>CM067307.1:22104862-22117362 GCA_034231615.1 Meghimatium bilineatum
AAAGAGTTACTTTAGTGCCGTTATTACTGCTTTGTAATAGCTTTCTCATTTGTGTTAATTTGAGTGCAATTGCGAGACTTCTCCTAATGTCGACTAAACATACAAAGTTTTTTTTTATATATAAGATCACGATATTACTTTACAAAAGAGGTGGTTCCTAGTAGCGTTTTTATAACATCTGAAAATTTTTCTCTCGGAAATATATGAGAAATGTATGAGAAATGTATGAGAAATGTATGAGAAATGTATGAGAAATGTATGTAAACTAAGATCTTTGGAATAATACTGCTGTTTGATCTCACCCAGCCTCATTTATCTTTGATTATCCGACTGTTTCCGATATATATATATATATATTTAGTCTATATAATTCATCTAATGTCCATCTCAAGTCCGCCCCTTTCACGTCCGTCCCCCTCACCTCCGTCCACCTAACCTCCGTCCGTCCCTCCGTCCGTCGATAGATAGATAGATATATTAGATAGATAGATAGATATATAGATAGATAGATTAGATAGATAGATAGATAGATAGATAGATAGATAGATAGATAGATAGATAGATAGATAGATAGATAGATAGATAGATAGATAGATAGATAGATAGATAGATAGAGTGATATATATATAGATAGATAGATAGATAGATAGATAGATAGATAGATAGATAGATAGATAGATAGATAGATAGATAGATAGATAGATAGATAGATAGATAGATAGATAGATAGATAGATAGATAGATAGATAGATAGATAGATAGATAGATAGATAGATAGATAGATAGATAGATAGATAGATAGATAGACAGACAGACAGACAGACAGACAGAGACAGACAGACAGACAGGCAGGCAGACAGACAGACAGACAGGCAGACAGACAGACAGGCAGACAGACAGACAGACAGACAGGCAGACAGATAGCTTTCAAATGATATAAGACTGCAGGACAACGAGATTGATGAAATGGCATGTTTAGTTGCCAGCAGCTTTATTAAAAGAAGGTGGTATCGCCTGTAAAAAACTTACTGCATAGCATCTGATAGCAATTCTGGTAAGGATCAAACGAAATTGTAGGGATAAAGAATAATAACAATGCAGAATATTAGCAAATTGCTGGGAATAAATCGCTTCAAGAAAATCATGTTGGCTTTGGCAGCTGCATCTACTTCCACATACGCTTGAAGGTATCGCTCAGAGAGACATGCTGTAATGCGACTCTTCTTTGCTCCGGATGGTTGGAAGGATTTCCATACACTTATGGAGACGTGTGTGGTTAACTATTGATTTGATGATACTTACAACATGGTCCCTTTACATCTCCAACTGGTTATGTTGTTAGAACTTAACATAAACCCTTTTCTTGTGAAATGAATTACCTCAGCGTTGTTTCAAATGTGGATGGTACTGAGGTGTGGCAGCTTGGCATCTAATCTAACAACAATACACCCGGACTTTCCGCAGATTTTTACCTTTGTCCCCTGTGCTATTTAATATATATATATAAATTGGTAGCATATCCTATTTAGGACGTAGCTATTTAGGACCCAGCATTTGTTGGCTGTGGTGATTTTGTAGGCAATATAAATACGTCAGTAGGTTGCCATTGCTTTCTGAACGATGCACAATAGCCTGTGGTGAGGATCGAACTCGGTACCTTTGCCGTCACAGACGGGCTCTGTACCACTTCGCCACAGAGCCGGACATATATTATATATATATATAATATGATGGGAATGAGTGAGCAGCTAATTGGAAATGGCAGAATCCTCTCATTTGAAAATGGACGTCTGTTGTTCCTTCAGGGTTTACACAGATGACAAATTGTTCGGATTATACAAAGTGAAATGTATCTCAATAGCCAGGTGTGTTTGGAGCTAATATGTGGAGGCAATGCATATAGAGCTCCTGTCAACCAATGGAAAGTAGTTACTACTGCCTCCTACCAATCTATGTGTAGGGATAGTACAGATATCATCAACTTGTATATATTATAAAAGAAGAAAGATACTAACGAGTATATGCCACTCGGCATGGCACTTGATGTTAGATTGATGTGCAGCAGATAAATGATGAAGACGAAAGCACAGAACTTCTGTTGTTGTGACATGATCGTTTAGAAATTCGTCAATTCCTGAGTGAAAATTCTCATTGGCTTGTTTTATTTTTGCTGATCGCCTGCAAGATTCGAAAAGTCATTTATGTGCAGCAGATTTTGCGTGACTTTCACTTATTCAATTATTTAATTCCTTCTCTCATTTGCTTTCCCTTCTGAAGTATAGATTATTATATAATTATTTATTAACAGGCAAACATTATAACATGGTAATCAAGTTTTGCTAATCATTAGTAACACACATAAAATATGCACAAATCGACGTTTCGACCACGAACTCTTTATCAAGTACGCATTAATAACATAATAATACGACGAGTAAGAACAGAGACTTTTCTCGTAGAATATAGACAGGAAAGAAGAAAAAAAGAATGTTGTAGGTGAACTCGCCACATGGGGAGTGAAGAAACAACAGAATTAGAATTAATTCGAGATTCCCGTGGCTTAAAGAAATGGAGAAATATGACCAGGCACGTGCTTGACTCGGTGCTTCCGGTGTGGAGGTAAGAGAGAGCAAAGTTTTTTCTATAAGGTTGAAGACAAGCAAACAGGTGAAATATGAGATAACAGGCGTTTGTAATGTGTGTTTGTGCTGGAGTGGGTGTGTATTTGTTTGTGCGAGTATTTAACCTGAAAACATAATTATTAGTCACAATTGGTCTAGGTGAAATACCTCTTTTCTGTATAGTTTGTTGGAGACCAGACAAATAGAACAATCTATATGGAACATAGCGACAACTGACACTTTCAGATATCAATATATTGGACTGAATCAAAGGAGCAAACGAGACATATTATCAGTGAAGAAGTTTAGTTTGCTGATGGTAGAATCTGGTAGAAGGACGTTTCTCTCTCATTCTTTGTGCCAGGATGTGAAGATTAACCCTCATATCCAGATTACAAAAAGCCTCGAACATCATTATCAAGTGTCAGCAACGTCTCCACAACGAAGGTTTTTAATTGGGGAAATTTCTCTGCATTTTCAAGACTCACACGATTATTTTACTCAGTGAGGCTGTAAGTGCAATGTCTCACACTAGACATCACTTTCTTCCGTATGGAACATTTTTGGTAATTATCAGACATAGGTGTTCATAAAAGCACGATGCAGATAGAAGGGTCAATTCCAACATTCCCACTACACATTCTTCTTGAAACTTCATCACTAGAGAGTAATAGTATGGAGACGCAAAAACACGTCCAATCTACTTAGTTGCCCATGACGTTATGTGTGACGTTAGGCATTTGTTCCTACTAGCTGCTGCATCTGCGAAACCATCCTGTATAGTTTATTAAGTTTGAAGGGGGTCACCACATGATGAAGCTTAGTATTCTGGCTTTCACATAAAGTCTAAATTAGTTTAATGTATTCTGGCTTTCACATAAAGTCTAAATTAGTTTAATGTATTCTGGCTTTCACATAAAGTCTAAATTAGTTTAATGTATTCTGGCTTTCACATAAAGTCTAAATTAGTTTAATGTATTCTGGCTTTCACATAAAGTCTAAATTAGTTTAATGTATTCTGGCTTTCACATAAAGTCTAAATTAGTTTAATGTATTCTGGCTTTCACATAAAGTCTAAATTAGTTTAATGTATTCTGGCTTTCACATAAAGTCTAAATTAGTTTAATGTATTCTGGCTTTCACATAAAGTCTAAATTAGTTTAATGTATTCTGGCTTTCACATAAAGTCTAAATTAGTTTAATGTATTCTGGCTTTCACATAAAGTCTAAATTAGTTTAATGTATTCTGGCTTTCACATAAAGTCTAAATTAGTTTAATGTATTCTGGCTTTCACATAAAGTCTAAATTAGTTTAATGTATTCTGGCTTTCACATAAAGTCTAAATTAGTTTAATGTATTCTGGCTTTCACATAAAGTCTAAATTAGTTTAATGTATTCTGGCTTTCACATAAAGTCTAAATTAGTTTAATGTATTCTGGCTTTCACATAAAGTCTAAATTAGTTTAATGTATTCTGGCTTTCACATAAAGTCTAAATTAGTTTAATGTATTCTGGCTTTCACATAAAGTCTAAATTAGTTTAATGTATTCTGGCTTTCACATAAAGTCTAAAATAGTTTAATGTATTCTGGCTTTCACATAAAGTCTAAATTAGTTTAATGTATTCTGGCTTTCACATAAAGTCTAAATTAGTTTAATGTATTCTGGCTTTCACATAAAGTCTAAATTAGTTTAATGTATTCTGGCTTTCACATAAAGTCTAAATTAGTTTAATGTATTCTGGCTTTCACATAAAGTCTAAATTAGTTTAATGTATTCTGGCTTTCACATAAAGTCTAAATTAGTTTAATGTATTCTGGCTTTCACATAAAGTCTAAATTAGTTTAATGTATTCTGGCTTTCACATAAAGTCTAAATTAGTTTAATGTATTCTGGCTTTCACATAAAGTCTAAATTAGTTTAATGTATTCTGGCTTTCACATAAAGTCTAAATTAGTTTAATGTATTCTGGCTTTAACAGCATCATCATCAGGTGCCATGCTGTTGGCGTAGGCGGTCATGGCTCTCCACAGCTCTCTGTTCACAGTATTATATATCAAAGCCGTTGTTGTTTCCTTGCCGTGCCAAGATGTTTATTGTCTATTGTCTATCCCCAGGTGAATGATTGTTGATCGCATTCCCACTTGCCGTTAAGCGTAGGGGTGGTATCGTAAGCTGTCGTTTCAAGGCCAGATGTGTCGCCGAGGTTGCATTTAGTCCATGTTTGTTCAAGGTTATCTTAATGTTTTCTATCCACCGTTTTCTTGGTCTACCTCTGGCTTTTCTCCCGGATATTCTTATATTTTATGCTCTTAATAATATAATATGCCAAGTTGTCAAACTTTCTAATATTTTCTCACGTAGGCTTTCACATAAAGACCAAATTAGTTTAGTGTATTCTGGCTTTAACATAAAGTCTAAATTAGTTTAGTGTATGTGGATCATTTATGTTATAAGCCGAAATGATATATTCACAGTCAGGTAGGTAGACTTCAACAGATACTTAATCCTATTTGAGGAGACCGTAAAGTCTGAGATTCCTTGTGTACGACTTTGAAATAGTTCTTCAACTATGGGGATTATTTTCATGTGAAAATTATGTGCTGTTCAAGAAATTTAAACTTGAACAAGTATGTCTATTGGAAGGGAGACAGCAACGAATATTAATAGGGCTGAGATACAAGTTGAAGTAGGACATTAGCATGAGATGGACATGATACAGTCTAGTTGAGTGAAGCACCAATGAAAAGACGCACATGATGTTGGAGGTTCGTTACAGCCATCTTCGTTGTGGAGACGGTACTCTATGTTGATGTTCCTTGTTTATTGTAAGAGACAACTAACGGATAGTCACCAAACACAACAGAAAAATAATGTTATCCCATAATGCCACACCATAGTATACATACATAGTAAAAAAAAAGAAAATAAATTACCTAAAATAATTTAATGTTACAACAGTTTAGTCAGAAACATGTATCTACATAAATCAAAATGAACAGAAATAGGTTTACGCGTTACCAAAATAAGTCAATAAAACAACAGAGCAACGAGACACAGTGACAGATGACGTTTCGACTAAAAATTCTTTATCAGTTACCTAACACCGAAACTTTTATCTGTTGATTATCTACATAAAGTACAATATATCGCCGGAAAAAAACATCACAGTAGGAAAAAAATTATTTACATTCATTTCAATAACTTACAAATACATCTGTACAGTCGCATAAAGTATCTTCATCGCGTGCAGTTACTCATTGATACAGTAGTATAGTAGGAAAAAAAGTATCTACATAATTACAATAACTCACTGATACATCATAGTAAATAAAACTATCTTCATTAAAGTACAATGATACAACAATGATACCTCAGTATAGTGGGAAAAAACATCTACATAAAACACAATAACTTAATGTTAAAACAGTATAGTAGGAGAAATTTATCCGTAAAAATAATCCGGATCTAAGATTTTTTTTAAATATAACTGTATTAGAAATGAAACGGAAGTAATAAAACGCTGAATCGCGTTTTTTTCCCTCCATAATCATTAATGTTTTTTCTTATCTCCGTCTTTACTTGATAACAAACTTTAGGTCGACACGTTGATTTATTATATTGCTGTAATTTGTAAGACAAGAGTAATCTATGTGTGTTCCTATTTACCATTTGGCATCTTCTTTACGCGAAGTCGAGAATCACACACAATAACTACAAACCACAAAAGTTAGATCCAATTATCAGAAATGTGATACCTAAGAAAAGTGGTTTCAGTGACTATAAGAGATATGATTGCCAATAAGACGATATGGCTGGGTCTAAAATTTAACGGCCAATATAAACACATAAAAATTTGCAATTAAGATAAACCGGACACCTATCTAGAACTGAAGAGGATCAGATATCACGATGAACATGGAAATCAAAGAGCGGGGAATACATGCCATAGGAAACATCCATAAGATGGATGGATAACATTAGTCAGTCTATAAGGAACCGATGTTTGAGAATTGGAGTGGACAAAACAATTATTTAAAACAAACGCTGGATAAGGTAGTCTGCATTTGTTTATCTTAACTTAAATGAATATATTCATTTATTTAAAGTTAGCGCATAGGGCAGAGGTCAGATCTCTCCAATTCTGTCTGTTCAAAACTATTCTGTGCAGTTCTTGAATAGTATGAATATTGGTTGTTTTACTTTCTCTAAGTATTGTTCTTCTGAGTGTTTCTTTTGGTCTACCTCTGGCTCTTCTGCCTGTAGGTATTCATTCAAGAGATTGGTGATGTATTCTGTTGAAGTCTGAGCGTAGGACATGCCCATGTAGGACCAACGGCGTTTTCTAATAACATCTGTGATGAAGTTTTCTCTAATGTTATCATTCGATTTGAATTCATTCCAATGGGTGTTAGTTATCCTACGAAGACATTTGTTCTAGAAACTCAGTAGTTTATTTTCAGAAGATAAAGAACTTTTCCAGCTTTCACATCCGTATAACAGCACCGGAATTAAACTTAAATACTCGCATAAATAACTAGTTTTTGATAACTAGTTTTCGAGAAGTCTACCATAGACCTTGTTTTCTTATAACCCATACCATGTCTGTCCTCGGTTTTCTGTTTTGTTATTTCCGATATCTACATTTTCTCATGCTACAATGTCAGACTAACATCTTCTGATATGGGCTTTCTCTATTCGTCATGTTCTTCTGCTTACCCACTGAGACGTTTTTCTTCATCCATCATCATCTTCTCATGATGTGTCCAAAAATTTAGAAATTTGGACTCTCTGATTCGAGTGGCCAGCTTTCTTTTTGAGTTAATGTCTTTCAAATATGTGCATTGATTTTTTTGTATCTATCAATTTTATTATCAATATTCTTCTTTCTATTTAAATTTTAACTATTCTGCTGGTTGTCCAATATTTTCTTCTATACATCCGAATTAGTTCTATATAAATTCTAAGACTCCTTTTTCTAACTTGAATTGACAAAAATATGTTACATATGATATTCTTTACCATGTTTGATTTTATGCCTGGTTTCTCGAGATGATTCCTTGTGTGATTCGATGTATGATTCCTTGTATGATCTGATACATGATTCCTTGTGTGATTTGATGCATGATTCCTTTTGTGATTTGATGCTTGATTCCTTGTGTGATTTGATGCGTGATTCTTTGTGGGATGTGATGCGTGATTTCTTATGTTATTTGATGCATGATTCCTTGTGTGCTTTAATATAATACCTGTGTCATTTTATGCATGATTACTTGTGTGCTTTGATATATTACGTGTGTGATTTGATGCATGATTACTTGTGTGCTTTGGTATATTACCTGTGTGATTTGATGCATGCTTCCCTGTGTGATTTGATGCACGTGACATTGTGTCATTTCAGCTGGAGAGAGTGAATATATTCTGCTGCTAATCACAGCAAAGACAATTTTGTGTAGCACATCCGATTTCAGCATGCTGTTTACCTTAGTATGTGATAGCTTTCAATCTAACAGTTTTGGTCTAGTAGGTATATCTCTGACAAGACGTTCATAGACATGTGAATTAGCTTCATACATGTGGACGATTACATTTCTAACTATGCCGGCAGGTACTGAACATTTTCTAATTTGAGAGCACTTTCCTAGTATAGGAAACGCTCGACAGTGTAGTTGAACTTGGTTTGAGTAGTCGTCTTAAAGGACGTTCAGGACTACAGCTTTACCTACTGTCTAAGTGCAGGATGTTACATTTTTTCAAAACTGGACATTGTTGGTGATTGCTACAATTTCTGCTACAATTTCACTTCATTTTCAGGAGTTAATGAAACATGACATTATGTTTTTCAGACCAGTTTTGGAATATTATACTGTCACATCAGTTTTAAACGCTGTGTGTTTCAAGATCTAGCAATCGTGAAATAGTGTATGTCTGAATGCAATTTATTCTCAATTCCGAAAAAGAAACAAAGAAGAGTGACACTATTACCTTCAGGGCATGTCACTATACTATACTAAACTGATCTGAAATTTACTGAAATTAGTAAATATTAGATAGATATACTATACTAAACTGATCTGAAATTTACTGAAATTAGTAAATATTAGATAGATATACTATACTAAACTGATCTGAAATTTACTGAAATTAGTAAATATTAGATAGATATACTATACTAAACTGATCTGAAATTTACTGAAATTAGTAAATATTAGATAGATATACTATACTAAACTGATCTGAAATTTACTGAAATTAGTAAATATTAGATAGATATACTATACTAAACTGATCTGAAATTTACTGAAATTAGTAAATATTAGATAGATATACTATACTAAACTGATCTGAAATTTACTGAAATTAGTAAATATTAGATAGATATACTATACTAAACTGATCTGAAATTTACTGAAATTAGTAAATATTAGATAGATATACTATACTAAACAGATCTGAAATTTAATGAATTTAGTGAACATTAGATAGATATACTATACTAAGAATGTTTGGAGTGCAGTTGCCTATCCCATGACGTGAAGAAGCAAAGTGATCCAAAAGGCATGCTGAAGTTGAATGTGTCATGCCGAAATGTGCATTAATCGCAGATATGCTGTTAGCCATGATACAAAGCGTTCCCCTTTCTTGACTACATTCTGCTAATCTATAGACATTTTCTGTAGAAGAACTCAAATCATTACTTCCGTATTCAAAAATCATGTAAGATATATAAGTATACACAGTTCAAGATCCCAGATAACCATGAAGCGTTAGCGGGTTACTCCTACGAGCTTCGTATCTGTTATCAGAATGCACAGGGAAGAGATACTTTAAATACTTGATTAAATACTAATCCATAGCATGATAAAGTTAGAAAATAACAGAATCCAGAGAAGAAATTGAAATGACTTCAAAATAAATTCCTTAGAAAACTCCTGGATATTGTTTGAGAATAAATCAAGTCAAACAAGCAAGTAATATAAAACATTAAACAGCAATATGTTTCTATAACAATCATAAGTAAGAGAGGCAAATGATGCAATTATATCAGACATGTACTTAGTATGAATTGCAACAAACTGCCACTACATGCAATAAAATGGGTACCAGATGGCAAAAGGAAAAGAGAATGACAAAGAGAGACTCTTTGCAGAACAACCATCAAATAGGTATGACTAAAGATCTCAACATCAAGCACGAATTACACACAGTAGTATCACGTCGCTAGAATTGCAGAGCTCTGGTTTTTGCCCTATGCACCGTGTTAAGCGCTGCAGGAACATATATACGATTATATAAGATTGGATAGCATTGGATAGGAGTGGATTGGATAGGATTGGGTAGGATTGGATAGGATTGGATAGGACAGGACTAGACTGGACTGGACTGGATTAGATTAGTAGGTAGACAGGCAGGCATGCAGGCACGCAGACAGACAGACAGACAGACAGGAAGACAGACAGGAAGACAGACAGACAGACAGACAGACAGACAGACAGACAGACAGGCAGGCAGACAGACAGACAGACAGACAGATAGACAGACAGACAGACAGACAGACAGACAGACAGACAGACAGACAGACAGACAGACAGACAGACAGACCGACCGACCGAGCGACCGACCGACGGACGGACGGACGGATGGACGGACGGACAAGACAGACAGCCAGATAGATAGATAGATAGGTAGATAGATAGGTAGATATGTAGGTAGATAAATAGATAAATATGTAGATATATTGATAAATATGTAGGTAGGTAGGTATGTAGGTAGATAGATATAATAGCACAACAGCAAAGTAAAACTATATGTACGTTTCAATATGTTCACTTTTTATGTGTAAGCATACATATTTATTGCTCAATGTACGTTTCCAAAAGTTCTCTTTTTATATGTACAACAAAAAAAGAACATTTGGATTTTGGAGGCCTAAACGGGGAACTTCAAAATAATCACATCGACATGTTATGCCATACATGCAGTAAGAGAAGACTAATGAAGACCGATCAATCTGTACACATCTGGTCAGATACAAATAACGTTCACTAATTCAGTAAATAAGAAACCTCACACAGATATGCTCAACAGAACATGAAAATGCCTGTGATACACGTAAAGTAAACGCCGGGCATCTATCTATCTATGTTCCTTCAGCGCCGAACACGGTGCATAGGGCAGAAATCAGAGCTCTCCAGTTCGAGCGATGTAATGCTGCTGTAATTCCTGTATTTTTTTGAGACTCATAGTCATACCCTCTTTGATTGTTGTTCTGTTAAAAAGTCTCTCTTGGTAACCTTCTTTTGCCATCTAGTACCCATTTCAATGCTTTAGTGGCAGTCTGTTTTCATTGATTTAAAGTACATGTCCGATATAATGTTAATGAATTTTTTCTTATTGTTGTAGAAACATATTACTGTTTGGTGTCTTCTCTTACTTGTTGTAGAAACATATTACTGTTTGGTGTCTTCTCTTACTTGTTGTAGAAACATATTACTGTCTGGTGTCTTCTCTTACTTGCTTGTAGAAACATATTACTGTCTGGTGTCTTCTCTTACTTGCTTGTAGAAACATATTACTGTTTGGTGTTTTCTCTTACTTGCATGTTTGACTTTTATCCTTTCTAACCAATATTTAAAGATCTTCTAAGACATTTATTTTCAAATCAGTTCAATTTCTTCTCCGGCGCCTTTGTCATTTCGTGCATGCTAATACTTAATCATTTCACTTCAGTTGCTTTCGTATGATTATCAGCATTCATTGGTGGGATGAAGCATACAGGAAGCATTCATTGGTGGGATAATATACAGGAAGTATTCAGTGGTGGGATAATATACAGGAAGCATTCATTGGTGGGGTAATATACATGAAGTATTCAGTGGTGGGATAATATACAGGAAGCATTCATTGGTGGGGTAATATACATGAAGTATTCAGTGGTGGGATAATATACAGGAAGCATTCATTGGTGGGATAATATACAGGAAGTATTCAGTGGTGGGATAATATACATGAAGCATTCATTGGTGGGATAATATACAGGAAGTATTCAGTGGTGGGATAATATACAGGAAGCATTCATTGGTGGGGTAATATACATGAAGTATTCAGTGGTGGGATAATATACAGGAAGCATTCATTGGTGGGGTAATATACAGGAAGTATTCAGTGGTGGGATAATATACAGGAAGTATTCAGTGGTGGGATAATATACATGAATATTCAGTGGTGGGATAATATACAGGAAGTATTCAGTGGTGGGATAATATACAGGAAGTATTCAGTGGTGGGATAATATACAGGAAGCATTCATTGGTGGGATAATATACAGGAAGTATTCAGTGGTGGGATAATATACAGGAAGTATTCAGTGGTGGGATAATATACAGGAAGTATTCAGTGGTGGGATAATATACAGGAAGTATTCAATGGTGGGATAATATACAGGAAGTATTCAGTGGTGGGATAATATACAGGAAGCATTCATTGGTGTGATAATATACAGGAAGTATTCAGTGGTGGGATAATATACAGGAAGCATTCATTGGTGGGATAATATACAGGAAGTATTCAGTGGTGGGATAATATACAGGAAGCATTCATTGGTGGGATAATATACAGGAAGCATTCATTGGTGGGATAATATACAGGAAGCATTCATTGGTGGGATAATATACAGGAAGCATTCATTGGTGGGATAATATACAGGAAGGATTCATTAGTGGGATAATATACAGGAAGCATTCATTGGTGGGATAATATACAGGAAGCATTCATTGGTGGGATAATATACAGGAAGCATTCATTGGTGGGATAATATACAGGAAGGATTCATTGGTGGGATAATATACAGGAAGCATTCATTGGTGGGATAATATACAG
>CM067307.1:22865063-23200063 GCA_034231615.1 Meghimatium bilineatum
TAAACAAACTTAGCATAGGAAGCTGAATCAGCCTCAAAACGCAACAACAGCAAGAAACTACACCACATAACCAAGAAAAAGTGCAACCAGCCACTTATCCCAAACGCATCTATTAAAGACAAAAATGGCAAAGTTCTAACATCAACTGGACAACAAAAGCAAAGATGGGCTGAACATTTCCAAGATCTTCTTAACAGACCACAACCCGAATCTGCTCCAAATCTAGAGGAAGAGGAGACAATGCCACCACTAGAAGCTTCGATAGAAAATTTCATCATTGAAGAGGTAAAACAAACCATTAAGAAATTAAAAAACAATAAAGCAGCAGGTCAAGATGACATCACAAGTGAAATGTTAAAAGCAGCAAATGATAATACCTTGTCATTTTTACTGGATATTTTCAATATGATTTGGAAAAACGAATGCCCACCCCAACAATGGAAAAATGGCATCATTATCAAAACTACCAAAAAAAAGGAGGCCTAACAAACTGTGATAACTGAAAGGGAATCACACTCATTTCTGTACCTGCAAAATTCTTTGTAATATGATGATTGCAAGATTATAGTCATCCTTAGACAAAAGACTTAGAGAAGAGCAGTCAGGCTTTAGACCAGGTCGTTCCTGCCTCGACCATATATTCACTCTTATAACAATAATGGAATAAGATCTAGAATTTAGATATAATCTCATTATAAACTTCCTTGATTTTCAAAAAGCCTTCGACAGCATCCATCGACCATCGCTTTGGAAATTTTTTTAAATATACGGATTCCAAATAAAATATATAAATGTGATAAAATCATTCTATACCAACTCAAAATGCTGTGCTAGAACAGAAAAAGGCAATTCAGAATGGTTCCCTGTGATTACTGGTGTTAAACAAGGCTGCCCTATGTCACAATTAATATTCAATATCGCAATTGACTGGACTATGAGAAAAAGCACATCCAACACAAATTTAGGAATCAAATGGATAAATAAAACAACATTAGAAGACCTGGATTTTGCCGATGATCTTGCACTATTGAGTGAAAACCATCAAGATGCACAAACAAAAACTGGTATATTAAAACTTATTGCAGGACAAATAGGTCTCCAAATCAATTCATCAAAAACAAAAATTATGGACTTCACCAATTCACCTAACGAAATTACTTTAAATGGAAAACAACTTGAAAAAGTACACAAATTCTCCTATCTAGAAAGCAAATTAACACTCGACGGTGATGTCATGTCAGAAATTACAACTCGCATTTCCCTAGCATTTAACAGACTGTCTAATATCTGGAATTCAAAGTCAATCAGCACATGCACGAAAATGCTCTTATTTAATTCCTGCGTTATTCCGGTGCTATCTTATGGATGTGAGATCTGGATAAGCTCTTTATCTTCAGAAAAGAAATTACTGAGTTTCGAGAACAAATGTCTTCGTAGGATAACTAATACCCATTGGAGTGAATTCTTCTTCTTCAGCGTTCATTCTCAAACTCAGCCTGGATATCTCTTGTATCAAGACCATTGTCCTATTAGATTTCCAGAAGGATGTAGTCCAGAGAATGAAAATGCGTTCTGTCGCCGTTTTATTTGCGCCAATGGCCCGACACATCCGTCTTCGGCGGGAAGTGAATTCAAGTCGAATGATAAAATCAGAGAAGAGACACATCAAAATTGCATCACAGATGTTATCAGAAAACACCGTTGGTCCTACATCGGGCATGTCCTACGCGAAGACACCAACAGAATACACCACCAATCTCTTGAATGGATACCTACAGGCAAAAGAGCAAAGGGTAGACCAAAAGAAACACCCAGAAGAATAAAACTTAGAGAAAGTAAAACAAACAATATTCATACTATTCAAGAACTGCTCAGAATAGCTTTGAACAGACAGAATTAGAGAGATCTGACCTCTGCCAATTGCGCTAACTTCAGCGCAAAAGGAAAATGAATGAATGTATATATATATATATATATATATATATATATATATATATATATATATATATATATATATATATATATATATATATATATATATATATATATATATATATATATATATATATATATATATATATATATATATATATATATATATATATATATATATATAGGTGTTTCTTTCTGTTCTCCCTATCTTCATTACGCCGGCCTCTTCTATATTTATATTCATGTTAAAGGTTTGCCATGTTTGATGCAATCTGTCTGTCTTTGTTACTTTGTAGTTGCTCTTCTGATGATGCTACTAGTGCTTGGTCGTCTTTAAATAACAATTCGTTAATGCGATCCTTCAGATTTGTTTTCTTCCGTTGTTTTTGCTACTTTGCAAATATGATCTATGTATGTTATGAACAATAGGGGGATATTACACATCCCTGTCTCACCCTCGAGTGAATTTGGAAATTATCGGATGTGCCTGTGCTCATTTTTTACTGCGCATTTATTGTTGGCATATATGATTTGACATAGGCTGATCAAATGTTGGGGGACTCCATATGTCTGTAGTGTTATCCATAGTTGTGCTCTATCCACTATGTCAAAAATTTTCTCTTGGTTGACGAAAACAAAATATAAGTCGTGGTTATGTTCTGTCGCTATTTTTGAAAGTTCTTTGAGGGTAAAGATTGTATCTGGACAGCTTTTATTTTCCCGAAAGTCCAATTGTATGTTGTTGTTGTGGTTCTATATATGCACGCATCCTTCTCTCAAGTATCTTGCTAACGATTTTTCCTATGTGACTTAAGAGTAATATGCCGCTATACTTAGTTCAGTCCCTCTTACTGCCTTTTTTCATCCAGATTGGAACAATTATCGCTGTATTTTACTCCTATGGTATCTCTTGTGTCTCCCATATCACATTGAACAGTGTAGCCACTTTATACCCGTCACTGTTGCATCAGCATTAGTCACATCAGAAACACAAGTCTGATGTAATACACGAGGCGGCAGTCTTAGATGACTTTTTCCCTCTATGTGTGGATGCATTGTGCAATAACACCAGCTGGACAGTCTTAGGTGGATACTTCCCCTTAATGTGTGGATGTATAATGCAATTACACTAGTTGAACCGTTGTAGGTGACTTTTTCCATCAATGTGTGGACTGTTTCCCTCAATGTGCGGACTGTTCCCCTCAATGTGCGAACTGTTTCCCTCAATGTGTGGACTGTTTGCCTAAATGTGCGGACTGTTTGCCTCAATGTGCGGACTGTTTCCCTCAATGTGCGGACTGTTTCCCTCAATGTGCGAACTGTTTCCCTCAATGTGCGGACTGTTTGCCTCAATGTGCGGACTGTTTCCCTCAATGTGCGGACTGTTTCCCTCAATGTGCGGACTGTTTGCCTCAATGTGCGAACTGTTTCCCTCAATGTGCGGACTGTTTCCCTCAATGTGCGGACTGTTTCCCTCAATGTGCGAACTGTTTCCCTCAATGTGCGGACTGTTTCCCTCAATGTGCGGACTGTTTCCCTCAATGTGTGGACTGTTTGCCTAAATGTGCGGACTGTTTGCCTCAATGTGCGGACTGTTTCCCTCAATGTGTTGACTATTTCCCTTCTCTATTGGTCCCAACAACACATACGCCTACGATATACAACCAGTATCTAGGAAGTCACTGCGCTCTGATTTACTAACACCAACTGGACAGTTTGACGGTGTTGAAACTAAGTCATATTAACTGATTCAGCACGTAATTATTTTAGAGTTTGAACGCATTAATTTTTTTAGCTCAAAAAATATTACATATATACGCCAGCAAAAAACATTTTCCGTGTCTAAAAATTGTTGAACTATATCATATTATATGTCAAATTACAGGGACTTGGATGAACTATAAGATATTGATGACTGGCATATAAAAAGCTATGTATTGCAAAAGTTGTATAAAATAATATAGACATGCATATAATTAAAATGTAAAATTAGATGACACAAAAATTTCACCTATGTGGAACCACAGACCACAATACTTTTGACAGAGCATTCTAAATAACCATAATTTGTTGGTAATCCACTTCTGGATACATAACATTTTACAAAATTGATATTTGTTTATCGGTTTGTGAATTGTTCCCAAACTCGTATCATGGCCTTCGGCTAAGAAATTTTATAATATTGCAGATATAGGTTAGTCAAACTGAAATTATGAAATTTAAACATGATTAAAGTAAGATGTGTTATATGTCTATTCAAAGAAAAGTGGAAGGACTTTTTAGATATGTAGACTGTTATAGCAAATGTATGTTAATGTTAAATTTAAAGAAAGAAATATCCGCACGCACAAAATAAAAATATGAAAATGCGAGAAAATAAATTTCACTTACCAAGGATCCGCTTCAGCAATAACTGTCCTAGAACTTTCCTCTTCCTTTCATCATATATGTAATCCAATTTCGAAAACACAATAACTTACGAGTATAAATGCTAACTGGATTTATAGGTTTTTAGTTATTCACAAATTAGCAATGTGACCCCCCAGTTTAAATAATATGAATAGAAAATGTAAATAGTTAAAATAGTGTTCACATGCTACACATCCATAATGTTTATGCAAATATATACAAGATCCCAGATAGCAAAAATAGAAATGTTATATTAGTAAAAGTAAAAACAACTGTGTTAGGAAAATAATTACAAACACACAAGTACCCAGGTACATGATGCATCTATTATATGCTGTGATACAGCTTGAAACAGTACTTAGGACAGAGAGCAGGATTTGAAGAGCAACCTTCACAAATAAATTGGCTTCTAGACTTTTTACACTGAACACAATATTTTTGATGTCCAGTATATGTAATAATATGGTTGGCTCCTTGTAGCCTTTCTACTTGATGTGAGATTCTTGGTCTTCCACGTACAACAAGAGAGGATCCAAGTCGTACATTGTCTGGTGTTAAAATAGCCGCTGCTCTGTTCAAGTCATCAATAAGGGATATTTTAAAATCAAGCATGTTGGTTTTCGTTTTATCTTGCCTTGTAAGGCTATATAAAATTAAAGCATTTGCCTGGCAAATCTCAAGCATCCAGTGAAAGATTTTTTTCCACCATTTATACGTCTTGCGATTGAAATTGCCATAGTAGGTCAACATTTTATTATTTAGTGCGGATCTTGTATATCAGTGCACAGCGATTCTATAGATATCCTATAGATGCCCTATAACCTAAGGAAGATTTTTGTTCATAATGTTTAAACACTATTTGTTATTTGTTCAAGCTACATGCATATTTTTAACACCGTTATTATGTGTTCAAGCTACATGCATATTTCACTACTTAATTGTATAACCTTCATTAATTGATATAATTTATGATCAATAAGCAAGCCTTGCTCCAAATAAAGTCCTTCGCACTGATCTCAAACAGCGTCACTCAACGTGACTGATGCCACTGGTAATTCGGCACTTTGATTATAATGTTCCATCGCCAAGTCAATTTAACGTACGGGAAAAGTTGGATCAGACAAAATACAAAACACTGTTTGGGATCAGCGCGCATGACTATTCAAGAGATGAGCTTGCAAATAAGTTGTCTGATATATTACTATTTTTTTCCTGAAGTTGGAAAGACTGACAACTGGCCGGCAAGCCCTGAAAATATTATAGTTGAAATCGGCAAACATGGCGGCGAATGGACGGTGGTTACTCAACGAGAGGGCAGACCTGCACATACTATCTCTTTTAAAGAAGGAGAGAAGAAGATTACGCACAGTCCAGACGGAACTGAGATAGAGGTAACTTAGTTAACAGTTGGTATACTTTCAAACAATATAAATCTCTGTCCGGCTCTGTTATTTGGGTGGTTACATATCTCATCTGCTCTTATTTCCATTAAACAGAATTATAATCATATAACCACTACGCTATTAAGTTAGTTATTTAAAACTACGCTATTAAGTTAGTTATTTAAAACTACGCTATTAAGTTAGTTATTTAAAACTACGCTATTAAGTTAGCTATTTAAAACTACGCTATTAAGTTAGTTATTTAAAACTACGCTATTAAGTTAGTTATTTAAAACTACGCTATTAAGTTAGTTATTTAAAACTACGCTATTAAGTTAGTTATTTAAAACGCTATAACAAATTCAGGCATACATTTATGCAAATTTGCAATTTTCTTGTTATAACCTTTGTTATAACCTTTATGCAAGTTTGCAATTTTCTTGTTATAACCGTTGTTATAACCTTTATGCAAGTTTGCAATTTTCTTGTTATAACCTTTGTTAACCAGGGCTTCTCTGATCCGGTTAGTGAATTAGTCGTTGGATCATCGTCATTGAACTCCGGACAAGTCCATAGATGCTCTCCTTGTGTGTAGCCGCCATTACACGTTGACTGACGGTCCCAGTATGCCGTTGAGTGAACATCATTCTTTCTCGCCAAAGAAACTGCTCTTTTCTAGCGACACCACACTTCAAACCAAACTCCCTTATTCTAGTCATGGAACAAGTCATCTTCACTTATAAAGTAATTTATTCGTGCGTTTTCCCGTAGGACGTTCAAAATGTCCAACCGATCAATTGCTCCACCAACAGCCGTAGTAGCAGCGTCTGCGACGAACCCATCTGCTGACTCTCGCATGTCCCGGCACAAAAATAAAAGTCACTTTACACATACAGGAATTCTTCACTGCATCCAGCCACAGTTCCCGAAAGTATCCCGCCTGAACTTTCACAGTCATGTTCAACGGGTCACTGAGTATACAAGCATGCTTGCAGATAGTCTGCGAGCACACCCATTTCAAAGCTTTGGTTACTGCCAAAATCTCAGTTGTCATGCTGCCTGTCGTCTGAGCGAAAGCACCACTTTCCTCTCTGATGGTCTCCGCCCACCTTTGAGCCGCGATGGCCCAAGCACTCCTGATGTGTCTCTCAACAGACCCATCTGTATATATATAATCATATCACCTTTCCTGAAATTCTCACCGATCAGAACGAGCACCTCCGACTTCACCACTGTCGGACACCATTCTCTACATTGTCTATTGAATGTTATTATTACTTTGAAGGCTGTCAGACAATCTAAGGGCGCCCGACTCCATTCCGCACCAAGTAGCAGATTCTCCAATTTGCATACACTGTGTATAATATCCTCTGCGCGAAAAATTAATTATGTCATGATTCGTCACGTTTTTTATTATTCTCGTGATTTCCTTTTGTCATATTTATATGGGCCTACTTGCAGTCTCATTGACTATTTTTGGCATGCGACTCCAAGTATATAAATATTGACAAACGAAATAAGTACGCGAATAATAACAAAAAGTAAGGAATGAAGGCCAATTAATTCTGTTCAAGAGTCTTCAATACAAACGGCCATGTTCCAACAAGACGATGACAACAACGTTTACACTCTTAACTGTATTGGAAGAACAAGATTGTGGTAATAGTTGATTGACTTCACAGGATTTTTAGTGGAAACTTTCTCCAGTTATCAACAGTTTGATGCTTTTGTGGTTTTTCAAAAAAAAAAAAAACCATCGTAAAATTTTTTGACGTACTAAAACATCACCCCACCAAAATGAAAGAACGCACTAAAAATCACTAAATATATTTGTGATAAACGCTCTGTACGTTTCTATCGCGACCGCTCATCCAGTAAAAAGGTCACCGTTTCAATGACAATATGTCATTGCTGCTTTACTTTTTCTACTAAGTCGGCCTTCTTTTTGTTGCGTTTTTGTTATATTTCTTCTCAATACAAGTTAGTCAATTAAACAGTGTTAATAAACACAGTTTTCATGTCGACACTGTGTTACCAATGCCAGACCTGGATCCAGACAGAAACTAAAACGAAATCTCGCTGTATACGAAATGAAGTGCCTGAGAACAGCACTGGGGGTAACAAAATAGAGATAGAAACAATGACACTGTAAGACATCTGATGAGAACAATATCATTACAAAGAATACATAGACAAAAAAGATCAAATGGTTCGGTCACTTAGTCGTCAGAAGGGAACCAGATCGTATTCCATCGATAGCCTTCAAAAAAAGGTCATCTGAAAAGAAAAACAGGGGAAGACCCAGATTAGATGACGTCCGAGAAATACTAGAACACCAAGGCTGTGTTATGGCAGCGGCATCACAGTTAGCTAAAGAAAGAAGACTTCGCGCCCCTCCCCCCATGACGCCTATCGGCACATATCTATAAGACAAGACAAGTTAGTAATTGTGTAGTTGCAAGAGGAACGGGGGGGGGGGTAGGGGAGGTGTCACATGTTACTATTTTGCTTAAAAATTTCTACTAAGCATATAACCTTACATTGAACTGTCTGATTGCTGAATAAAAATAAAAGTGACATGAAAACTACTGTTGCCTTCTCAATCATTGTAATCCTTTGCAGAATTACAATAAACAATTAGGTCTAAGACTAAATTTTATACTTAGCTGATAATCACTTGTCCATACACAGATGCGAGGTCACGTGGAGGGTGATCGTTGGGTGACTCTTATCAAGAGCCATGGAAATGAGATTACTTCACTTACTTACGTACAGAATGGTGAGCTTGTTCAGGTGAGTTTTCCTGTAGATTAGTGGTTCTCAACCTTCCCAGGCGGTGAACACCGTCCACATGTAATCGTTAGTACTAGCGAGCATTATTTAACTCGCTTTGCGTGGGTGCATGCCCTTACGGATCTCCAGGTTGCGAACGCCTAGTGTACATTAATACGGAAATTACAACCATATTTCGGATGTGTTGTGCCATTGACACATATAAAATAGCGATATAATGAATCTATGTTCTCTGGACTGCATCCTGTTAGAAATCTAGTAGGAACCGTGTCCTACAGTGCAGGATTTATGTATAAGCTACATAAGCTATAGCTTAGGACCCCCACTTTCCTGAACAATTGTCATATATACTTAAATATATTGCAACATTATTTGTCCCAAAGCCGCACGTCCGGAAAGCTTAGGGCCTTATCAATTCTAAATCTAACCCTGGTATCCTGATACAAGAGAAATCCAGCGGGAGTTTGAGATGGACCACATTAAAAAAATTCTTTATAATGAAATCGATTGATGATTCAAGGAGCGCAAGGAAGTAAATAATCGCAACACGGGGACCTGACATAAAAGACGATAACGGAAGTTAGTGGGAAGTGGTAGTTGTCCCATTACATGGAAGGTGACATACATACCAACAAAATCATGCTCAAGTTGGATATGCAGGAACGAAACACGAAGATAACTCAGTGAAAGTGTAAGCTATGATAAGGCACTGTCTTCTCCAGTCTACATCCTTGTAAATATAGCAGACGTTTGAAAAATAACTCAGAAAAATAAGAAGCAACTACTTTTATGTTAGGCTGGTACTTTCATGTAGGATATACCTTATGTTAGACTAGCATTTTCATGTTAAGTGGGCATATAAATATAACGCAACAAAGGGACCAACCTCAAATACACAACACACCAAGGAGCAACTATCAATTCTTCAGGATTGCAAACTTTTATTACAACCGGGAGCCGCTATTGACGTGTACACACGTTAAATCTCCATATCGCTTGTTTGGTTGGTTGCTGATGCAACGGTCCATAGGCTCATGCCCTTTGACCCAAATATAATGATGGGAAGTTTGTGGAATTTCTACCCATCTCGGATCAGAGCCAGAAAATAATTAACACCAAGAGGAAGGTAGGTTTCTAACTATGTACTGCTCCTAGGGCGCATACATATAAACAAATAATAAAGCATAAACACACACAAAAAAGCATATGTACATACGAGGCTTTCTACAAAGCTTCCATAAGAAAGGCGCCTCAACATACAGGCATGCCATCTGATAAGGTTTTCTGTTACACGAGTAGTTAAGTAGAAAACATCAAATTAACCTTGAACGATGGACTCCCGCCGAAGATGGATTTTTTGGCCCTTGGCACAAATAAACCGGCGACACAACGCATTTCCATTCTCTGGACTGCATCCTGCTAGAAGTCTAATGGGACCATGGTCCTGCTACAAGAGAGATCCAGCGGGAGTTTGAGAATGAACACTTAAGAAGAAGAAACATGGTCTAAATGCAACCACGGCGACATATCTGGCATTGGAACGGCAGCTTAAGCTCCCACTCCTGCGCTTAATGGCAAGTGTGAACCATCATTCACCTGGAGATATACAATACACAGTTAATGACTTGCCTGCTAACGAAGCACCTGACAAGGGTGGAATTCAAAATGAACATCCGAGTGAGAGGCATAGTCGCCCCACAGCTACATCGGACTCGCATGTTCCGGGGAACAGATAATAACAATAAAAACTAAACTCCTGGTTTACCACTCAGCACCCTCCTCCACAGAAGTGAAACATGGACAACCTACATACAACAGGGGAGACGACTAAACAACTTGCACATGCGGTGACTACGTAGAATTCTTGAAGTTAGGTGGCAGAACATTATGATACGGCACAGTATTACTGCATATCAAGCGACCAAACGTGTAATTGCCCGAAAACCTATCGTCATTTAATCCTTCGACAACTCACAGCAAAAGCAGAGAAAATACAACTGAGGTGGCAAAACAAAGTCACTATCACTAATCTGTGGTAGAACAAAGTCACTAACACTGATGTGTGGTAGAACAAAGTCATTAACACTGATGTGTGGTAGAACAAAGTCACTAACACTGATGTGTGGTAGAACAAAGTCACTAACACTAATGTGTGGTAGAACAAAGTCACTAACACTGATGTGTGGTAGAACAAAGTCACTAACACTGATGTGTGGTAGAACAAAGTCACTAACACTGATGTGTGGTAGAACAAAGTCACTAACACTGATGTGTGGTAGAACAAAGTCACTAACACTGATGTGTGGTAGAACAAAGTCACTAACACTGATGTGTGGTAGAACAAAGTCACTGACACTGATGTGTGGTAGAAAAAAGTCACTAACACTGATGTATGGCACAACAAAGTCACTAACACTGATGTGTGGTAGGACAAAGTCACTGACACTGATGTGTGGTAGAACAAAGTCACTAACACTGATGTGTGGTAGAACAAAGTCACTAACACTGATGTGTGGTAGAACAAAGTCACTAACACTGATGTGTGGTAGAACAAAGTCACTAACACTGATGTGTGGTAGAACAAAGTCACTAACACTGATGTGTGGTAGAACAAAGTCTCTAACACTGATGTGTGGTAGAACAAAGTCACTGACACTGATGTGTGGTAGAACAAAGTCACTAACACTGATGTGTGGTAGAACAAAGTCACTAACACTGATGTATTGTCAATAATAGGCAATACCACAGTATATTCTAGGCACAGACTCAGATAGCCGGGATACACTCGGATGGAAGATAGCAGAATAAAGAAAGATCTACTTTATATGGAGAATTACAGTGTTACAGGACAATGCTACTATCGTCTGGAAAGACGAAAATGTGCATGCTACATTTTATTAAAATAAACTCAGTTCCCCGCCCCCTTAGACGTATATACGGTTCTGTCTGGTCGTATCATTTTATAGCTCTACATATAACAGTTATTTAGGTATGTCGAAAGGCGCAGATATCACAAGCTATATTTAACCATGAAGCGATCGAGTGGTTTTCAAATACTTCCAGATTACCAACAGACAGCATGCCACAAATGGCCATGACAAATAGACATAACCGCTATAAAGCCGGAGGCAGACCATGTAAAAGATGGATCACAAAATTCAAAGAAGTCACAGATACAAGCTTACAAACAGCACACAAGAAGGCCATCTCCATGGAACTCTTCCACCCCCTGGCACCGCAGGGCAAACAAGGACCACAGCGAATAGCTAGATAGAAAGGCAGTTAATTCCACTTGCTAGACTATATCCTGTTAATCTGCATTCTTACAACTAACATAACAGACAAAGATGGTAAGCAAAGATGTTAGATACGATCATATGACCTAACATGGAAATCTTTTTCTTATGGTCCATGCCGTGTGACGTCATGTCACGTGACGCCATGCCGTGTCACGTTGGTTGTCATGTCTTTTCCCAACTTTCTATTTCATGTGATGTCAATTTCGTGTGTCTATTTCAGGAACAATCACTGAAAGGTGCGACTCTAGTTAACAGATTTTCTAAACTGTAAGCCACTTATTAGACACCACGTTATTTCACTGGACGCAACAAGGGCAACCAAAACCGCATGCAATGGGGCTACCACCACCTGTCTAATCTTTCAACAGATGACTAACTGTTCCACTATAGGAATTTGAAAAAGTAGAATAAAAACAATAAAAACGTGTTGTTAATTCTTGTGTGTTTTATGTTGGTTTGTGTCAATCATCATCAAGTGTCGTCTCCGCAACGAATGTTGGTTGCAACAGATCTCTAAATCTCTTGTTTTTATGGTGCACTCTGCTAGACTGTAACGGTTCCATCTTGCGATGTTACTTTCCCACTTGTATATCTGCCCACCTATTGCTCGTCTCCCTTCGACTTTACCCTCAAGTAAGGTCATCAATAAGGTATCATGTATTTTAATGTGTCCAAAATACTGTATTTTCTTGATCTTTATTTCTTTTAATAATTCTTTCTTCGTGTTAAGTGTTGTTAGAACCTCTTTGTTTGTTATTCTCCTTCCGTGATGCTCTCCCTATTCTTCTATATATCCACATCTCAAAGACATCAATTTTTTCTTCTTATTGTTTGTTTATTGTCCATGTTTCTGAGTCATATTCTAATATAGCATAGATGTAGCATTTTATAATTCTCATTTTGTAACTTGTTTGTAATTTGTTTAGATGTTAATATTTTCCTCATTTCATTGAAAGTACTTTTAGCCATTCCTATTCTCTTTTTAAATTCTTTTTCATATCTGACATTGTGCCAATATACTGCTTATAATTGTGTTCTTGTTGAGTAGGTATTTTGATTGTGTTTGTTTAGTCATTCTTTCATCGTTCTTCAAAGCCTACCACTTAGCAGAATGTAAAAGCGCCTCCCACTTGTGCCATGCTTTGTAGCATAGATACCCTTCCGACCCGATACACACAACATCAGCATGCAATTGTTGGGTTACCTTCACATTATTAGAGTCTTGCATCAGCGATGCCTAACAATAAAAATAAAGACATGACTTGAAATCTTTCTCTACTGCAATGTCCAGATTGAAAATGATATAGAAAAACAAAATAAGTTGAGCAATTCAGATAATATATCTAGATCTGATTGTCTTTTCTCTGTTTAACAGTTCAGATAATATATCTAGATCTGATTGTCTTTTCTCTGTTTAACAATTCAGATAATATATCTAGATCTGATTGTCTTTTCTCTGTTTAACAATTCAGATAATATATCTAGATCTGATTGTCTTTTCTCTGTTTAACAATTCAGATAATATATCTAGATCTGATTGTCTTTGTTTAACAATTCAGATAATATATCTAGATCTGATTGTCTTTTCTCTGTTTTTTTGCTAATCATCGTATAAATTAATGACGGTCGATTTTCTGCACGCTTGGTTGCTTGATAGGCAGTAACAGTACGATGCCGATAATTCTTTCGATCCATCTTTTTCTTAACCTTCCTCTGTCTCTTGGTGTTTACATTCTCCTGATGCATGCTTTTGCTCCTGGCCAATATAGAACACTAGCCTATCAAATTTACAATTACCATTGAAGTGGTCATCACACTTTACACAAAACGTGACAATGTATTCCATCAGTGCATGTATATAGAGACAGCAGTCCAAGCTCTAATCAGTGACAATTTATTCCATCAGTGCATGTATATAGAGACAGCAGTCCAAGCTCTAATCAGTGACAATTTATTCCATCAGTGCATGTATATAGAGACTGGAGTCCAAGCTCTAATCAGTGATAATTCTTCGGTTGAATATATTATTGCATACAATGGTGAGTCCATGGTTCGACTCATGAGCTGTACTTGTGCATTCATGGCTCAATGGAGAGGGGCGGGGGGTTGAGGAAGAAAGTGGTGCTTTCTGCACAGCCTCTAGTAGATGGAGGTGATATCAATCAATACATTGTAACTGCGTGAAACGTAACAACAATTAGACTTACGTAAAACACATGTTTATATAATCGCTTCAATCAGACACGACAGACTATAACTAAAACTAATGGGTAATGATGCGCACACAAGAAAACATACAAATTACAATACACAAATCATATTTAACGTTTCTACAAAAAGGTCTTTATCAAGAAACAAACAAAACATCAAAAGACGACGAATTGAAAAATTATCACAACAAACGTATCCAACGGAAATATGGAAATGAGATGCCGGAAAGTCAGAAAGTACATAAAAAACGTAAATATATGTGGAAACGAAACGAACAAAAAGATGAGTAAATGACAGAACAAAAAGAATAAAGACAAAGATCACACCAACCCAGTACTAGACATAAGAGTGGTCGGAATTGAGTCCAAAAGGCTTGAGCGTACCCAATTCAAAAATGAGACGATTTTCTAGAGCGTACCTAGATCTATCATCGGTGGTGCAAGATCTGATGGCGGTGACCTGAATATCAAAAGCACCATGATGGCATGGCCATCGCCGTTGAAGTGTGTGGCCACAGGAGTGGGCATTCTGTGCTTGATGGCATGAAGATGATTACAAAAGCGATCACTCAATCTTAAGCCGGTTTCCCCGATGTACTGTTTGCCGCAGTGTTTACATATGATTACGTAAATGACATTACGGGACTCACATGTAAAGGCCTCATCGATGGAGAAAGTGGCCTTGGGAAATGAAATGTAGCGCATCTGAACCACTTAAGGATATGTATAGCAACGGCCACATGAGCAACGAACAGTGCCAAAATTGTCGGGAACAGAAGACTTAAGGTGGCTATGGACCAAGATGTCCTTCAGATTTCTGTCGCGCCTATAAGCCACAAGAGGTAAGTCGTGGAAAGAGTCACGGGTGTCAGGATCAGATTGGAGAAGAGAATAATGTTTAAGCATGATGCGTCGAACAGAAGAGTTATGGGGATGAAAGGTAAAAACAAGTTTAACCCTATCACAGGAGGAGGAAGAACCCTGAGAGTTAGTCAAGGTATCGAGGCGAGACAAATGGAGCACACGGGGCCAAGCGGATGAATGAATGCTTCAGGGAATGAGCGTCTACGGAAAAACTCAATCATCTCAGAGAACTTGCCGAGAAAATCGTCGTAATCGCTATATAAGCGACGCAGGCGAAGAAGCTGGGAGTACGGTAGAGAGTTTCGACAAGCAGGAGGATGAGAAGAAGTGTAGAGCAGAAAGCCATGTGCATCAGTAGGTTTATAGTAAACGGATGTGCTAAGGTAAGGGGGATGAATGGTGACAATGATGTCAAGGAAGTTGACAGAAGTGGTGGAGATATTTGATGTAAATTGAATAGCAGGGTTGAAACTGCCGATGAAGTTGATGAAACGAGACAATTCCACTTCGGACATGTCGGTGATACCTATCCCATCGTCAATGGTGCTTACGCTCAACTCTTTTGAATTTGATGAGCACTTTTCGATCAGATCAGTGGCGTTCCCATGGGAACCAAAATGGGACCTAGCTATGCGTGTCTGTTCATGGGACATCTTGAGCATCTAGTTTGGTCTACCTATGATCACCCGTTACCATCTCTTTTCCATAGATACATTGACGATGGGATAGGTATCACCGACATGTCCAAAGTGGAATTGTCTCGTTTCATCAACTTCATCGGCAGTTTCAACCCTGCTATTCAAATTACATCTCCCCTACTTCTGTCAACTTCCTTGACATTATGTAGTGAAGATCAACCTATATAAATCGTGAATAACACATATTCTTTTGTACACCAATCAATAATAAGTTAGATTTCTGCAAAACTTGTTTTGTCTTGTCCTACTAATGTGTGCCGCTGGGCGTCATAGGGAGACGAAATCTTATTTCTGTAACTAACTGTGCTGCCGCTGCCATAGTGCAGCTTTTATGTTTTATGATAATCAATAAAAGGTGGTACTACTAGTAAACTAATATGAAAATAATACTCACGTTGGAGACAGGTTATGAGGTTCTACTGTATAACGACTGACACACTATCACTGTCGGATACTTATATTGAAATAATATATACAACAAAACACAGAATATAATCATACAAATGACAATACACAGGACATAATCGACGTTTCGAACCAAAAGGCCTTTGTCAAAATACGCACATAACATAACACCACATTTGTTGTGGTGTAGTCATTTCTACTTGTCTTTTTATGTTTTTATGAAATCTATTATTACTAATCATTCATCATTTCTCATCAAAAAGTCATCATCCTTATTAAAAAGTCATCAGCTTTCGTATAAAAAAAGGCATCACCTTTCTCATCAAAAATGTCATCAGCTTTCGCATATAAAAAACCATCAGTTTTCGCATAAAGAAAGTCGACAGTTTTCGCATTAAAAAAGAGGGAATTACATACAAAAATGGACGAATGCCTTTTTCCCATTATTTTTTAGGTAAACCCCCTTTCTCAATTAAAACGTCTACGGCCCTGATGGTTTTTTTTAACGTGTGCTGATATGATTATTCGTCATAAACTATACTACAGGGAACAGTCGAGCTTTGAAGAAGCAGACGAAGACTAAGAAAATCATGGACAGGCAGCATTAAGGGCTGGAAAGATCAAGGTATTTTCACACTCATCTGAATCGCTGAAGATAGAATTCGCTGGAGAACTCTGGGTGTTGTTTCATCCAATATGGTACTCCTGCGAACCTGACAAGTTAGAACAGTGTTCCCCAACCTTTTCTTTAAACCTTTCCCCATCTCAATCTTTCAAAATTTCTGATGCTTCCCCCCTCCCCCCATTTAACATAAAGGGGCCCTACATTTTGTATAGGCCTATTCAAAAATTGACTTATTCCATAAATGAAACCTAACTATAACTTGTTCAGGACACACGACTTCAGTTTTAGGAAGAAAACACTAGGAAATTATTAAGAAGAAGAAGAAAACAGTTAAGTAGGTTAAATTTTCAAAACATTCATTCATTCATTTTCATTTTGCGCTGAAGTTAGCGCATAGGGCAGAGGTCAGATATCTCTAATTATGTCTGTTCAAAGCTATTCTGTGCAGTTCTTCAAAACATATAATAGACAAATAAATCACAAGTACGTAAATATTTTTTTTCGAAGTGTCCCCCCCTAAACAATGAAATCCCACCCCCCCCCCTTTTCTTTTTTTTAAAAGTATGTACCTGCCCTGATTAAGAATCTCGAATGAATAGGTCGGACTTAGGACTGTTCAGTCGTCTCATTTTATCCTCACGGTAAACCCCCCTCCCACCACCACCACCAATAAAACACCAGCAACTGAGAAATACAAGAATACGCTTGAAAAACGTGCAATAACGATGTACACAGAAGACACATTCACGTGACATTTACAGTGTATGAATAAATATCTCATTAGTTGATGATTGGTCGATAAGGGATTAAAACCTTTTAGCTAAGGAATGTCGATAACATGGACACAAAATCTAAATATAACAGTGGAAAATCAAGTCATTAAACAAACCAACACCTTCAAATACTTAGGCGTAACATTCTCTTCAGATGGAAAGATGGACACAGAAATAAATATTCGTTGTAGCAAAGCGAATCAAATACTGGGTCAATTATCCCCTTTATTGCAACACAAAATGCTACCAATGTCAATAAAAAACATCTTATCCAAAGTATCTTCATTCCAACCCTTTGCTACCAATGTCAAACATGGTCCTTAACAACAAAACATAAGAGACAACTGGTTACAACAGAGATGACATGTCTGAGAAAAGCCACAGGAGTGACCATAAGGCACAGAATTAGAAACGAGGTCATAAGAGAAAGAGTGGGTGTCATATCAATTCTACAATACATACAAAACCAACAGACACAATGGTTCGGTCATCTAGAAAGAATGCCGTGTGATTCAGGTTATAAAGCATATGTGAAGAGAGGAGAAGCAGAAAGAAGAGCCAGGGGTAGACCTAGAGTACGCTGGAGTAAGCAACATTAAAGAGACATTACACAAATACCAATTAAAATTATCTGAAGCTCCCAGAAAAAAATAAGATCAAGAACATTGTATCTCCCTCGACACCCGTAAAGGGTAAAAGAGGAAGGAAAGAAGAAGAAGATATCATAGACTTAGAATATCATGGACTGCCAGGAAAACTAATGTAGAAGTGTTGAAAGATTCAAATGTGATACGGACCTTAATCAATAATATAAGAAAAAAGACAATCTTCATTTTTTTTAGCCACTTGATGAGACAAGAAGGTTTGGAGAACATAGTCCCAACAGGCAAGATTGAAGGCAACAGAGACAGAGGGCGACAACGCGAGAAAATATTAGACAGTTTGACAACCTGGCACGGCAGGTAAACAACAGCGAGTTTGATACATAATACTGGAGACAGAGAGCTGTGGAGAGCAATGAACCCCCACACCAGCTGGCATGGCACCTGATGATGATGTTGATATCGTCTTAGCGAAAATAGGCTTCAATTTCTAGCAAATGTACTTACTTTACAGCAAACATACACATCGTTAGGCTGCTTGTTGTTTGGGTGAAGGCTCCACTGGCTTCGTGAACTGTTTTTCCTCGTGATCTGGTGGTAAAAGTCCATTCGAACCACTAATTGTGGATTATTTTGATCGTCTGTCTCACAACATCCGTGTCATGAACATGTTCGGAGATGAACTCTCTGAACACAGCATTCATTCACATGTTTATCAATGAACGCTCTAGTGATTGCAAAGATAGTCTTGAAAAGATAATCCATTCTTCACCAAGATCAATGCCTTCTGGTGCACACATAATTTTAAGATCAATGCCTTCTGGTGTAAACATCTTTTCAACTTCTTGTATCATCTTCTGTGTCCATTCTCAAGCTCCTGCAGATCCGCAGAATATAGTCCAGATAATAGTTGTGCCATAATGTACAGCTTAACTGACAAATCGGACTTCAGCATAGCCTCTAGGTCAATTTGACACTGTAGGGTGATACCAGTGTGACAAATATGTTATATAGTAGGGGGAAGGGGGGGGGGGTAATTCCCTTCAAAAGGTATTTCGTGTGTTTTCGTGTATCAGATCTTTTCGATGTGAATTGTGATGTTCTTTGTGTGAAAATCTCTACGGGGGGCGGGGGCTTTTTACCCGTATTTTGGCCAAATTCATAATGCTAAAAGGCATATACCTATTCTGATTTGCTAAAGGACGGGAAGTTGAATATCTCAATCCTACAACCTCCTACTACGTACCTTTATGGGAAAACAAACTCCACCTTAATTTCCTCTTAGTTGCTGCTTACGATATGCTTGACAGGTAGCAGTTTAGCTCCCCATGCTCCCCTTTCAGACCCGCCAACCAAGGACGATTTCTATTGGAAATTAAGTTTATCTAACTATCACTACGTTCAGACTTTTGTTTACTAGAAACAGATTCTTGAAGAGATTCTTTCTTTTTAATTATATCAAAGAACACAGATCAGCTGTGTTGGAAATTTAATTAATTTATTGGATGATATCCGTGACAGAAAGACACATGGCAATCATATAATACTGTGAATTAATTAATACGTCTACAGAAAATACCTTATGACCACTGATCTATGTATAAATAAATCAAAGTCTTCACGCTCGACCGCATTTAGGGTTACCAAGCGTGTTTATTCACTTGAACGAAGCGAGACCACGTGTGTTGATTTGAACACTTAACACATTTGTTGTATTTGTAAACTGTTATAGAAACTGGGACATAGGCATAACAGGGCGAGATATAAGTCAGTGTTATAAAACCAAGACAATCTAGGTGAGACCTGGACATATCTTTGCACTCAATACATACAATTACAATACATATGTGCAATTAACATAAACAAATGTATATTTCCGCAATTTTAGTAAGCAATGTATCAAGTCAAAATATTTTGAGTTTACATTTTTTTTTAAACTCAGCTGACACAGGTGGATGTCCTTATATTGTGAAATTGCGTTATTGTTGAAAGTAAATTTTCTCTCAATAATGAAGCGTTTAAAAACTCACAAATTGCAATCCCATTTTTTTCCTCGTGAATACTAAATTCATTTTCTTTTGTTAACGAAATTATAATTAGATAATTAAGATCTTTTAAATTACGAATTAAGAATTATGGCCATAAAAACTGTAAGACTACAATACTACTTTTTATCAAAATACTTTATTTATTCTTTCCAATAAATAACAGTATCCAAATGTTAAATCAAAAATACGTTTAAGTGTAAGGGTGTAAATACAAATAATACTAAAATTTAAGTAATTACAAAGTTATTTCATGACAAAAAAGTCGAGTGAAGCACTTTCTCCGCAGCTCTCCTACACCCCCGTAATCCTCTCTCGAGGCGGTATGACATAGAAGGCGCCGCAATCGAAAGCCACTCGGGCGCTGAGTACAGCTCACCACTCAGCAGAGCACGTTTATGCTGTTAACATTCCGTACGACCGAAAACTTCACCCCGGTGACTTCGTCCTGTCTTAACATGTCATATGGGGAGGAACCAGCCTAGATCCCAAGCGGTACTGTGACGAGCGAGCTGACTCGACACTGGCTGAACCTTGACCCCGCGGTGGAGTCTAAGACATGTGAACGGACTACTGACACTAGTTCCCATACAAAGTCAAGAGCCAACTTTTGTAAAGTTCCGCGGGGAACTTGAACCTTATACGGACATTATCCCTTAACATCCAAAAGTTTATGTGCCACACTTTTGTTCACCATGTCAACAGTTAGGGAAGAATGTCGTGCATATTGCTTTCAAAAAAACGTTTTTATAAATAGTAGAACGGAGAAGAGTTACATAAAATCACTCAAGATAAATTAGAGTTGTTTATTTAAATGATATTACCACATGATCAGATCAAAATATTTGTGTTCTTATGATTTATTAATATATTTGCACATATTAATACATTTCACATGTATTACATCCCCTTAACTGATAGTATCTGCGGGGTTATGACCCTTAATGAATAATGGAAATGTCCACTCTCTATAACCCTGCTATCCTAGACAGAGCCTCAAAATATATTTCACACAATTATTTTTCCATACAGAGCCTCAGTTTTTATCCCATTGTTCCATTGCAATCGAATTTTTATCTTCTTAAAACTTCAAGTACAAAAAGATCCATGTTTTTATGTTATGAGTTTAATTCAAGTACAATTAGTTTTCGCAAAAACAAAACACATGACATTTGTTTGGACAATCATTCAATCATGACTATTACATTTTTGTTTGTAAACGTTTTATGAGATCGTCTTTTGCTAGGTCATATCGACTTACTGTACCGTGTCTCTCGTAAAATACAGTCACGTGAACTCATTCTTCTAAATGACTTTACTTGACGTTGATTTGTCATTGGCTGGCGACACAATGTATACACAAAGTGACCAATGAAAATCACTGTAATGGTTAAATAATGTGACTTCAGATGGATTATTTTCAAATAGTCCACACAACTAATTGAGAGACATGGTTATACAGTGTAGTAAACAACGTGTAATGGGGAATTTTTGATACCACATCGGTATATTTTGGTCATTTCTATTTGCACTGTGTCGTTCAGCAGACAGGGGTTACATGCGATCTGTGTGCATTCTTTATCTCTATAATAACTAATGAAACCATAATTCTGGTTTTCACACTTTTCTTTTAATAATATATGATATGCAAATTGTTTGGGAAAATTAGCAGTATATTGCCCTGAATGATTGAAGCACAAAATAACCATCTTTTAATACGTATTTTGTTTAGGCAAGTGCTGCCAACTCGTTCCGTTAAAAAACACTAAACAACACAAATTGTTTTTAAAAGACACAAACATTTATTTTTAAAGCCTCGAGAGGGGAGCAAAGAATAGCAATATTGTTTGCCTTCCATGTATGTTTTAAGAAGTAAATAAGGAGATTATATGGTGGAGTTGGCTGTCCCATCCCATATAGGGTCAAAATGATCCAGTGCCTTTCAAAAGTCGAATGTGTCAGGTCAAAAGCGAAGATCTCGTATCAATGATTTGAACTATTACAAAACGCACTCCGGACTACATCCTCCTAACATTCATGAGTTTGAGAACGAAAGCAGAAACTCAATTATCCAGAGTGAGAACTAATACGGAAAACATCTATGCCTTATTGACTAGGTCTCAATTTCCTTTTTTATCTCCTGTTACAGGTTTGATTACATCGTCTGTAATATCTCTCCCTTAATATCCAATTATGCTTCACTTATTTCTTCCCCACTTTCACCATTCCTTGCCTACCACCGTCGTTATATGTGTGTTTCTAGTCATTGTTAGTCAGCTGTCGTTTGTCCTGAAGGTGGCTTCTTTTTAAATACGAGTATGTCTTTGCGTCTATTCGCTAGTATGATGTGTTTATACATATTGACGTATTTTCTTATATTGCACTGTGTTGTCCCAGCCCTCGTATTTCTAGCCGATGGGTCGTTCCCAGCGCTAGAGATTAATCCCTATAGACCAGAAAAAAAGCTTGTCATCTTTCCTCAAGGGTTATTACTATCGTATATCTTATGCGTGGCATAATTCTTTTCTCCTTCCCCTTCCTCGTTTTGAAGCAGAAGTCAGATGCTGATGTGGATTCCAGCAAAGAACTTAACTGTGATCGTCAGCTCCATGACAGTGCAATAGAGCTTTCCATCAGAGCTGTTTCAGATGGCCATCATTTCCACCTTGTGCTGTGATATAATGGGCAATTCTGTAAAATAATAGCATCATTCAAAAAAACTATTTTTATGTCGCAGATCTGGAAGAATCCGCGCTATAGTTTCATTCTTTTGGGCGCAATTATCCTCCTCCATACAAATATATAGCCCCAAACGTGGACCTATGGCAATTTTGAGAACAACTGATCTTTATCTGCTTCTTCTTCTTCATCTTACGCGTTCATCCTAAAACACCTGTATATTAGCAGGATGTAATCGGGGGAATGTGGTAGGTCATGGTTTACATTGTGGCTGCGATAGCTGCACCTTTCGATCTGATACATCCAACTTCAGCATGGCATCTGAGTCACTTGATCCTCTAGCGAATAGTAGAGCCAACTCAAACCCCAAACCTTCTTAGTCACATTTTATGATGTGCATGATAGGTAACAATAACAGTGCCACTAACTTTGCTTGATTTTCCACACCACATTGGCACCACTGATCTAAACCACATAGCACAGTCCACGCCACACATTGTTTTTGTTTTTCTTACGTCCTAATGTTGACATCTTAAGAGCAATCTTACTTTCGTGAACTGTGCTCACGAGATAGAAATAGGGCTCTGTTTACTGGTAGAAAACTTGACTATTGTGTCTTAGATAGTCACCGTGACTAAAAATAATGCCTCATTAATAAAATATAATTTAGTCACAGTAAACAGAGAACTTCCCACTTTATAGAAGGTGGTTTTCACTTTATAGAAGGTGGTTTTACGTTTGCAATGAAGGGGAGATAATATGTAGAGTTGTCAACAGATTTGTTTTAATTAATTATTGTGTCAAAACAAAGTTGAGAAATCTACTACTGATGAACTTTCACTTTAAACTTGCATTTACCAATTAGTGTGTTCTTTTTTTAATTGTATGCATCTGTCTAAAATATTTATTATTTTAATTATTATGAAACTCTCACACTTAGGCTGATACACTAAGTGTTTCCTATATACAAAAACTAGCAATTTGTATCCCCTTGTTCTATAAATTTAAAAAAATCATAGGATAACTTTTTCAGATCCAGTCACTATGACTCCAATATTAACATTGTGATGACAAAAACGTCTATCTCTATCTATCTATACGCTGTGTCCCTTGTTTGCCTATCGGCGTCAGGGGTGGAAGAGTTCTCTGGAGATGGCCTTCTTGCGCGCTGTTTGTAAGCTTGTTCCTGTGGCTTCTTTGATTTCTGTGATCCATCTTTTACATGGTCTGCCTCTGGCTTTATAACCGTTATGTCTATGTGTCATGGCCATTTGTGGCATGCTATCTGCCGGTAGTCTGGAAGCGTGTGAAAAACACTTGGTCTGTTGTTTTTTGATTTGTTCCAATACTGGTATTGTTTTGGTTATCTGTCTGATGTTATCGTTTCTAATTATATCTCTTAATGAGACTTCGAGTATTCTTCGTAGATATGACATTTCTGTTGTCACTATTTTTCTTTTGTCTTGTGCTGTCATTTCCAGGTTTGGCACTGGTAGCATAGTGATGGAATAATAATAGTCTTGTATAATGCAACTTTAGTATCTATGTTTACATTTCTGTTCTTGAAAATACGTGTCATCTGTCCTAGGATCTGGTATGTTTTGTTGCATCTTTTTGCATCTCTTTACTGGTTTTCCCTTCACTCGATATAATGCTTTCTAAGTAAATGAACTCATTTACCCGTTGAAGGTGTTTATCATCGATGGAGATAGTGATATTTCTTTCTTTCTTTGCTATTGCCATTATTTCGGTCTTTTCAATATTGATCTTCATGTTGAATTTTTGACATGTTATATGGAGTCTGTTCATATGGTCTTGCAGTTTTTCTTCTGATGTCGCTATTAGTACTTGGTCGTCTGCAAAGAGTAGTTCGTTAAATTTGTCTTTTATGTTATCTTCTTCGTTGGTACTTGTTAGTTTACAGATGTGGTCGATATATGTTATAAAAAGTAGAGGGGATATGACACACACCTGGCGAACTCTTGGGTGATTTTGGAAATTTTTGGACACTCCAGCATTTGTTCTTACTTCACATTGGCTATTAACATAAATGCCCTTGCATATGTTGATTAAATGTTCTGGTACTCCGTATATTGATAGTGTTTTCCATAGTTGTTGTCTGTCTACTCTGTCGAATGCCGTTTCTTGGTCTACGAATGCGATGTATAATTCTTTGTTGTTTTCTGTGGCTCTTTCTGTTAGATGTCTATGTGTAAAGATAGCATCCGTACAGCTTTTGTTCTTACGGAAGCCCATTTGGGTGTTTTGAAGTTGTGGTTCAATGTATGATCGTAGTCGTTGCTCTAATATTTTTTTTTTTAAATTGTCCTGTGTGGCTTAGTAAGGATATCCCTCTGTATTTTGTGCAGTCTCTCTTACTGTCTTTTTTTCTTCCATATGGGAATGATTGTCGCGTTCCTCCAGTCTTGTGTTTCTTGTTTCTTCCACATTACATTGAAAAGTCTGTGTAACCATTTATCCCGCTCTCTGCTGCTGCTTTGATAAGTTCTGTTTGTATGTTATCAGAGCCTGCTGCCTTGTTTATTGGTGACAAAAACGTATTGAATATATAACTCGGCGGTTTTGGTTCTGCACCACTACCTTAAATACATCGGCCTTCTCTCGAATTCGTGGTGGCTGGATTACCAGAAAGTGACCTCTATTTTAGGTGCACGCAGAACTAATTAATATTAAAAATTGCAACAAATTAGCATAATTGAAATGAAAATAAATTATCAAACTATTGAATATAATTAAATACCACATAAATTATATATATTTGTGTTGGCAAAGGCAAGACTCATCTGTTTATCCTATTTCTATAATTTTTAGGTGCACGCAGAACTAATTAATATTAAATATGGCAGAAAATTGGCATAATTAAAATGAAAATAAATTATCAAACAATTGAAAATAATTTAATATCACAGAAATTATATCGCTTTTCATGTTTATTTGATCACATGAATATATTGTTGTTGTCTTCATCCTTGTTACACTACAACAATTATATTTCATATACTATATATTCATCCTTCTTCTTCTTCAGCATTCAATTTCAAACTCCCGCTTGATACCTCTTTTAGCAGGATCATTGACCTATTAGATTTCCAGCAGGATGTAATCCAGAGAATGGAAATACGTTGTGTCACCGTTTTATTTGCGCCAATGGCCCGACACATCTGTCTTCGGTGGGAATATTAATCAAATACTGCTAACATTACCTCTGTGTCCATGTGGGCAGACAGCAGAACATATCCTGCAAGATTGCATTTCACTAAACCAGTTAAAGGAGGAACACTTGCCTACAGAGACAGATATCCACAGAAAGTTGTTAATTAATTTTGGCAGACCATCTGACTGAGTTGACAGACCCATCATTATACCCATTATATATAGATTGCAGATCGTTCTGATGTTATGGGTCCAGTGAAACAGAATACTGTAACTCAATAAGACAATCTATGGAAAGTCCACTGATATAGAAAACAGTCAATTGATTATGGAGAGGTTGCAGCATTGACGTGGAGGAATTGGGTGCCATGCTTATCCGTGTGTGTGTGTGTGTGTGTGTGTGTGTGTGTGTGTGTATTCGTTTCTTCTTCTTCGTACGCCTTACGGCGGACACTCTGAAAGCATTCCGCTGACCGTCCTGAGAAGGACGTATGAGGGTGATCTGCGTTGTGTCATGTTTTACAGCAAGCTGCGTTATCTGCGCCTTTCGACCTGACACATCCGTCTTCAGCCAGCATTTTTTGGGCCGGGTTGACATTCCCGTATCTGCGATCCCTAGTACTTGGCCAGGCTACAGCAGGGTTGCTGCACTCCTGTTTCCAGGCCCACCGCGTGGAAGTATACTGAGGGTCTTGGCCAGCTGTGTTTCAGTGACCCTGATGCTCGACCAGCTATGGAGCGCCGGCCTGTGCACTCTGGTGTGCATGTCATCTCTAGGCCCCATATTCGTTTGAAACATATTTTTTCATTGTGTGTTTTATTTCTTAAATCACTATTTGTAACGAAATCACTTCATTTTATGTTCATCCATTTCCAGAGACATTTGTTTTCGGAACTGTTTAATTTTTGTTCCGTTGCTTGAGTTGATTTCCAGCTTTCACTTCCATACATTAATACTGACAATATACTAATTTCTTGGTCTCATGTGGGTCTACTGCCCTGGACGTGCTGATATTCGTAGTAATGAGAGAGCAGGCAGACTTGCATCTGTGAATTTAAGATAGACACTGGTGGTGTACTGAAGTTTGTGGTCACTTGCTGGAGTGGGCACTGTGATAGATGAGGCACCCAGGAGGTATCCATGCTGCATCCAAGACAATTCAGTATTATTTATGGTATAAATAGAACTGAGAACATGTCGAGTAGAATTAAGAGTGTTTATCTAGCTAGCTAGCCATGGGGACTATTAGCATGTATTTCCTTTGACATCTGCTGAGGGAGATGGAGAAATGTGGGAAGCACAATGACATGGGTTAACCAATAACTTCTTTTATTTGACGTTTCTTTACCAGAACATCATCAAGTACTGCTACTCAATTCTGTGCAACCAGCATAATTCCTCAAGTGTCATATTAAGGAGGTCCTTTTCTTCTGCATTCTTTCTCAAACTTCTTCAGATTAACAGGATGTAGTCCAGAGAATGGAATGCACTGTGACATGGATTGCAGATTAGCTACGGTATCTGGGCCATTTGACCTGACACATTTGATTTTAGCAAGACTTCTGCGTCACTTGACCCTCTAAGGGATGTGACAGCCAACTCCATCCCCAAAAACTTGAGGTACCTCTTACGGCATGCATGGCATGGTATGGCACTGTCACTAGATAAAGACATGAATGTGGCACTGTTGCTAGATAAAGACAGGAGTGTAGCACTGTCACTAATTACAGGAGTGTGGCACTGTCACTAGATAAAGACATGAGTGTAGCACTGTCACTAATTATAGGAGTGTGGCACTGTCACTAATTACAGGAGTATGGCACTGTCACTAGATAAAGACATGAGTGTAGCACTGTCACTAATTACAGGAGTGTGGCACTGTCACTAATTACAGGAGTATGGCACTGTCACTAGATAAAGACATGAGTGTGGCACTGTCACTAGATAAAGACAGGAGTGTGGCACTGTTACTAGATAAAGACATGAGTTTAGCACTGTCACTAATTACAGGAGTATGGCACTGTCACTAGATAAAGACATGAGTGTAGCACTGTCACTAGATAAAGACAGGAGTGTGGTACTGTCACTAGATAAAGACAGGAGTGTGGCACTGTCACTAGATAAAGACACGAGTGTAGCACTGTCACTAATTACAGGAGTATGGCACTGTCACTAGATAAAGACATGAGTGTAGCACTGTCACTAATTACAGGAGTGTGGCACTGTCACTAGATAAAGACATGAGTGTAGCACTTTCACTAGATAAAGACAGGAGTGTGGCACTGTCACTAGATAAAGACAGGAGTGTGGTACTGTCACTAGATAAAGACAGGTGTGTGGCACTGTCACTAATTACAGGAGTGTGGCACTGTCACTAGATAAAGACAGGAGTGTGGTACTGTCACTAGATAAAGACAGGAGTGTAGCACTGTCACTAATTACAGGAGTATGGCACTGTCACTAGATAAAGACATGAGTGTAGCACTGTCACTAATTACATGAGTGTGGCACTGTCACTAGATAAAGACAGGAGTGTGGTACTGTCACTAGATAAAGACAGGAGTGTGGCACTGTCACTAGATAAAGTCAGGAGTGTGGTACTGTCACTAGATAAAGACAGGAGTGTAGCACTGTCACTAATTACAGGAGTATGGCACTGTCACTAGATAAAGACATGAGTGTAGCACTGTCACTAATTACAGGAGTGTGGTACTGCCACTGGGCAAAGACAGGAGTGTGGCACTGTCACTAGATAAAGACAGGAGTGTGGCACTGCCACTAGATAAAGACATGAGTGTGGCACTGCCACTGGGCAAAGACAGGAGTGTGGCACTGTCACAAGATAAAGACAGGAGTGTGGCACTGCCACTATATAAAGACAGGAGTGTGGCACTGTTACTAGACAAAAACAGGAGTATGATAATGTCCCTAGACCAAAAATAAGTAGTCTGTCTTGTGTTAATTGATCAGTACGTGATGTGGCATTCTCATGCTAAAACAGTATATCTTTTAGTTAGCAGGCATGGACTATTTCTTAAAATTGCATCCTGAAACACCAATAGAACTTTACTGCATGATACTACATTGATATGGTATTTCAACTGTAAGATTTCTTGAGAATCTCAGAACTTTGTGAGCATAACCTTCTCTACTGGTGGTACAACTCATCTTGGCAGAAGAATGCTTCCACGTCAATGAAGTGTGTTTTTATTATATTTTATAGTTGTTGGAAGTATAGATGCTGGAAGTATAGATGCTGGAAGTATAGATGCTGGAAGTATAGATGCTGGAAGTATAGTTGTTGGAAGTATAGCTGATGAAAGTATAGATGCTGGAAGTATAGTTGTTGGAAGTATAGTTGTTGGAAGTATAGATTCTGGAAGTATAGATGATGGAAGTATAGATGCTGGAAGTATAGATGCTGGAAGTATAGATGATGGAAGTATAGATGATGGAAGTATAGATGCTGGAAGTATAGATTCTGGAAGTATAGATGATGGAAGTATAGATGCTGGAAGTATAGATGATGGAAGTATAGATGCTGGAAGTATAGTTGTTGGAAGTATAGTTGTTGGAAGTATAGATTCTGGAAGTATAGATGATGGAAGTATAGATGCTGGAAGTATAGATGATGGAAGTATAGATGCTGGAAGTATAGATGCTGGAAGTATAGTTGTTTGAAGTATAGATGCTGGAAGTATAGATGCTGGAAGTATAGATGCTGGAAGTATAGATGTTGGAAGTATAGATGTTGGAAGTATAGATGCTGGAAGTATAGTTGTTGGAAGTATAGATGCTGGAAGTATAGATGATGGAAGTATAGATGCTGGAAGTATAGATGCTGGAAGTATAGATGCTGGAAGTATAGATGTTGGAAGTATAGATATTGGAAGTATAGATGTTGGAAGTATAGATGTTGGAAGTATAGATGCTGGAAGTATAGATGCTGGAAGTATAGATGCTGGAAGTATAGATGCTGGAAGTATAGATGCTGGAAGTATAGATGCTGGAAGTATAGATGCTGGAAGTATAGTTGTTGGAAGTATAGATGCTGGAAGTATAGATGCTGGAAGTATAGATGCTGGAAGTATAGATGCTGGAAGTATAGTTGTTTGAAGTATAGTTGTTGGAAGTATAGATGTTGAAAGTATAGATGTTGGAAGTATAGATGTTGGAAGTATAGATGTTGGAAGTATAGATGCTGGAAGTATAGATGCTGGAAGTATAGATGTTGGAAGAACATGAACATGCGAGTCATTTTATTTTTGTCAGTCAGTTCACTTGGTAATCATAATGACAGACAGAAATGACAGACAGAAATGACAGACAGAAATGACAGACAGAAACACTTCCCAGAATTTCAATTGAGCATACATTATTATGTTGAACATCTTATTGCGGTTGATACTTTGTCTCCAGCTATTCACCTGTCAGCTCCAACAATTGTCTTCACTTCTTGCACATTGCAATTTTGTCAGGATGACCAGGTTGCACTAAATCAGCAAGTGATGTGAATCCTTGTATAAATTTATTTGCACAGTTATGTACGGCTTAACATGATCAACAGTTCTCAGCATAAACTAGAACTGTTTCCTTATGAATGTCTATCTATCTATCTATTCACTAAACCCTTTATTGCCTTTCAGCGCCAGGGGTAGAAGAGTTCTTTGAAGATGGCCTTCATGTGTGCTGAGTATATTCTGGAATTCTTCCCCGCTTTTATTTCGGTGGTCCATCATTTTCATGGTCTGCCTTCACTGTATATGTGTAGCATAGCTTGCTGTGGTATGCTGTCTGCCGATGTGTGCAAACCATTTGATCTGTTGGCTCTTAATATATTCTAAGATTGGGCGGTGCAGGTTCTTTATCTAATATCTTCATTTCTCACTCTTGTCTCTTAGCGATATTCCTAGGATTCTGCGTAAGCATGCCATTTCAGCTGTCACACGTTTACGTTTGTCTTGGGCTGTCGTTGTTCATATTTGGCATTGGTAAAACAGCATTGGCATAATAATCCTTTTGAATAGTGTTATTTTGGTGTTTAAATCTACATTTTTGTTTCTGAAGATTGGTGTCATTTGCTCTAGGGCTTGGTATGCTTTATTACATCTATTGTGTATTTCTTTACTACTCTTGTTGTCTATTATATTGCATCCTAGGTATGTGAAGTCTGTTGTTTCCATTATATATATATTGGTATTCATGAATGCCATTGACAGAAATTCCTTGTATTCTCCCCCAAGAAAACCACACAACGGCATGCTGTTCATTCCACACTCTTGGAGCACAGCCTCCATTTTTCATGTGTATGAATGAATAACTGAGAAACTATCATCTGTCACACACATTCACCACATAAATGGATATTGTAACCACATAAACCAATCTTTAAAAAATCCCATATTGCATTTCTATTCTTTTCCAAATTGTTTGTGAATTCTTTATTGACTTGTATTACACAAGATAAGCCTAAATGTACATGTTACAGTGGAATCCTGTTATAACAACTTTGTCTGGACCGACAAAATATGTATGTAATAACAGAAATTCACTATATACAGTACAAACAATAAAGAACAAATATAATTGGGGATTATAAGTGTTGTTATATAGGGAAATATGTTATATAGGGAAATATGTTATATAGGGAAATATGTTATATAGGGAAATATGTTATATAGGGAAATATGTTATATAGGGAAATATTTGATAAAAGAATGTGCTATAGAGAGATCCAACTGTATTACTTACTGACTTGTATTACACAAGATAATTGTCTTGTTCTGGGAATGATAGAGATGGAAATGGCCAGGAAGATAGGAATAAAGAATATCCTTTCGGAGAAATCTGAAGAACCCACAATGAACAATTGACGGACAGTGATCACATATACTCATAAATGGATGATTTATTGACGAGCATAACACATTGGAGTATTAATGGAGGGTGTGATAGAAGGTAATGGGTAAAGGCTGCCCAAGACGTAGTTGGACAAAAGACATTCAGGAATGCCTACACATGTAGAGACGGGACAACCTGCTAAAGACAGCAGAGAATTCAAGAGATCCATGGGGAAGACTACATTCTGAGAATGTGTCACTTGATGATGATTATAACACTTATGGGAATATCCCTAGTGTCACGGTACTGATTTCTAATCAAGAATCAAGGCAACTCTTAAACATTGATTATATAAAATTATTTTAATCAGACAGTTGTCATTCATATGACATGTACATACGAAATCAACTGAGCATACGCAAACATAAACTGAGATTCAATCTCATAGCATATAATGTGTGGGATTGCAAATGTAAAAAATATATATATACAGTGGAATCCCTCTATAGGATATACTTTTATAACAAATTTCCCTATACTTTTCAAAATACCTAATTATATTTATTCTATATTATTTGTACTGTATATAGCAAATTTCTGTTATTATAAACATATTTTGTCGGTCTGGACCAAGTTGTTATAATGGGATTCCACTGTGCATATATATATAAAATATCATTGTTCTACCTGCCGAACTGTGGCCAAGAGATATTGAGCGAATCTTATACAATCAGAAAACCAAGTTCAAATTCCACTGCAGACAATTGTGCATCCAGGCCATTCAGAAAACAATGACTGTCTACTGAATGTAAATATTCCCTTGGAAATCTCTGCCACCAAAAAATGCGGAGTTGATTGCTACATCCTGAATATACCAACTAATTTATCTAAATGATCATCTGAAAATAGAAACAGGGAAAAACCCAGACGAAGATGGATAGATGGCATCAGAGAAATACTAGAACACCAAGACCGCATTTGTCTGATAAACTCAGCATTTGGATAATGACAACAGCAATGACCATACGAGATTTATTGAAATATAATTCATGTATTGTATCAATATTTTGGGTATTACTAAAATACATTTCACTCAATTTAGAAAAACATATTGAGATCAACAGTCTACACTTATCGCAAACAAACTGTTTTATACTTGACTAATGTCGGACTGGATGCACATATAATAACTGATTGCAGAAGACGTATACTTCAATTTATTTGACGAGATTACACCTGTACAAAATACATATATTTATACATATACACCCTCTGTAAGTCAACATAACTCTACCAATATGTTAAGATGACACACTGTTACCTTTGAAAATAATATCAGTTTTATCTAAAAACAAGATTACGTGTTGTCACGGCCTGAAAGGGGAGCAAAGTTAAGCAACACTGTTTTATGTTTTACACATGTCATAAAAAGTGACTAACGAGGTTTTGGAGTAGAGTTGGCTGCCCATCCTTTATAGGGTAAAAGTGATCTAGAAGCCATGCTGAAATCGGACGTGTACGGCCAAAGTCGAATGTGTCAGGTCAAAAGATGCAGATATCGCAGCTAAGCTGTAAACCATGAAACAAAATGTTTCATTATCCAGACTACATCCTGCTAATCTTCAGGAGTGTGAGAGCAAAGGAAGAAGAAGATCTAAAAACATATCTCGAGACACAGGTGGACATGACTGGTTTACGCGATGTTGACCAGCTTGCAAAAATATTATTTGTCTTCTAGCCAGAAATGTGTCAATACGATGTAGGTAAATGCACAAGTCTCCATTCAAATGTTCAAATACATATATTCAGTAATAACACACTCATATTGCATGTGATATAGTGATATCTACTTGCAACAGAAACAATAATCATGGTGTTCTATCACTACAGACTATGGACAACTGAATTAATGAAGTCAGAGGTACCAGAATATCCACCCATGTCTTGTGTCTTTACCTGTGGATGATGATACAAGATCTCATTAAAACAAGTAATAATGCAGTCATCAGTGACAACAACATGTGGCACAGTAAACATTAATCGTATTCATTCATGTCAACTAGTAAAATGTTCTGTATTTTATACAGAAAATATTCAGGTTTCATAGAATATGTTCAAACTGGCCTTTAGTATTTACTTTATTGTAAGGTGCTTATTATGAAAAATATGGACAGAATTTTAGAGGAATTTTTGGTTGAACTAAACGATGGTCCATCTGAAGTATGAGTATTGGCAACGTCATCATTGATATCAACATTATTGATTAGAGCAGAAGCAGTTGCATTCTATCAAGGACTGTAAGCCTTCACCGAATCAGGACTGCCAAGACCAAGGAAGATAGCCATATTCACAGATTGCAGATCCCTACTGGAATTAATCCAGAGCAACAGAAACGAAAGCCTTCTGCACAACATCAGACATGAGCTAAGACAGATCCAAAAATCATCAGCTATTGCTCTTCAATGGATACCATCACACTGTGGAATCATGGGAAATAAGAAAGCGGATGCTCTGTCAAAAGCAGGAAGCGAAATGGAGCAACACAGATACCCACTATCTTACGGAGAGGCAAAAACAATAATCCACAACACATGCACAGCAAAGTGGAAGAAACAAATGGAAGTGGAATACAAACATGATGCAATACATCTCCTCCAAAGATATCAACAGACCACAATATTTCGCCTTAGAACATGACACTGTAGACTGTTGGGTCACCTTTACCGCTTGAGGATCTCATACACAGATAACTGTCCATGTGGATCCGGAACCCAGACAAAGACTGCTCAACATACAGAGAACAGAGACAGCAGACCTGGCCAGAAGATACAGACTTGAAGCAAAAGCTATGAAGCAGCCACTCTGACCTTAAATAAGACGGTTGACTTTGTCTTGACGACAGACCTGACAATATAGCATGACCACAGTTGCTGAACGCAGAAGAAGAACATTATCAATATAGTCATTGACAACAGTGTAATTCAAAATATAGTTAAAATTGACATCAACTGCACTGGTATCAACAAAATTGGCACAGTTAACATTAACATAACAGCTCATGACACAATATTGGCACAGTTAACATTAACATAACAGCTCATGACACAAAATTGGCACAGTTAACATTAACATAACAGCTCATGACACAATAAGACTGACAAAAGTCAACATTAACTATTTTAAGACCAAATGATCAATAACCGATATATCAATTTACAGTTTTGGTTTCAATCAATCATAATTTGATCAGTTTACACTTCATGGTTCGCTAATACGGATTTTATGTTCATACAATTCTTTACTGCTACATGTGAGAATACTTTCACTTTCATTTTCACTCAAACAATATTTTGTCTTTAAAAACTGATTGTTCTTAACATTTGTTGTTTATTTATGAGAAATAATGATGTCCAAATGCTTCTGAAAACAGTGTAGAATAAGCTATCATTCTTATTTATAGATCATTCAGAGACAAAATATTACAGTAATTATAATTACACTCTATAAGTAAATTGCCAATAGCTATGATTATGTGACTGGTCTGTTTCTAGAATTAGTTATATGGTCTTTATTTGAGATCAACTCAGACAATTATGATATGTGACATATGAAGAAATGAAATCTTATCGTCTTTGTTCATTCTCAAACTCTGCAGTTTAGCTTAGGAGAACGGAACATGTTGTGTCATGGTTTACAGCTTGCAGCAATTATCTGCGCCTTTCATCTGACACATCTGAAATCAGCATGACTTCTTGGCCACATCTCTTTGGTATGGAGCAGTCAACCATACCTCCAAAAACTCCTTAGCTCACCTCTTACAACATGTATGGCAGATAACAGTGCTGATATTCTTTGTTTCACCTTCGGGCCTCAGCAACACACACAAGTATGAAATCTTGAACTCACCTTTCCTCCTTTAATCACCTTGAACACTGCATCTTCTATCATCTTGGCATGGTACTCTAGGTGTATGTGTCTCAGCATGTTACACGAACTCAGAAGTGTTGCTGTTGGATTTGCTATATTTTTACCAACAGCTTCTGCAAAAGCGTGCCGAGCACCCTATAAAAAATGAATTGTAAAATGAAATTTGACTTATCATTGGTATTGTTATGTTAACTTTGAATGAACTGTCTTTAACCATTTGAGTTTTGACCATCTAGCTCCTAAAACTTAAATCCCCTGGACTCCTAAGCAAGAAACAAGGATACATAATTATAACTAGTTGCTATGATAAAATCATTTCAATTTGTTACTCCATACTCAATTTGTTATTTGACATATCTTAGTTAGTCATCACAACATCAATATGGTAATCCAGATACATCCATAGGTACTCTTATCTCATATTCATTATGTCCTTCAGCATGCGGTAGATTATTATTCCTGTTCTGTGCTGCTTCTATCTATTCGCTAAACCATTTGTTGTGTCAGGGATAGAACAATTTTCAATTTTCTGGACATCGCCCTTGTGTGTGCTGAGTATATTGTGGAGTTTGTCGCCTCTTTTATTTTGTTGGTCCATTGTTTCGTGGTCGCCTTTAGGTCTGCCTTCACTGTATCTGTGTAGCATAGCTTGCTGTGGCATTCTGTCTGATGGTAGTCTGCTGATATGTGCACACCATTTTATCTGCTGTCTCTTAATATATTCCAAGATTGGGGTGGTGCCGGTTCTTTGTCTAATGTTTTCATTTTTCACTCTGTCTCTTAGCGATATTCCTAGGATTCTGCGCAAGCATGCCTTTTCAGCTGTAAAGTTTACATTTATCTTGTGCTGTTATTATCCATGTTTGGCATTGGTAACACAGTGTTGGTATAATAATTGTTTAAAATAGTGTTATTTTGGTATTTATATCTACATTTTGTTTATGAAGATTGGTGTTATGTGTCCTAGGGCTTGGTATGCTTTACTACATCTATTGTGTATTTCTATGCTGCTCCTGCCGTCTGTTGTTATATTGCTTCAAAGATATGTGAATTATGTCGCTTGTTAAAAGTCTGTTGTTTCCAATATATATGTTGGTGTTTCTTTCTGTTCTCCCTATCTTCATTCTTCTCTATATTTATCTTCATGTTAAAGGTTTGGCATATTTGATGTAATCTGTCTATTTGTCTCTGTAGTTGCTCTTCTGATGATTCTACTAGTACATGGTCATCTGCAAATAGCAATTCGTTTAAGTTATCTTTCAAATCTGCGCTGATTGATAACTCTTATTTTCCCATGTGCCAATCATTTCTTGCCTCTCTTCCAGGTCATGTATTCTAGTCATTGACACTGAAGAAGTACACCCCATATTTTCCAACTGCTCTTTCCTTGACTGCATTAAGAATATCAATATGGTCCACTGAACTATCACTAGTCGCTGTGATTATGCTACTCTTTTATTCCCACTAACACCCACATAACCATGTATGAAAATGAAGGTAGCTCTCTTCAGCACAGACTTCATCAATGACTGACTGCATAAATAGTCTAACTAAATCTTTCATACTCATAGAACTAATAAAAAAAGAGACATCACTAGCACTTTGAGACTCCATATCATTGCCCTGCATTGACAGATCTGATCACCTACAATATTCCTGCTTATAGCCCTTCCAGAGAGTACACTTGTTTCACTGTTAGTCTTTAATCTTTTCAATCCCAGCCTTCAGGAAAAACTCCTGGCTTAATTCCCAGGGCAAGGGGAATAACGCCGCACAAATCAGAAGTAATTGTGCAAGAAAATTAATATAAAATAAAATTTGCAATCAATTTTTATGATGGAAAATCAGATTGACAGATTCTGATGAAGACGGACTTGTCAGGCCGTAGGAGCAAATAAAACGGCGACAACGCATTTCTATTCTCTGGACTGCATCCTGCTGGAGATCTAGTACTACTGCTACAGGAGAGATCCAGCAGGAGTTTGAGAATGAACGTTGAAGAAGAAGAAGAAGATTAACAGATAAATGAAAGAGGTACAGATCTGTGAACATATCTTTGTGAATGTCATGTATGATAAGTTTACTTGTCATGTAACATTCAAGAGGAAAACAAATGAGCACCAGTTGACCTCATTTACTTGTGTTAATTTGTTTGCGGATAAATGTTCAAATGAAAGCTGCAAAGCAGTCTCCCTTGCACAGCATGACAATAGTCTTAACTTTTAACTACTCCAAATATATAGGCCTAGTTCACATAAAGAAATCCCTAGATATCTGGTGAAACAGGTTTCTAAAATGGATCTCGTTTTTTCTGAAAATGTTGATACTGGCATACACAACATTTGTTCTGCACATACCCCCAAAGAATGACTCAGTAGAAATGGTGAAAACTAGGGCTAGTCTCAAAAGGAGAGTAATCTTGATCAATGTTGTTTGCAGGACCTGATTTCTCGTGAAATTGATCAATATTGACATAGATCAGCTGTGTTAACTATTACTACTAATTGTATTCTCAATTACTACTAGGTCTATGGTGTGCGAGGTGGGACATGCACATCATCAATTAGGACTACACTACACATCGCAGCTAATTTCAGCTTGGCCTACTAAATACTGAACTACTACTCCCATCAACGTCTGATTTATTCACGTTCTATAGAATTCAATTTAAAAATTACATATCAATATCATAAGTAGGTCCATTTTTACAAAGTTATGACGAAAATTGAAGGTCATAATAAACCTTGCGCAATTTGGAAATGGCAGCTGTTGGAAATGATTGGAAAAAATACTGGACACCAACATTACTGGTAAAATTCATTGGTACCATTGGTACCAATGATACCATTAATTAAAGATGGCATTGTGTTTGGACACCAACAAAACTGGTCAGCGCAAAATTTAGCATGTCTATTTGCATTTAACTGGTAACAGACATGAACTGAAATAACCATGTGTCAATACGATGAGAATGGCAGCTACGGTAACGTATATATAGGCAACGATTTTGATAGCTAAGGGATTGAATGGGTTAAGAGAGCTTAAACATCTCTAATTTTCTGAACACACTTTTTCATTCAAAAAATAAACAACCACCATATTATATTGACATTCTATTGATGTACATTTTCACAGTACTTTGTGATGTGTTATATTGTAAATGTTAATATTCACAACATTCATATAAGGTAAGGTCTATGACGGTCTGTGATGCTGGAATATTGGTCCAACGGATGGCATGATGTTTATACACAGACTAAAACTTTGAAACATTTGATTTTAAAAAAGTATTAAATTTTGATTTAATTGTTGCCATCCACACAAGTAATTATATGAGTTGCCACTTTTATGTTCTGTGATCACATTCCCAGGATGTCAGATGTGAACAGATAGAGAAAAATGAGGGCTTCAGTGACACCAAGCAAAAAAAGTAGTATAGATAGAAATAGGTAAAATATAGTTACCAAAAATTGTAAAAATTAATTCACCAAAATCTTTCTTCTTTCTTTATATCCCTTTGTGCCTTGCAGCGTCAGAGGTAGAAGAGTTCTCTGGAGTTGGCCTTTTTTCTGTGCTTCATATATGTTTGTTTTCTTCGACTCTTTTATTTCTGTAATCCATCGTTTGCAAACTCTGCTCCTAGCTGTGTATCCCTCTTTTTCTGTATAGTAATGCTTTTTGAAGGGCACTGTCTGATGGTAGTCTGGAAGCATGTGCAAACCACTTGATCTATTGTCTTCTGATGTAATCCAGGATTGGCATTGTGTTTGTTAGTCCTCTATGTTTACATTTCTGATTTTATCTCTTACTGTTACTCTGAGGATTCTGCTTAGACAAGTCATTATTCACAAAAATGCTCAATTCTAAAACATATTAAAACTAACATTTACAAAATCTTTGTACTGTTGCTTGGCAAACAAAAACATCCATGGAAATGACTCCACATGCCTGTGGAGATGATTTATAAACAAGAATATATACCAGAGAGAATGGTTCAATGCTTGTAGTTTCAACACTGAAAAAAACTCCTTCTGCAAATCATAATGGGGAATTCCTAAATTAATGTTTTACCTGCTCGAAAACAGCCACACTGGCACTGTAGCTCTCTCCGGGAACAACTCCGGCACCGCCAACAAGGCCTGCTGCCAGGTTGTCAACAATGTTTCCATAGAGGTTGGGCATGACCATGACATCAAACTGATATGGGTTCGATACAAGCTGTAGTAGAAATAAAAACTGTAATTATACTTACTGTAAGCAAATCAAAATTATTATTTTGGAAAGAAGGAATTACTTGGAAACAGAAATGTAACATTAACCAGTATCGCTGTGAAAAATAATCTCACTAAAATGATTTATATAAATACAATAGACAATGCCCATATTTGTCAAATATTGGTACATAAACAAAGAAAGATAAGTGAGATGAAAGTCAAGACAAGTTTTACTCAGTGAAGATTAATACAAGTAGTGGTAAGAGCATCAGTGTTATAAATGTTCCTAGGACACCAAGAACATCTCAGGACATTGTGACACGAGATTGTGAGAATTGGCCATGTGATGAAGCATGATTCTCTTTTTAAAACCATATTGCAGGGAACAGTTGAGGGAGGAAAATGAAGAGGGGGTAAGAGGAAAGTATAGATTGATAATATTAATGACTAGACAGGATTAAGATCCTCCACACTCAAACAAAGAACTGATAACAGAGGGGCATGGCAAAATTTTTGTGCCGAGGTTTCCAAAGTGGCACCCTTGCAACACTGAATTTTTATGGGTTTGACGATGATGATGAACCGAAAACAGAGTAGTGGTATGAACATTGTGATTATAATAATTGAAGCATATTCTTGTCTGTATGCTATTTAGTCCCAAATTATGAGTAAAGAATAACTACATTAACTAGAGATGACTGCTAACTTTTCTGTTACTGCATAAAAGGTAAAATAAATGACTGCATTACATACAGAATAGTGGTCATATTTAAGCAAAGTAGACATATGAGCTGTGTGGTTACAAGTTACCATCCAATGTTTCATGTGATTGGAATTCAGCGTGCAGCATGGGTAGAACATGACTTGTACATACACACATAACCAACCTGCATGCAACAGTTGTCAATAATCATAGCCTCATATTTGATCTTAGGGTACAATTTGGAGACGTCCTCACAACACTGCATGAACAAACCATCTCCTAGTTTCCTAGACATAAAAAAAAACACAACATATATAATGGTAAGATCAGAGTGAATGATATAAAGCAGGTCCACTAATTCAAATATTTAGGTACAATGATTACAGCAGATGGAAGAAGTTCAACAGAAATAAGATGCAGAATAGAACAGGCAAAAACAACATTTAGAAAATTGAAAAATATACTGTGTAATATGACCTTGTCGTTAGAGGTGAGAAAGAGAGTTCTACAGTGCTATATAGCACCTATACTAACATATGGGTGCGAGTCTTGGACAATAAACAAAACTGGAAAGTGAGAAATTAGAGGCAACAGAGATGTGGTTCTACAGAAGAATGCTGAGAATACCAAGGACTGCCTGAAAAACTAATGTAGAGGTGTTGAAAGAGTCAAATGTGAAACGGACCTTAATCAACAATATTTCTTTTTTTTTTGTCACTTCATGAGACAGGCAGGTTTAGAGAACATAATCACAACAGGCAAAATTAACGGCAACAGAGACAGAAGGCGACAGCGTGAGAAAATATTAGACAGATTGACAACCTGGCACGGCAAGGAAACAACAACCTTGATACATAATACTGTGGACAGAGAGCTGTGGAGAGCCATGACCGCCTAGGCCAGCCGGCATGGCACCTGATGATGATGATATAATGTCACTTTTAGAATGCTACTAAATTTTATTAGGAAATCTCTGTAGTAAAGTTGTTAGCTATCTGCTTTGTGTTTATGAGGTCACAAGTTCAGAATCCTGACACATCGTCTGACAAATAAAATACGGAGGTTATGACTAAGGTAAGAGTTAATGCACTTAAACATTACTCCTGATAGGATACCAGGGCTCATGCTTTGAGCAGATAGAGGAATGGAGCTATTGCTACTAAGCAAGTGAGAAAGTGACGCTAATCAGGTGGTTTCTAGTCAACCACTGACTAGGCAGATGAGTACTTATAATAATAATTATTATTATTTTAATACTTATAATTATACCATGTGTTATAACAGTGGTCCAAAACTCAGCTTACATTTACGTCACAGGTAGTTTAATATTCTGTTGAGAGGTCCAGAGTACGTGTGGTAACCCCAGTGCAAAAAAAAAAAAAAACATAACTTCTATTGTGTCCTCTGTTTGAAACCTTTTATTCCATTTCATATATATCATATAGGCTGGTACTTCCTTTCATATAGTTTAAAGGTATGCTTCACATATATAATATAGGCTGGTACTTCCTTTCATATAGTTTAAAGGTATGCTTCACATATACAATATAGACTGGTACTTCCTTTCATATAGTTTAAAGGTATGCATCCAATATACAATATAGACTGGTACTTCCTTTCATATAGTTTAAAGGTATGCATCCAATATACAATATAGACTGGTACGTCCTTTCATATAGTTTAAAGGTATGCTTCACATATATAATATAGACTGGTACTTCCTTTCATATAGATTAAAAGTAAGCCACATATCATTGTATTTGAAACAAGGAGTATTTATGTTTAGTTAAGTAATAATGGTGCTCTTTTGATTTTTATGCACCATTGATAGACAAAAATCAAACATGGTATGTGGAATGCTACAAGAAAATTAGTCATGAGAGTAAAACCTGATTAAGTGAATACTTCACGTCAATGATGTTAACTGTACACACAGGCATAAAAAAACTTTCAATACTGCATTTTTCCCATTAAGGAGTTGCAGGGTGGGGATTGAATAGCTGTGTGATAAAGGCTGCATGCTCTTGCTGTCGCCACGTCATGTACAGGGCGAGTTTTTTAATTTACCCTCCAACAGAAAAAAAACCCCAGTCTTTACCGGGGATTGAACTCTAGACCTCACTAGTGTGAGACCAACACTCTAATCTCTCAGCCATGCATACACACACACACAGACAGACATATACAAACATACACGATAGTGAACATGTGTAAGATCGCACATAGACACATATGGAGATGGAGGGCTATTTTAGGTTGAAGACACAATGGTTGAAAGATTAAACATGGAAGGAGAGGCTCCAGGAAAAAGAAGCCAACCAAGACTGTAATGGACACAGGATATTTATGACCTAAACATGACACTGGAAGATGCTCGACAGCTTACACAGAACTGAAAGATTTACAGAGTGGCAGTGAGGATAATGTTCTTCAAAGAACATGTCACACAGATAGATAGATTACATAATTGTGCAATTAATGACATAAAGAATATGATATATTCATGAAGAAATATTATACATACAAAATAATTATGCAACTAACGAAGTAAAGAAAATGATCTGTTCATGAAGAAATATTATACATACAAAATAATTGCGCAGCTAATAAAAAAGAGCAAGCATAATAAAGAATAAACTTGCAACACTTTGTCTTATTTTAATATTATTCACTTATGTTCTAACAGTATTCACTTATGTTCTAACAATATTCACTTATGTTCTAAGAATATTCACTTATGTTCTAACAGTATTCACTTATGTTCTAACAGTATTCACTTATGTTCTAACAGTATTCACTTATGTTCTAACAGTATTCACTTATGTTCTAACAATATTCACTTATGTTCTAACAATATTCACTTATGTTCTAACAGTATTCACTTATGTTCTACTGGTATTCACTTACATAATGTTAGCCTTGTGGACAGCTGTCACTTTTTTACGACTGTGCCTCATAGCATAATCAAATGCAAATTTCGCAATACGCATTGAGTTGTCCCGAGTCACAATTTTCAAACACTCTACCACACCCGGGACACTCTGCAAGTTATAAAAGCATGTATAATTCTCTTTAATTATTTTATTGTTTCATATTACAAATTGTTTGTAGAAGAAAAGTATTTCAATAAAGAGGGTAATTTTCTAGTAAAGTGGACATACATATTTAGCAAAACATCTATAATAAGAAATGAAATATAACACAACAAAGTAAAACACAACAGAAAGTAAAAGTGAACATGGGACAGCAATCTACTCTGCTGGCCAGCAGTTATTTATTTCGTGCAGAATGATGTCAAATTGGGTTCTTCTGGGCCATGTTAGCCACATGAATTAGGCTATGAGATGTTTTCTACTCATCCTATGATGAGTCTTGATTCTCCATTTGGTTATGCACCACAATTGTTCTTTTCTTGCTTGTGTTCACTCTGTCATGTTTTCACTGTTAGACAAGTTTTAGGGATGAACTTTATCTGTCTATCTTATCAGTCAGAGTTCTATTCTCTGTGCGTTCTATCACAAATATTGTCAAAGTAATATGCATTGTGAGCGCAAAGATTGTCTATCCCCAGGTGAATGATTGTTGATTTTATCCACATTTGCTGTTAAGTGTAGGGGTGGGAGCTTAAGTTGTCGTTCCAAGGTCAGATGTGTCATCTTGGAAGCATTAAGCCCATGTTTTTTTAAGGCTATCTTGATGTTTTCTATCCACCGTTTTCTTGTGTCTTTCCATATGTTCAATAAAAAAACTATGCCTTTTTTTTTTTTAAACGCACAAATTTTATGCTAAACAGCTAAACAGGAGAAAGAGTACAAGTTACTTGTTATAGATCTTTAAGAAAATGATGGTTAATACAGTGATGGATAATACATAGTATTAGAAACCTAGAGGATATATTTGGAGATAAAAAATATGATACAGAGATAATATATTATACTGAACTTTGTATCAATTCTGAATTTCTAGACACTATAGGAGGAGCAAAGTACCAGGAGGGCAGAGTACCGGGCAAGAGAAGAAGAGGAAGACCAAGAAGATGATGGACCAGCGATGTTGAAGAATGCACTCACATGTCTCTAGCCAATGCAAGCCTGACGTTCAGAGTATCCAAGATGAACACAGCGTTCTGGAAAGAATATGTCACTTGATATGTTATATATAATAGACTTTGTGCCCAATTATGGCAGTACATTTCTTCTTTCATTCACTAGGAATGTCTATATGTAAATTTTTGTCTCTTCTATAAACGTGACTATATTTTGTAACTCTTACAGTGGCCCGTAGAGTTTTTCTTCCACTGTTGCCTTTTTTGTGTCAGTACAATGTGGATGGCCGGCTTTCAAACCGCATGTACCCGGTAAGTTTGAATGAATCGTTTGTGAAGAAAACCTTTCTACCACCAACTTAATGTCTGATTTACAAATGCATTTTGTTCAGATGGTACTCAGAGGCACACAAAAGTGTGTTCCAGTGTCATTTTTCCCTCATGCAACAGGTTATTATTCAACAACAGCAGTATCTTTCCCTTCATCATTAACTCCTAACCAGTTATATTATTACTGCATACCAAGCGACCAAATGTGCGATGGCCAGAAAATCAATCGCCATTCAATTCTGCAACATCTTACAGCAAAAGAAGAGAAAAGATACTAGATAGATAGATCCCCAATTACAAATCAAAACTAACACAAATCAGTGGGATGTATACCCTGGCTTCTCCTGAGTTACTAAAACACATCCACAATTCACCTCAGCTGTGTCATATTCTCTCACCTCATGTTCTAGAGCACTATACTCTCCCTCCATCTGCTCACGGATGATCACAAAATCCACATTGTTATGTCTTGTTGCAAAGCCAGGCAAACTCTTCACCCAAACTACATTCGCAAACAGGTCAAGCTGACGTCTGAGGAATTACATATTTTAAACATTTATATTCAGAGAGAACATGTTAGCATAAATATTCACAGCATATGCAATATCAAATCTTTTCATATTACATCCACATCATCAAACCCCAATAACCTTTAGCACACTGCATTAAAATTATGCAATTTCTTCCCTCCGTCTGCATTTTTATTTTACAATATGCATTATTTTTGTTGAGGGTTTGAAAAATACAATAACATTTTTATTTTTAGAAATTTTAACCTTTACTACACTGTCCGCGACTATAGTCGAAAGATAAAGCATATTTTTCGCAACTGTCCGCAACAAGTCACTCGTACCTCCATACCTCTTTGAACACAAATATCACATTTGTAAACAAACATTGACCTGGTTAACTGAGGAAATGAAAGTAGACGTAATTAACTTCTGTTTCTGCTAGAGTTTAACTAAATAGAATGCATTATAGGTCAGTTGATACAAGTAAATTCAAGTAGGAACATTATGAAGGCACTGAATCGCCTTACAATTCGAGTACACGGGTTTTTCAGCACTTGACCAACCACATCTCCAATAAAAGATGCAATTTTGTCAAGACATTCAAACTGTGTGCTCAAGTCACTGAGAACTGACCAATCGAGACAAAATCTCGATTCGTTTATTCTCAGTGACCTGAGCACACAGTTTGAAAGACAAAATCGCACCTTTTATTGGAGATGCGATTGGTCATGTACTGAAAAACTCATTTACTCGAGTTGCAAGACGATATGGCCAAATCGCAAAGGATGGCCAGATGTTTTCAAGCCCTAGTGCACCAATTCTATGAAGCAAGGCAATGTGCAGTATAAACAGCAAGACAATAGTGGCCACTGTTTGGAGCAACAAGAGATTATTTGTATCCATCCTGAGTACAAATACAAATACTGAGTTTGAGCTCAGTTTTAATGATGATGATGATTCAATCCCTTTCGCTGTGAGCAGGAAGCTCTTGACAGTCCTCAGCTTTAACAAAAGGCAACATATCGAACAAAAGGAAGGCTTCCACTAATCAGCCTATAACTCCAGGTGAGGGTAACAATAATCTACTCGAACGGTTTATTCGCATGGTAGGGAATAAAAGATCCTGTTTCTGGTGTGTGAAGAACTGGCAGTATGGGAGCAGAAACAGGGCACGAGACAGCCTACGATTGTAATTTGTGTCAGATTAGATTGTAGGGGAGAAAGTTTCTCCAAATATCATGCCACATTGACAAGCTGACTACTGATCAGTCCAAATACTTTTTACTTGCTGAAAATGTAAGTTTTCTTTCCCTCACATTATTCTGACTTCAACAGCTTATTTTTTTAAAATGTATAAGTGTTAGATTATTGTTGTTGATACAGTTTCCTGTGAGACTGCAAATTTGTACGTATCTGCCAAGTCTGAGTGTGACAGGACAGACAGTTTTAAAGAAAATGCAATTTTAAAATCATCATATGAACAATTTAGAGGAGTTGTGACCCTTGTCTTAGTGATGAGGGATTCTTCTGCTTCGTTCTCAAACTCCTGCCGATTAGCAGGATGTAGTCCGGAGAACAAAATGCGTTGTGTCATGGTTTACAGCATTACTGCGAAATCTGTGACTTTTGGCCTGACACATCCAACTTCAGCATGTGATGAGGGATTGACAATAGGGAAATCTCACAGTGGTAAAAGTGTTAAGGGTGTTTACAAACTTTTTTCCTAGTAGTTTAGAGGGAAGAACAGTTAATAAGGAGAAAAACATGACATATTTAACAATACTATTGCCATTTGCTTACCTAATCTTCATGTTCAAAGTCTGCAAAATGCCACCTTTGAATGTTGTAGGTGATGTTATAATTCCTTTGAGGCCCACCTTATTACGTCTCAGAGAATCCACCACTGTATTAATATCTACACTGTTGTTAGGCGACACTTCACTGGTGAAACAAAATGGCAATCATCACATTTAACATTTTCAGCTATAACAGGCACACATGTGAATTCATACGGATTGAAAGGAGTGTACTTCAGTACACGAGATACAAATTAAATAACTTTCGTAAGATTATCCATATAACATAAACTTTTCAAAAATATTTGGTAATGTAACCTTTACTTCATTGATGAAGTCTATCATGGAACTACATCATTGATGAAGTCTATCATGTAAGTACATCATTGATGAAGTCTATCATGGAACTACATCATTGATGAAGTCTATCATGGAACTACATCATTGATGGAGTCTATCATGGAACTACATCATTGATGGAGTCTATCATGGAACTCAGTAGGTATGTGTGTATGTATGAATGTATGGCCTTTTGCATCTTGCAGACAGTCATTAAGAACAAAGAAGAAGCAATTCATTGAGCATTTTCTCAGAATGAGAACTTTTCAAGCGATTATGTCACAACAACAGAAGATCTTTGTGTGTGTCATTCTCTATTTTTCTTCCAATTAAACACATCTGTTTCTGAACAATGTGTAGTTTCAGCCGTATTTTCCCAGATTTTGGGGTCCATGATGAAGCTTTTCATTGAGGATTTACAGTCTGCAACTCTGCATGTAGCCAAAGGCAGTACAGTGGAATCCTGTTATAACGAATCCGGTTTTAACAAATTTTCCTCTTTAACGAAACTTTTCAAAATCCCAGATTATTTTCATTCATTTCCATTTTGCGCTGTAGTTAGTGCATAGGGAAGACGTCAGATCTCTCCAATTCTGTCTGTTCAAAGCTTTTCTGTGCAGTTCTTGAATAGTATGAATATTGGTTGTTTTACTTTCTCTAAGTATTGTTCAAGAGATTGTTGGTGTATTCTGTTGGTGTCTGCACGTAGGACATGCCCGATGTAGGACCAACGGCGTTTTCTGATAACATCTGTGATGAAATTTTGATGTGTCTCTTCTCTGATTTTATCATTCGATTTGAATTCACTCCAATGGGTGTTAGTTATCCTACGAGGACATTTGTTCTCGAAACTCGGTAATTTCTTATCTGAAGATAAAGAACTTTTCCAGCTCTCACATCCATATGATAGCACCGGAATATCGCAGGAATTAAATAAGCGCATTTTTGCGTGTGCTGATTGACTTTGACTTCCAGATATTAGACAGTCTGTTAAATGCACTTGATGATAGAGCAATGCGAGTTGTAATTCATTCATTGCCTTAATAAAAAATAACCCCATTATAACAAATTCAAATAAACAAATATCCCTCTATAACGCACTATTTGTTAATTTTTTTGGAGGCAAAAAGGTAGTTTCTGAACTTTTGACTGGTGCATTTGTTCGAAAAGGTGAAGAAAGGATTCCAACACCGTGTTTAGGTGAGACATTCACCCAGAAACAGCATAACACATTTACTGACAATGCGTTTGGACAATGCCCTATTCAACACTGTACGGGTGCGTACTAAAAAAAATCACTACAGCCACAGAATGATGGGTTGATGTTTATGTCCTGAATAGGATAGGCCTACACTATAAAAAATTTTTTTACGGTGCAACTGATGATGATGATGACAGAAAATAGACATGAAATTAAAACATGAAAATAGTGAAATTGTACTACCATAGCAAAATACAAGATTATTATTACATGGTGATACCAAGAGGAAAAGTGAGTGAGAGAGATAGGAATTGTAAAAAATGGTAACAATAAAGCATCAGTCAGTTTTCTTAACTAACCTGATAAACAGCTCCTCAAAATTAACAGGTACCCCAGCCGCTTTAAAGACCTCCCTGACTCCTGCCATTAGCTCAGGTCCCACTCCATCACCTGGGATCATTGTCACAGTGTGACGACCAGCTGGCCTGGATATGGGCTCTGCTATCTATAAAAGTGAATTAAGTTGAGCTGTATTAATATCAGAGCAAATTACCTTCATAATCAATAATATGATAATTTTCAACTTGCATAAATATTCTGTATTCACTACAGCTGCATAATCCTTCTGTATTCACTACAGCTGCATAAATCTTCTATATTCACTACACTTGCATAATCCTTCTGTATTCACTACAGCTGCATAATCCTTCTGTATTCACTACAGCTGCATAAATCTTCTGTACTCTTTACAGCTGCATAAACCTTCTGTACTCTCTACAGCTGCATAAATCTTCTGTATTTTCTACAGAATATATTCATATTTCATTGAAAAACTTAGCTTAAAAAGGTTTAGAGGATTGACATTATACTCAGGTTTCCCAATGCGTACATAACAGAATATAACAGAATCTGGTTAAGAGTACCACTCATATCATGTAACCCTACAGCTCTAAGTGATCTTCACAAAGATATACTTGTAAAACAGGTCTTACATGATGGGCTCCCTGTATCCAACCTGTGACTTCTTGAGCACAGGACTAATAGCTGAACAACTATGCCACGGAGACTCCAGGATTTTATTTAATGTGCCTACACTGGGTTGTGTACCAAGTGTTAGCATTTACTCTTTTCTTCTGCGTTTGTTCCCAAACTGCTTCAAATTAGCACGATGTGCTGTGTCCTGGTATACAGCTTAGCTGCGATATGTGCCTTTTCTGCTTGATACATCTGACTTCAGGTTGGCTGCTGGGTCACACCTTCCTTAGTTACACCTTATGACATGCATGGAAGGTCGCCTGTGTATTGCTGGGGAGTGGGGAGCAAAGAACAGTAACATTGTTTGCCTTCCATGCATGTCATATGAGGTGATTCATATGGCTGTGGGGTGGAATTGCCTGTCACATCCAATATAGGGTCAAAACAACCCAAAGACATGCTGAAACCAGATGTGTTAGGCTTAAAGGTGCAGATATCGCAGTAATGCTGTAGACCATGACACAATGCATTCTGTTCTCTGGATTAAAACCTGCTAATATGCAGGGGTTTGAGAACGAATGCAAATGCGAAGAATGCATGGAAGGTAAACAGTGTTGCTATTCTTTGATTCCCTTTTGGCCGCACAACACATTGGAAACATTTACATTTATTAAAGTATTCTTCATATAGAATATAAGCAAAATTTGGAATAAAAATGTAGAATTAATGGGTTTATTAAGCTGAAATAGTTAGGTTCTTGAAATTGACAGCATTGTTAATGCCAAAACTATTAGCGTTATGTTTTTTTTTTTAAATCAGCAATAGTACAATGTCAAAAATAAAGGAAAATCCAATAAAAGAGAAATACAGATGATGAACAACATAGAAATGGGGAAGGAAAACACCAGAGAACGTTTATAACTGGTATTTTAATAATGCATGCCAATAATTTAATTCTTAATTGTAACCTGGGGATCTCCCTGAAATAGCAGTTAAACTTTAGCATGATATCGGTGAAATTAAACACACTCTCCCAGGTGTATTCCACTCAGTGTAGTGGTAGCAGAATTGCGACTATCGCTAAGCAATTTTACCATCATCATCAGGTGCCATGCCTGCTGGCGTAGGTGGTCATGGATCTCCACAGCTCTCTGTCCACAGTATTATGTATCAAGGTCGTTGTTGTTTCCTTGCCGTGCCAGGTTGTCAAACTGTCTAATATTTTCACATGTTGTCGCCCTCTGTCTCTGTTGCCTTCAATTTTGCCTGTTGTGACTATGTTCTCTAAACCTGCATGTCTCATGAAGTGGCCAAAAAAAGAAGATTGCCTTTTTCTTATATTGTTGATGAAGGTCCGTTTCGCATTTGACTCTGTCAACACCTCTACATTAGCTGTTCTGGCAGAAGCAATTTTATAACTACAATAAAAAAGTTTAAATTTAGCTTTTCTCTTCTGGGGAAAAAAGTGGCAACACTGTAGCATTAATCTTACTTTCACATCAAGGTTGTAACCAGCAAAATGAAAAGATTTCAAAGATTCAGTTACTCTGTTACAATCCTCAGAATTTGAGTTGAAATGGAGGACATTTATAGCGAAATTCTTATGAATTATTTTTATTATCATGAGGAATTGTTGGGAATAATGTTTATTTTTAAAAGACATTGTTATGAATACGTAAATTTCATTACGAAATGACATTGGCAACATTAGGTCTGTCCAGACATTGTGCATTGAATAAAAATAACATTGTGTGTCAAAGAAATATCTTCTTAGATCTACTCAAGATAGGGTCGAGAAGGTTAGTAATATATAAGCCTACGGGTTTTATTTCTTTTCACAAACGATATTATCAGCATGTTAGCTTCGTTATGAAATGACAAGAAATATGAATGGTAAATACTTTTCTTTCAAGAAGTTGATCGGTCAAAAGAGTATGTGTCAGTTATTTTTTTTTTCAAATTTCCAATGTGATTCACGTTCTTCTTTATTTTACTGTCACAGTTGTATCTTTTGGTAGCCCATACCAGTATGTAAAATGTGTATATTTTATGTAGTCTTCTGTCAAGGCTGTAAATATGACTTTCCTTCAATGGGGAAGAGAGATGTGTCTTCATTATTTGATAAAAAATATCTGCATCTACGGTTATTTCGAATAGCCTTCATTTCTGGAAAAGATACCAAATCATCTATCTGTTATTACTGACAGAGATTTTCAGTTTTGGCTAGCTATTTTATTTTCTGAAATTTGGGAATGATCTGGAATCCACTGACTTCTATATAGAGCATTTTGAATAGATAGGCATGGCTAAAGTATGATGTGATCACATGATCCAACATGGAGATGGACAGCAGCGAAAATTATATTGCGAGATAACGTGTAGTATTTATGTGTAGGAAAATGCTGTCTTTAAGTGAGTTTTTGGAAACCTATGTGATATAGTTAGCTCACAGAATGGATACTGTGGTGTTATATAGACAATTGCGCATTAACATTTGTTTGCATGTGATGTTTAGACGTGAACAGTGCACAGACCTAGGCTGTGTGTGTCACACTGGTTTGGAAATATGGCGACCGATGTGTTTGTTATCCACTGTGATTGCTGAATAGATAAGAATTTGTTAGCTCGGGAGGGCACTAATCTAAGAGAAAGATACTTTAAATTTAAATCGCTACTGCCTTGTAGTCTATGCTTTGTTAGGGTCAAGGCTAATGGAGTAAACCACAAACAAACTGGCAGACAGCAAGTGAGAAACCACAGCTGTACCACCCCTAGAGTATCATGTTACAAGATGACACAGACCGCATTCCGATCACTGTACACAAGAGTCCCATCAAGGTAGCAACAGGGAATATGAGAAACCTTAACAGATTTAGGAAATATTTTTTTACATTTTATAAGAATTGAGGATAACGGAGATGAATAACCTTGGGATTATGTGAAATGAGATGGTTGGGAGCAGGCAGTATAGCATCGAAAGACTTGAAAATAATATACTCTGGAGGAGACCAACATAGAAATGGAGTAGGCGTAATATCAATAGATTTGTAAAGGGCTTCTGGAATATATTAGAGTTCTTCTTCTTCTTCTGCGTTCATTCTCAAACTCCTGCAGATTAGCAGGATGTAGTCCAGAGAACGGAATGCGATGTGTCATGGTTTACAGCATTGCTGCGATATCTGTGCCTTTCAACCTGACACATCAGACTTCAGCATGGCTTTGGGTCAATGACCCTATATGGGATGGGACAGCCAACTCCATTCCATAACCTCTTTAGTCGCCTTTTACGACATGCTTGGAAGGTAAACAGTGTTGCTATTCTTTGCTCCCCTTTCGGGTCCCGGCTACACACGGGCGAGACAGAGTTCTACTAGTTAAATTAGAGGAGCAGCCCATTAACATAAATATCAATCCAGTATACACACCAACATCAGAAAGTTCAGATGAAGAAAAAGCAATTCTACAAAGATTCAAACACAGCTATGAGACAGTGCAAGCATCACAAGGTAAACTTTGTAATGGGATGTTTAAACGCAAAGGTGGGGCAAGAGCAAGATATTGATGCCACTGGTAGATTTGGCTTAGGAACCAGAAATAAAAGAGGAGGTGACATCCTAGATGACTATAACGAGGAGAAGCCCAGATAACAAGACTCACAATCAGAAAAATTATAACGTGATCAATAGAAGATTTAAATATTATTCTGGTTTCCCCTAGTTTGTGCAGGTCTTCAATTTTTTTTTACACTTGTGTTCAATCCAGTTTTTCTTATCCTGTCTAATCTTTCTCATTTATTAAATTTGATTTTTTTGCATTCTTTACTTTATTTGTCATCTTTTTAGTGATTTGTTTCTGTTGATGACCAGTTGTAATGTTTAGACTGTAATGTAATCTCTTCTTTTTGCTACTCTTTGGGGTATTTGAGCATGTGTAAAAGATGATGTCGAGTTTATATATTTGGTGTTTACTAGTTCTTCTGGTGTAATCTTCTCTTCTTCTTCAGCGCTCATTCTCAAACTCCCACTGGATCTCTCTTGTAACAGAACAATGGTCCTACTAGATTTCCAGCAGGATGTAGTCCAGTGAATGGGAATGTGTTGTGTTGCCGTTTTATTTGCGCCAATAGCCCGACAGATCTGTCATCAGTGGAATCTTCTCTTAAACGGCCATCAAAGTATTAAATTTGTTCTGCACCTCTATGCTGCATTCTGTTGGTATTGCTCTAGTGTGGCATCTGATAGGTCTGGCGCTATGTTCATTAACCTATGAGTCTGATCTTTATATCTGCTACTAGGATCTTGTGGTAAGAATCACAATCAGCTTCAGGATGTCTACAAGACAACAGACTGGTACTCCATCTGTGGCGTATAGTGATGAAGTCTATTTGATTTCTTCTCTTGCAATCTGGTGATGTCCAGGTGTATAGACAACATCTGGGGTGTTGTTTGAACAAGGTGTTGGCAATTACTAAATCATTTCTAGGAAGAATGTTAGCTGTCTTTTTCCTCTTTCCTTCTCCTGCTCTAATCCAAATGGGCATTTTACTCTGCATTCTTCAGATCTTATTTCCCTATTTTCGCATTCAAGTCACCTAATTTATTATTAATTAGTCACCTAATTCAATCGTATATCGAGACTCAACACAAATTTGATATTTTTGCAGCAGAAAAAACATTGAAATTTCATAAAATTTTTGACTTAATTCTACAATAAATGTATTTATTTCCTCCATTCTAGATCACATTTGGACTCTCAAAAAACATATTTTAAAATTCAATAAATTCTTTCTATAGAAACAATGTCTATTCATGGGTCTCGTTCGCAAACAGTGGATTGAGGCCTTGAGAAAGGCGAGGCTGAAAGTGGTTACATTTATTTTCAAACTGGGGCATGTGGGTCTTTGAGGCAATGAAAGAGCAGATCAACTGGCGTCATGCGCGATTGTGGCACATGCCGATGGGGCAATGGATCGAGCTGACATTTTGAACTCCTTAAGAGATATAGCACGAGAGAGTAAGACTAGTATGGATGATTATTCCTTTTCAATGGCCAGGATTAAAGATCAGGGTTTGAAAAGCAGTGTTGCTAGAAGTGAACATTTTGGAGGGCAAAAAAGAATGATGGTCATCCAGCATAGGACCGGTACTGTCGGTAGTAGTGTAATGGCAGATACACTCAGAAAGAGATCGGAGCAACTATGGACGTGTCCAGTTTGCAGTGATGATGATCCAACGACTAACTAACTAACTAACTAATGTCTATTCAACATTAACTTTTTACAAAACAAGAGACAAGACTCAAAACTCTTGTGTTCTCTATCATTCTAATTGCTTACCACTGCATGCTGAACCGCTTGCCCCTGGTGAAGCTGCCTAGAGTTTGTGTAGACCGTAACACAGGGCTGAATCAAGTAACAACATCCATACATATAAGAACTACATGCTACAAATGACAAGCTATAATCTTAATGTGGACATAACATGATGACTACATGTGACAAAGAAATAATAATTATTATCCATTATAAAGGTACCACATTGAAGACATAAGCACAAAAAAACTTCAAACATTACTCAGCCATTTGGATAAGTAATGAAAAATCATGCCCAGATATTCTGCCAAAGACGGATGTGTCTGGCCATTGGCACAAATAAAACGGCGACACAACGCATTTCCATTCTCTGGACTATATCCTGCTGGAAATCTAGTGGGACCATGGTTCTATTATAAGGGAAATCCAGCAGGAGTTTGAGAATGAATGCTGAAGAAGAATGTCCAGATATTTCCTTAATGTTATCGCCTGTCCAACAGCTGGACTTCTAGTTCATAGTGCAATGTGTTGGACCACTGTCTTCTTTCCAGTGAAGACAATAGTGACACAAAATATTAAGTTGGAAGTGACTGAGGAAAGTTGAGGGATAGGCTGACAACCTGTGGAAAATATCATTGTCAATATTTCTTGTTTCGACTTCTTACTTTCATCTTACATAACATGATTCCCAAGGGTGGCAAAGAAATGCAGGCCAGCTAACATTATACCTTCATGGTTTCCATGGATGGCAAAGAAATGCAGGCCAGCTAACATTATACCTTTGTCCTTTTGTAGCAGATTCTTAAGTATACCATCACTGCAGATGAGTCAACATAGCTGACAGAAGAATGATGTACTAGTTGGCCCAAAAGTGTATACTATTCTCCTGGCAGGACACAATGATCGCAGGATTTTGCTGCACTGAAATGTCTCCCTTTGGAGAATAACCATGCATCCATAAACCTCCTCAACACATTCATGCCTTTCAGTACAGAAACCTTACAATGAGTTCAGGGATCACATCCGTAACTCAGATCTAAACCTGGGCTTTTGAGCACACAGTTAAAAGAGACAAACTATGATAGTTATATGGAACAAGCTATGTATAAGTTATGGAATTATATCTAACAAGCTGTGATGGTTACAAGTGACATAGTTTGATAGCTACTTGTGACAAATTAATATGGATATTGGTGACAAACCATGAGGATACAAATAACAATCTATGATGCCTACATTTAACTAACTCTAATGGGCTGTCGAGTGAGTTACACAATTGGTAATGTGAGTTTTAGCACAATACAAAATTGATAATGCATGCATAATATTATAGTTTAACTTATAGTGGACTTAACGACAACCTATTTGTAATTTTTCCCTATTTGCTAGTTTTTACCCTGGTCCACTAAGAGTTAAGTAAATAGGTCTATACAAAAATATAAAAAAATATATAAAATCTTTTATTTAAAACTGCACCAGTGATTTGCTTGAAAAGCACCTATAATCTTTCTTTCTGTGTCATGGCCATGAGGACTGCACGATGGTTTAGTTCTTTCATTATTGTGCATCGAAAATAAAACCCTAAACCTGACTGTATGCTATTGTTATCCTTCGCTTTCTCATGTTACAATCTCTTGCAATGTGCAAATAATGGGCACATCAGCCCTCTAAGAATCTTAAGCTGGGTCCCAGTCAATTGTTATTTGTTGGTTCTTCAGAGTTTTCCAGAGATTTCACACTCAGGTCTGATATTCTCTATATAACTCACATTTCTATAATTGTCATTACTCTGCAGTGTATAAATAACTGCCCTAATTAACTCAGCACTGTGTCTTATCATCACTGACACCCGCTACAGCTACAACAATACATCACTGACACCCGCTACAGCTACAACAATACATCACTGACACCCGCTACAGCTACAACAATACATCACTGACACCCGCTACAGCTACAACAATACATCACTGACACCCGCTACAGCTACAACAATACATCACTGACACCCGCTACAGCTACAACAATACATCACTGACACCCGCTACAGCTACAACAATACATCACTGACACCCGCTACAGCTACAACAATACATCACTGACACCCGCTACAGCTACAACAATACATCACTGACACCCGCTACAGCTACAACAATACATCACTGACACCCGCTACAGCTACAACAATACATCACTGACACCCGCTACAGCTACAACAATACATCACTGACACCCGCTACAGCTACAACAATACATCACTGACACCCGCTACAGCTACAACAATACATCACTGACACCCGCTACAGCTACAACAATACATCACTGACACCCGCTACAGCTACAACAATACATCACTGACACCCGCTACAGCTACAACAATACATCACTGACACCCGCTACAGCTACAACAATACATCACTGACACCCGCTACAGCTACAACAATACATCACTGACACCCGCTACAGCTACAACAATACATCACTGACACCCGCTACAGCTACAACAATACCCACTAATGAAATGTATCAGCTCTTTTATTGCCTCCAACTACTGCATGACCTGAATATCAGATCTATGTCGGTTGGTTGGTTGCTTATTCTGTGGTCCATGGGCTCTTGCTCTTTGACTGAATATCATTGTGTAATATATGCATGTGTTTGTGAGCTATTGTTGTGGTCCATGTATGGTGTTCCATTTATCTGACCTCGGAGGGAGAAGCATTTTCTTGACATCATCCAGCGCTGGACATTCAAAAAATTGGTGGTCAAGTTTTGGAGGGATGAGTGCACAGCCAGCACCCTGAAGTGTGTGGTAGGTCTATGTCATAAATTGATAAACGTACATCCATCCTTACTAACTTGCATACTTCTTAAATAGAGCTTTTGAATTTAGCACACAAAAATAATGATCGTTCAGTACAAATCATTGGACAACTTTTTTAAATATGTAAATTGGAAAAGAAACAGATTATCATGATTATGCATAAGTTTGTCTGTGTCTAGAGTTGAACTCGGTGATTGTCGAGATATGATGTCACGGCAGTCATTAAATTCATTGGTGTTACACGGAAATCCATGACGCTGGCTAGTTAAAAATGTAAAGTGTGCTATTTATAACACAGTGAAGAATCAAAAGAAACTTTGGTAAAAGTAAAGATTAAGTCTTCACTGTGCTATAAATAGCACACTGTTTACATTTTTAACTAGCTGAAAACATGGATTCCCGTGTAACACCACTGAAATTAAAGGATGCCGTGACGTCACATCTTCCGACACACAAACGACATCAACCACATTTATAATTTATAACTTTTATAACTAATTTATTTTTTAATTTATAACTGATACTGTATAAGGTTACCATAACTGTCAGATGGAAAAAGAGGACGTTTCGACGTGCGCCTTTAAATCTAGTGCACCCTTATTGTAGGGTTACCATAATTGTCAGATGGAAAAAGAGGATACGCAAAACTTTCATCAAATATGGCCAATATAAATGTTGCACAAATAAAATTAAAGTTAAACTACATAAAATATTGTTCTTATTTAATTATAAACTTGTATTAACTGAGTTTCTGCATTTTTTAAATCTTATTTTTAAAAAAAATCTAAGTTTAATCTTCAATTCAAAAATTAATTAATTAATAATTATCACTAACGAACTCACGCTACCTTCTGCTATGCGAAATGCGTTATGTTTACAAAAAATTCAAAATGGCTAACAGAACCAGAAGTTCTAATGGCTAATGTTAATATTGAGCTAAATATAGCGTGCGCACGTTTATTTCACTATACATAATAGATTAATGTATATAGCACAGAAAAGTAAGTAAGAAAGTATTGATCGATTTGGGTCAGGCGGACGGAGAAAAACCCGGACAAAAGATATTTTGGCGCATCTGCTGTTTCGTCCACCACTGTGACCTTTGCTCTGCTATCGAGGTGTTTTCCAACATTTCCCAGGGTCACGTGATCAGAAGGTCCTCCAAGGAAGCGTTATTGACATGAATGGCGGTCTCTGGTCGTAATGGTCACTTAAAATGAAATTTATAGAAAAAAAGGGGGGGGGGCTAGGAATAAAAAATAAAAAATTAGATATTTTAGGGAGACTTGAGTAGTCTTTCTAAAACAAGAGAGAAAAAAAAGAAAAAAAGGAGTGTTGAGGGGGGCTTGCCCCCCTCATGTATGCTAAATGAAAGAAAAACACAAGGCAGGTGTGGGGTGGGGGGGGGTGTAATAATAAAGAAAAAGGGGGATTGAGGGGGGCTTGCCCCCCTCATGTATGCTCCTCTCACATATGCTAAGTGAAAGAAAAACAATGCAGGTTGGGATGGTGGGGGGGGGGGAGGAAAAAATGGGGGTTGAGGGGGGAGCCCCACTCATGTATGCTCCTCTTATGTATGCTAAGAGAATGAAAGATTGGTATGAAATTGCAAAAATTAATTTTTTTGCGGCGATGCAGTGTTGCCATTACGGTGATTTTCGAGACACCTAATCTGGTGTTTATTAATATCTTCTGGAGCCTAAATGTTTGGAATAGCGCGGCCGCACTAGTTTAGCGCATTCCTAAAATTTTCTGATGCGTTTTAGTGCATTTTATCATTATTTCGTGTTTTTTTTTAGCTTATAAAAGACGTTCTTGGTGCTTTTATGAGGGAATATGTTGGCAACACTGGACAATAATTCTTTTTGCCGCACTTTGAAACAGGAGAAGAAATGACCGGAACGCTGTGAGATTTATGTTAGAAATAATTCAGGGAGTTTATCCGCCACGAAATATGTATAAGGTAGGGGGGCCTTCTTTCCCATTTCATACTGTTTACATATTTAGGCAGATGGCTACAGATTTCCGCTAGAAACCATTGAAATCCGCCATGAAATTGATCAAATCTAAAAAAAAATGTCTTCCAAGAGAACATCGCTTGGCGGTCGGCGGGAACGTGACGTCACCGCATGCGGTATTTCATTGGATTTCTAGCGGAACTCCGTGATGTCATCTACCTAAATATGAAAACAGTGTGCTATTTATAGTACTGTGGTGGACGTAACAGCATTTCTACCGATATTTTTCTGAAAAGCCGCCCAACCAGGGGCTTAAAAAGAGGATGTGTCCGGGAAACCCGGACGTATGGTAACCCTAACCCTCCATCATTACTCGAAATACTAATTAGTCTAATTAAATTAATATATATATACCTTAATTTTAAATCGCCCAAATCCTATTCATCACACTGCAAAGGTTAGGCAATACCTCGAAACTAGAACAAAGGTCACAGTGAAGGCGAAGGCTTATACTTTACTTCTGCCGAAACTTTTACCAGTGTGTCTTACCCAAAAGAAAAGCAAAACTAAGTTTACTAAATTACTTACTACTAAGACCAACTATTGTCATTGACTAAGTCGGTTACGAAGGAGTCACATAAATGTGATTGTGACATTTATATTATTATTATTTGTAATAATAATTCTTGATACATTCAAATTGCAACTGCACACTACACTACACAATCTAAAAACATAAACTTATGTTAAACAGCAATGCCAGAACAAAAACATACAGTGCATAATGTTCTCAAGCTCTGCTGTGAAGCAGTTTTGAGAAGGCCAAATACACAGACTCTCAAGGTGGTCGCCATATTTCTTTGGTCACGTGACATCAACAATCGTGCGCTATAGATTCGTTGGGCAGATCATTTGGTACGCATGCCAGACCATCGCCTGCCATAGATACTTTTCTATGGTGAGTTGTCTCTTCTTCTTCAGCGTTCATTCTCAAACTCCCGCTGGATTTCTCTTGTAACAGGACAATGGTCCTACAAGATTTCCAGTTGAATATAGTCCAGAGAATGGAAATGCGTTGTGTTGCCGTTTTATTTGCGCCAATGGCCCAACACATCCGTCTTCGGCGGTATATGGTGAGTTGAATACGGGTACGCGATCTCAATGTGACCAAAAGAAGTGCTACAAGTTCTCGTTAAAGACCTCACTGACAGTATTTGAAATAGACCACGATACATGGAAATAACTTGCACAAAATCAGTGGCGTAGCGTGGGTCAATGGCGCCCGGGGCGGAATCATAATTTTCCGCCCTTGCGACATAAAAAAAAATGGCAGTGATTGTGAAAGCCTGGAAGAAAATACATTTTTCGCCCTCCCGATGGTGCCGCCTGGGGCGGTCCACACGTCCGCCCCCTCTCGTTACGTTACTGGTTGCGGGGCATCAACTTTGGCATGGCAAAGGCACTTAAATCCCATTTCAATGTTTTCATTATTTTGAGGGGCATTTTGATGCCCGATGCGACCGCAACCCCCTCGGCACGCCCGTCACTCAAGGACACGGGAAAGAATATGCTAACAAAGATGGCGGAAATCCCTCGTGAATTATAGCTTGTATCCTAATATAGCCTAATTGGACTTTGTCCGCTGGTTGAAAGTGGCACGCCTCTCCAAAAGAGAGGCAAACTCATTAACCTACCTACCTATGAATTATAGCAATTTTAGCTTAAAGCTGCATAATTACGTGCTATGAATGTTACTCTCGGCTGGCGCGTATCGCTTTGTTGAGAAGGATGGAATACATATGGGATAATCCAACTACAATTAAATAAATCCTCTATGTCTTGTCAACACTTTCCTCTACATAACCACATCACTGTTGCCTCTAATTTTTCCACTATCCTGTTTATTTATTGCCAAACTTAGCACACATATTTTAGAGTCAGTGGTAGGTCCCTATATAGGCCTGAGAAGATTACAGGTTTTCGAGTACAAATGCTACAGACAAATTCTACGAATTTCCTATAGGGAACATAAAACCAATGTGTACGTAAGAAATAAAGTAGAGATGTGTGCAGGAGTTCAGGAACCATTGCTTTCAATAGTGAAACGACGAAAACTAGCATGGTTCAGACATGATTCCTTGTCAAAAACAATACTACAGGGAACTGTCGAAGGGGGAAGAAACAGAGGAGGGAAAATAAAGGCATGGACAGACAACATCAAGGAATGGACAGGACCATCTATTTCCACACTCATCCGCATCGCTGAGGATATAATTCGCTGGAGGACTCTGTGTGCTGAAGCAACCAGTGTGACACCCCTACGACCGTATAGGGTTATGGTTTATTGATTGATATAGGCCTAGCCATGAAACTCTCTTAAGCGCTTCTAATGACAGTGACATATTACATATCATATTCTTCTCAACATCTTAACTAGAAATCTGTGTACCCATACAAATAGAAAATGTATTTTTTAGATTTATAGGTCTATATTGGTACATATGGTATGCATGACATATTCTTCTTCTTCTGCGTTCATATCTTATAACCACAACGAATAAATCGTGAGATTTCCGCCGGCGAGAGCGAAGTACGCTGTGCCACAAGTTCCACAGTTGAACTGTATTATTTGTACCTCGATTGGCTCACTTTGTGGTCTAGACATCCGAGGCCCAGCACATCCATTTTTGTCATGCCTTTAATTCGGGTAGTAGGCTTCCCTAGCCCGTGACAGCCTACCTATCTGTCGACAGTCACGTGGGTGTGTAGTGACTCTTCGCCAAGACGATTGTCGTTCACGTCAATCTCGCGCGAGGTGTTCCGCCGTCTGGGAACCTGCCTCGTGTAATTCGACGTTCTGTGCCTATGCTGAACCTTTTCTCATCCACGAGAAGAGTTGGACCATGGCGCTTTCGTCTTCTTAGCCGAGGTGTCGTTCACCGACAGCGTGAACCTCTCGCCCAATTCAGAGTCTCGCACTACGACATGACCTATAATGGTATACATGTCATGCAATGGTATCTAGGCATATCTTCACTGATGTACTTATTCTGCTCTCCCATATGGTATTTAATCTGGGCATTGCAGTCGTGGCTATTTCAAGTCTAATCTTCAAGCGTTGACTGCAACGGATCTCCATCTTCTATCTCTTTCACAGGGTTTCTATCTCTTTCACGAGGTTTCTATCTCTTCCATAGGGTTTCTATCTCTTTCATGAGGTTTCTATCTCTTTCACTGGGTTTCTATCTCTTTCACGGGGTTGCCATCTCTTTCATAGAGTTGCCATCTCTTTCATAGAGTTGTCATCTCTTTCACAGGGTTTCCATCTCTTTCACAGGGTTTCTATCTCTTGCACATGGTTTCCATCTCTTTCATGTGGTCGCCATCTCTTTCATAGAGTTGTCATCTCTTTCACAGGGCTGCCATCTCTTTCACAGGGTTTCCATCTCTTTCATGGGTTTCCATCTCTTTCATAGGATTTCTATCTCTTTCACAGGGTTTCCATCTCTTTCATAGGGTTGCCATCTCTTTCATAGGGTTTCTATCTCTTTCATGAGGTTTCTATCTCTTTCACATAGTTTCTATCTCTTTCACAGGGTTTCTATCTCTTTCACGAGGTTTCTATCTCTTTCATAGTTTCCATCTCTTTCACAGGGTTTCCATCTTTCAGAGGGTTTTTATCTCTTTCACGAGGTTTCTATCTCTTTCACGGGTTTCCATCTCTTTCACAGGGTTTCCATCTCTCTCACATGGTTTCTATCTCTTTCATAGTTTCCATCTCTTTCACAGGGTTTCTATCTCTTTCACAGGGTTTCTATCTCTTTCATAGGGTTTCCATTTTAAATATCTGGCTCATGATTAAGTTGAATATGACAGGCCGAATTGTGCAGATATCTCAACAAGGCTCTAGACTATGACACATGCATTCCGTTCTCTAGACTACATTCTACCAATCGATTTTGAGAAAGAATGCAAAAAATGAAATATTTGGCAATTTTTTGCCTATTTTGAAAGCATATCTACTTTCACATATAATCTTGTTTAAATTTATCTAAAAATGTACTTACGTAAAACATGTTTTTATAATGGTCCATTTAGACACGACGAACTATCACTAAAACTAGGGTGTTATGATGTGTAAACAAGAAAACCTACAAATTACAATACACAAAACATTTTCAACATTTATATCAAAAGGCTGATCATGTTTTCTTGTTTAAACTATCATTCAAAGCCTCCAAGTAAAAATTGATAAAGCAACATCTTAATAAAACTGGCTTGTTTATTTGGGTGGTCTTTGTTCATTATTTTTGATTCTTTCATAAGCCTCCATTGAAGCCATATCTCTCCACATCTCAAGGGGTTCTACATTTGCAGAAACAACTTGTAGAAAACTGGCAACCAAACCACAGAATAAAACAAAAGTCAGCCCTGAGCCATGTCGATGAAATAAAAGGCAGCTATCACCTCCGAGACAAGAACTGCAAAGAGTATAAAAATGTTTATCACAACATGCAGGTTTTAAATTGCCGGAAATCAAGACACAATAAAGAAATAATGCACCGAAAAGTTCAGACCCAGTAAGTCTTATGAAAGCAACACAGAAAACAATAGACACCTACCCAGAACAATGGATTCATGTCTATACTGATGGGTCTGCTTTCAAAACTACCATCAAAACTGGTTATGGTGTCTATATGGAATATCCAGACAAAACATCTGATGAGTTGTTTGATGCCTGTGGGGAGATATGTTCTAACTATGAAGCCGAAATAACAGCACTAGAAGTTGCATTGTACCACCTGAAGACCATATTTGATGCCTTTCCATCAAAAGTTCAAAACATTGTTATTTTCACAGATTCTATGTTCACTCTACAAGCACTAGAATGTGGTGGACATTGTAAGCCTCAGCTGGTGGAAATATATCACCATGCCACCCAGCTACTTACATTGTTATGCAGTGGATATCTGGCCACTCAAACACACCTGGCAATGACAAGGCAGACAGACTAGTAAAGATGGGAGCTCAACAAGAACAGCCATATACATAAACAACCATGCACACAATTAAAATGATACTGAAATCTGTGACTAAAGAAAATTGGGTGAACGGATGGGCTATGGGAAACACTGGGAGGGAAATCTATAAATATATGACCAGCCCAAATCCTAAAGATAACATCAACCTCCTGGGAAGAAAAGACCAGAGTATCATCTTCCGACTGCACACCACACAACATGTACAGCTTAACAATCACCTGAACAGAATTCAACCACGACACACAATCCAGAGTGAAGACTGTGCACTCATCCCTATGAAAATGTTGACCGCAACCTTTTTAAATGCACAGCACTAGATGACATCAGGATAATGCTACTGCTTCCAGGGCCAGATAAATGGAACACATTACTGGAACATAAATGGAACAGCTGACAAACACATGCATATATCACACAATAGCATTGGGTCAAAGGGCATGAGCCAATGGACTGCTGGATCAGCAACTAACCAACCAACCAATAAAACTTGCCTAGGAAAGAAATCGCGAGAAACATAGACACTATGCATTTTGGCAATTTAATTAATTTGAGGGTCTCCTTGTTCATATGAAATTTTGCACTGGCCAGCTTTTCGACCATCTGTAAAGATGCAAAAAGCTATAATTTTGTATGTTTTCTTCTAACTATATCAAGACCTTGTTTTAATGTATTCGGGCAGAGGGTAACTTTGTTTCGTAAAATGGGGTCATAGATCAGTTTGTTTCTCTAAAATGGGGTCATGACTCAAAAATATTTCAGAATCAGAGCGATTAATGTAGAAGAAATCTCTTATTTCTGAGACATGTCTCTAAATCTGGACAATCATTCTTTGATATAATTCTGTCATTCATTGTGGTTAAAAAAAATGACAAAGTACTTCATATAATCTTTAACAATTTTATTTACATTAAATATCTATTCTATTTATAAACCTGCACCCATCAGGGTCATAAGGGTACCACATTGAAATCTTTAGCATACAGTTCCCCCAAGGGGTGAAAATTTTTGAGACTAATGGGAATCGAACCAGGCCCATTCTAGTGGCACCAAATCACCTTGCAAGGTATGGTTTTAACAATACATTTGCGAGAAATGAGATGTTTGAGAAAAGTTAAAAATATCAAACACTGAGACCAACAGAGAAATGAAGATATCAGAGAAGAAATAAAAACCATCTCAAGACTATATTTAGAGACAGCAAACAAGGTGGTTTAGTCACATCGTTAGAATGGAACCAAAGCAACCAGCACTTTGTGCATACAACAGCTGAAGATCAGGCTACAGGGAACAAGGAAGACCAAGAATTAGATGGATGGAGACAATCAAAGAAACCTTAAAGAGACACATGCTGACAATAGCCAAAGTCTGACAACTCCAACTTCACCCACAACATTTAACAACACAATTGGAGGACCCATGTAATAGGACAGCAAAGTACACCACTAAAACTCCCTCTTTGGCACCCCAATCATGAAGCCCTGATTGTTTCCATTCATGGACAGTAGGGTTAGTAAAGCTCCATCAAGAGGTTTCAGCAGCTCTAATATTTTTATTTTCCACTCTTCATATTCCACTACTGAAGTCATTTGTTGATGCTTATCTGCAGTCTGTTCTACTTTCTGTCTTTTTTATCTCTCATTATCTGAAAATTAGAAAAGTTAAAAAAAGGGTTCAAAAGTTGTAGAGGATTGACTTCACTGTACTCGGTTTCCATATATACTCATCACTCTCAACAAAGTGGCATGCTGCCTGCCAATAGTACCACTCATAGCACGTAACTCCATAGCTTCAAGTGATAACCCACAGGGATCTCTGAAAAAATCCACTTTATACACAAAATGACGAGTCAGATTCAAACTCATGACCTCTTGAACTCAAGGCGAACAGCTTAACCCCATTACACTAGGGAGATCCCCCTGAAAATGAGAAAGTTGTGACAAATCTTCAAATTAATAATATTGACTTTAATTAATGTTTATTTGGGTCAGTACACATCACAGCCAGCCCCTTGTCATGGATATGAAGATTTAGTTGCCCCCAGTATGTTGACAGGATCTTAAAGTGTTGCTCAGAATAGCAAAACTATGACCTGTCATGTATGTTGTTAAAGATGAATAAGGAAATGTGGGGTTGGCTTGACCCATCCCATAGAATACTAAAGTAACCCAGAAGTCATTCTGAAGATGGAATGTGTCGCAGAAAGATGAGATATCGCAGATAAACTGTAAACCACACATAATGAACTCAGTTCTCTAGACTCATTCTTTGACATGGCTTTATGGTCACTTTGACCCATGTGATAGGATAGAAAAGTACACCCCTAAAGCTCCTTAGCTGTCTCTTACAACATGCATAGCAGGTCACAAGGTTGCTATGCTTTTATCCCCTTTTGGGCATCAGCAGATCAATAGAATAATGTCATGTCTGTCCTTGTCTGGAACACGTGCCTATGTAATAGTTAATCTATAAGCAGAAAATAGAATGAACTCAGAAATTATGCACAGGTTCATTGAAAGTTTGTTATGGTGTACACAGTTTTCATGTAGTCAATAATTTTACATCACTTGCAGAGCGTGTCGCACAAATTACAAAAATGGCTAATGTTAGTGAAATTATTCCATGATTTAATGAGAAGGGATAATGCTAGAGTTTGGAGGGGAGAGGCGTTAGGCGCAGTGTTAAAACTAATTCTGAGGAGCACAGTAGCCTAGTTGATAGTGAGCTTGCTTGCTATCACTGGATTACAGCATACCAGGTTCGAAACCTTGTCCGGACAAACAAAAATTCCAGTTGTGATTTCTCGCTGGACACGACCACTCCTCCTGTCGACTCAGCTGTAATAGGGTACCTGACACATGAGTTAGGGGAGGTAAAGACAGTAAGAAAGGGAACTGGCCACCCCAATTAATAGCTGCTGTGGCTTAGTGCATGAAGTTATATTCATCAGTGACATCAGGTGGCTGCCATGGGGCCTACCTTTACCTACAACTAATTCTAATTCTATCCCTACCCCCTCCTGCTGTGTTTCAAAAACTGTGTTCTTCCTATTTTCGTTAATTATTTCCCTGGCTTCAAACTACTAAACAATTGTATTCTGCAATGTCACAAACTATTAAAAAATTATGACCAGATAATTCTTTAAAAACTATGAGCACTGTAAACATTGGTAGGCACACGTTCCAGGCATGAACCGTTACTTCTTCTTCTGCATTCATTCTCAAACTCTTGTAAACTAGCAGGATGTATTCTGGAGAACAGAATCTGCCAAATCAAGGTTTACAGCTGTCTGAGATATCTGCTCCTTTCAGTACAACAAACCAAATTTAGTACAGCTTTGTGGGTCACTGACGTCACATGGGTCCATTCATTATTCGTAGTTTAAATAAAAATTACTCCCATGGTTAAACCAGACATGAGAAAGTTGAATACCAGGGCTCAAACTCTGGGAAGGTGCCATTTAATTTAGCAAGTGTTGTCGAGGACCCTCTTCAGGCTGTTTCCGGTCTTTTTCTTCATTCCAACACTTCCAATGGATATCTCTTGTGGCAGAACAATGGTCCTACTAAATTTCCAGCAGAATTTAGTCCAGAGAATGGAAATTCTCTGAGTTGAGTCACCGTTTTATTTACACCAATAATATGACACATCCATCTTCGATGGGGGTTTCTGGTCAACCACTGACTAGACAGATGAGCACTTATGGGAAACTGTGTGTTATGACACTGGTTCATAACTCATATTACCTTTACCTTTACAGTTGATCCCAAATCATCATTATCGACTAATACGGACGAACATGACAGGATGATCATGCAGTCTCCGGATTACATCCTGCTAATATGCAGGAGTTTAAGAACGAACACAGAAGAAGAGTGCCCAAAGAGCACTAGAAAACACTTCAAGCGAATGGATTCATCAAACTCTGTGGTCTGTATCAAAAGGTGAAAAAAAAACATCTGCCAACTGGGTAAGATGGTCTGCCAAAATTAATTAACATCTTTCTGTAGATATCCGTCTCTATAGGCCAGCGTTCCTCCTTTAACTGGTTTAGTGAAATGCAGTCTTGCAGGATATGTTCCATTGTCTGCCCACATGGACACAGATGTAATGTTACCAGTCTTGGATAAATATATAGTATAAGAAATATAACAAAATAGAGGACAACAAATACACTGATATTGTTACTACCTTGAATTTGAGCTTCTATGACCTCCAACAAACTCCTCTTTGTACTTATTACTTGTGGACTTTTGTCTGTGGATTGATGATTTATTCATTGCAGACATTTAATATTTACTTTCATAATACAAAAAGGGTCATAGAATAGAAGAGATCAAACATTTTAAAAATATGTAGAGTTTCAGTTTTACTTACATCAAATATTGACAGACAGTTAATCCGTAGTAATAAATGAATAGGCAAAAAAGATTCTGGCAAGAACCTTCTTCGCCCTTGTTGTCCGGTCTGAAAGGGGAGAAAATAATAGTGAATATTTTACATGTCATGCATGTTGTAAGAGGGGATTCAGGCTTTTAGGGGGTCGAGTTGGCTGTCACATCCCTTACAGGGTCAAATGACACAGAAACTATGCTAAAGTCAAATGTGTCAGGACCAATGGCCAAGATATCACAGCCAAGTTGCAGGCCATGACACAATGCATTTAATTCTCCAGACTACATCCTGTTAATCTGAAGGAGTTTGAAAAAGAATGCAGAAGAAAAGGGCCTCCTTAATATGACACTGGAGAAATTATGATGGTTGCACAGAACAGAGAGTAGCAGTGCTTGATGATGGTTGCACAGAACAGAGAGTGCAGTGCTTGATGATGTTCTGCTAAAGAAATATCACATTAAAGAAGCTATTGGTTAATCCATGTTATTGTACTTCAAGGCAAACCCACAATTCTACATCTCCCTGAGAAGATGTCAAAGAATATGCATGCTGATAGTCCCCATGGCTAGCTAGCTGGATAAACACTCTTAATTCTACTCGACGTGTTCTCAGTTCTATTTATACCATAAATAATATTGAATTGCCGCCCATGTGTTACCGAGGTCTGGGAGGAAAGTAAAGAACAGCAACATTGTTTACCTTCCATGCATGTTGTAAGAGGCGACTAAGGAGGTTATTGGATGGAGTTGGCTGTCCCATTCCATATAGGGTCAACATGACTCAAAGCTATGCTAAAGTCATATGTGTCAGACCGAAAGGCAGATTTTTCTCATATTTTCAGATAAATAAAAAATCACGGGACTTACCAGTTCAACAAATAACATCTCAGTAAACAACAAAATACTGGAAAAAGTCTCCAACTTTAATTACTTGGGTAACCAAATGTTTGTTGATGGAGACTCAATGAAAGAAATAAATACACGCATAGCAGTTGCAGCTAGCACATTTACCAAACTAATATCTGAAAGTCAAAAGATCTAGGAAGAAACACCAAGCTAAAGCTATTCAACTTCTATATTGTCTCAGTATTAACATATGAAAGGGAAAGCTGGAAATCAACTCAAGCAACAGATCAAAAATTAAACAGCTTCGAAAACAAATGTCTCTGGAAACTTATGAACATAAAATGGAGCGATTTCGTCACAAATAGTGATTTAAGAAAGAAAGCACACCAAGAATATGTTTCAAACGTCATAAGAAAACGCAGATGGAAATACCTTGGTTATGTTTTAAGACTAGATGAAAAGAGAATAAACCAACAAGCCCTTATATGGACGCCTGAGGATAAAATAAAACGAGAAAGGAGTAAAGCAAACCTAAAAAACACCATTCTTAAAGAAGGAGAAATAACAGGCTGCAGGACCATACAAGAACTAAAATTGCAGGCAGCGGACCGCACACATGGAGAGTCAAAACCTCTGTCCTATGTGCAGACTGTGGTATGAAAGGAACATATTTCTCACCACCACGGAGAGATCTATCTGGGAACACAATATCATCCTTCCCGGCATTATTTGATATCAGTTGATTCATTTAAAGATCTGCTTTTCCATTGTTCCATTTTCCATTGATATGTTCTGCTGTCTGTCCACATAGACACAGAGATAATGTTACCAGTCTTGGATGAATATATAGTATATGAAATATAATTGTTGTATTGTGACAAGTATGTCAACAACAATATATTCACGTGATCAAATAAACATGAAAAGCGAGACAACATCATTACCAAGTGTTTGAGGTACATGTTTATTCAACTGGATAATCAGTCTGTCTATAGTTGCTTTCCTGACTCCACTTTGTTCTTTAAGTTTGAATAAGTCAATTTTAAGCTTCAGTGTCCTGTTTTGAGAAAGAACACAAATTTGTTAGCTAGTAGATAGTCATGTGAACTAGAAAACAGATGTGTGAGCTTATATGACATGTGTGAACTAGATGACAGATGTGTGAGCTAGAAGACAGTTGTGTGCGCTAAGACAAACGTTGATCTAGAAGACAGATGTGTGAGCTAGAAGATAGATGTGTGAACTAGAAGACAGTTGTGTGCACTAAGACAAACGTTGATCTAGAAGACAGATGTGTGAGCTAGAAGACATAGGGTGTGAACTAGAAGACAGTTGTGTGCACTAAGACAAACGTTGATCTAGAAGACAGATGTGTGAGCTAGAAGACATAGGGTGTGAACTAGAAGACAGTTGTGTGCACTAAGACAAACGTTGATCTAGAAGACAGATGTGTGAGCTAGAAGACAGATGTGTGAACTAGAAGACAGATGTGTGAGCTAGAAGACATATGTGTGAACTAGAAGACAGATGTGTGAACAAGAAGACAGATGTGTGAGCTAGAAGATAGTTGTGTGCGCTAAGACAAACGTTAATCTAGAAGACATATGTGTGAGCTAGAAGACGTGTGAACAAGAAGACAGATGTGTGAGCTAGAAGACAGTTGTGTGCGCTAAGACAAACGTTGATCTAGAAGACATGTGTGAACTAGAAGACATATGTGTGAGCTATAAAACAGATATGTGAACTAGAAGACAGGTGTGTGAGCTAGAAGACAGAATGTGTGAGTTAGAAGAAAGTCATGTACGCTAAGACAAATGTTGATCTCGAAGGCAGATGAGTGAATTTTTAAAATACATAATTAAGCAAGACTGTAGTTTCCTAAATATTTGGGGTTACGGGTGGGTGGGGAGAGAAGGGTAAAACCTATTGATGAATCTATGGACAGCACTTTAGCAGTAATATCTCGTCATATCAAACTCTAGCAGCAATATGCTAATTTGCTGCCATTTTTCATATTAATTAGTTCTGCACGCACCGAAAAATTGTAGAAATAGGATCTTACCTTTGCCAACACAAATATATATAATTTCTGTGGTATTTAATTATATTCAAGTTTGATAATTTATTTTCATTTTAATTATGCTAATTTTAATTTTAAATATTAAAATTGTAGAAATAGGATCTTACTTTTGCCAACACAAATATATATACTTTCTGTGGTATTTAATTATATTCAATAGTTTGATAATTTATTTCCATTTTTATTATGCTAATTTGTTTCAATTTTTAATATTTATTAGTTCTGTGCGCACCTAAATATTATAGAAATAGAATCAACAGATGCGTCTTGCCTATGCTAATAAAAATATAGGTACATTACAAGAACTAGTGGACAGGTTTCTACAGAATAAACAGCTAACATAAATAGACGGAATGAAATTCCTAAAAGATGCATATACAGACGCGTCCACTATTCGACACATTGCACGATGAGAGCCCCTGACCACTCGACATGCGCGCTGCACACTGAGTGGGAGGTGGATAGCCAGTTCATTACGTGCAAATCGCTAGATCGGTAATTTATTTTGCGACTTTTTAAGTTTCTGAGATAGTGCAATAGCATATGAAATTAAAAAGTGGTATGTTGTCACGTGATTTGTCCACGGATTCTTGTATTGAACCCAAATATATATAATTTCTGTGGTATTTAATTATATTTAATAGTTTGATAATTTATTTTCATTTTAATTATGCTAATTTTCTGCAATTTTAATATTACATAGTTCTGCGCAACTAAAAATTATAGAAACAGGATCAACAGATGCGTCTTGCCTTTGCCAATACAAATATAGGTACAATACAAGAATCAGTGGACAGCTTTCTACGGAACACATAGCTAACATAATTAGATGGAATGAAATTCCTAAAAGTCGCATATACAGACTATTCGACACGTTGCACATGGAGTGAGAGGTTGATTGCCAGTTCATTGCGCGCAAATCGCTAGATCGGTTATTTAAGTTACGACTTTTTAAGTTTCCGAGATAGTGCAATAGCACATGAAATTAAAAAGTTGGAATGTTGTCATGTGATTTGTTCACGGATTCTTGTATATATAATTTCTGTCGTATTTAATTATATTTAATAGTTTGATAATTTATTGTCATTTTAATTATGCTAATTTGCTACCATTTTTAAGGTTAATTAGTTCTGCATGCGCCTAAAAATTATAGAAATAGGATCAACAGATGCGTCTTGCCTTTGCCAACACAAATATATATACTTTCTGTGGTATTTAATTATATTCAATAGTTTTATAATTTATTGTCATTTTAATTATGCTAATTTGCTGACATTTTTAATATTAAATAGTTCTGGGTGCACCTAAAAATTATAGAAATAGGATCAACAGATGTGTCTTGTCTTCGCGAACAAAAAAATGTATAGTTTGTGGCTTTTATTATTGAAAATAACAAAAAGATAAGTTAGAAATTATCAGCTTGGGTACATTTTGTGGTCAGAAGTTTTATTTATTTTTCCTATAAGTTTCAATGTAAATTATTTTGATGTCAAATTCATTAGAAAAAAGTATGTAACATTATTTCAGGGTTGACGTACAGACTTTGTAGTCTTTCTACATTTTATGTAGAAATGTAGCATAATTCAAGGAAAATAGTATCTAACTAACAAACAGCTTTCCTTCCATGTCTCTCGTTTCATTGCAATTTGTTTTAGATCTTCATTATCGAAATAAATAAGGTTGAACGAACCATGATGTAAATATGGAAATCATTAAATCCGTTTCAGTAACACATATATTTAATTTCTACGATATTAATGTGTTAAATTTATGATCAACCAGTTCTTGATTCAGCAAAACAAAAACATTATGTGAACCGGAAGTTAAAGATATTAGCATTTATTTACCAAGGGACATAGCCGGGCATACACTCCAAAATCAAGGGTGGTAATAAGTATGAGATATTAATAAATCATCAAAACACAAATATTTGGATCTGATAATTGGCAATATCATTTAAATTAATAACTCTAATTTATATTGAGAGATTTTATGTAACTTTTCCCCGTTGTCCTATATATAGAAACGTATTTTGAAAGCAATATGCGCGACATTCTTCCCTCACCGTTGACATGGGTAACAAAATGTGTGGTACATAAGATTATGAAGTTTAAGGGATAATGTCCGTATAAGGTTCAAGTTCCCCGCGGAACTTTACAAAAGTTGGCTCTTGACTTTGTATGGGAACCAGTGTCAGTAGTCCGTTCACATGTCTTAGACTCCACCGCGGGGTCAAGGTTCAGCCAGTGTCGAGTCAGCTCGCTCGTCACAGTACCGCTTGGGATCTAGGCTGGTTCCTCCCCATATGACATGTTAAGACAGGACGAAGTCACCGGGGTGAAGTTTTCGGTCGTACGGAATGTTAACAGCATAAACGTGCTCAGCTGAGTGGTGAGCTATACTCAGCGTCCGAGTGGCTTTCGATGTCGGCGCCTGCTATGTCATACCGCCTCGAGAGAGGATTACGGGGGTATAGGAGAGCTGCTTAGAAAGTGCTTCACTCGACTTTTTTGTCATGAAATAACTTTGTAATTACTTAAATTTTAGTATTATTTGTATTTACACCCAAACACTTAAACGTATTTTTGTGCTTCGCTCGACTTTTTTGTCACTTTTTTTTACTATTGTACTATTTACCTCTGTGATTAAAAACAAATGTTCAGTCAAATTATTTCATTTTGTTTTATTGTAAAGAATACATTTTTTTTGAAAAAAAAGAAAATATTTGGATACAGTGATAATGTATAGTTTTTAATGACTTAAATTCTTAATTGTCACATTTTACAAGAAAATATTTTTTTTTATTTCTGAGGATTCTGAGGATTTTTTACTATGAATAAGTGTCACAGAACTGGGAGCATTCCTCTATATATGCTCTGTTTGCCATGACGTCAGCCATCTAAAAGTGTATAAGCTCAGTGTCCCAGTCAGTTGCTGATCACGCGTTCTTCTGATCTTTCCGGAGAAGGAACACCTTCTCAAATCACATCTAGTCAATACCATTACTGCAATTCTCTGAATATGTACATTGTCACGTTTCTGGGGGGAGGGGGGACGGAATTGCAGTTTATGAGTTTGATGGATAAAACTGCTTCTTTTCAGTCGCCCCATTGCTAGATTTTGGAATCTTTCCTTCATTGGATGACTTGGCATACATTGAAACTTTTCTGCTTGAATTAGTATTGCAGTTTATGAGTTTTAAAAACTTCATGGTTCAGAGAGCATTTACTTTAAAAAATAACGCAAATTCACAATATAAAAACATATATTCTGTTGGTTGAGTTTTTTTTAATGTAAACTTAAAATATTTTGACTTGATAAATATATTTTTCACTATAATAGCGGAAATATGCGTTTGTTTATATGAATGGCAGATATGTGTGTTAGTCACGGTCTCACGGGGATTGTCTTGGTTGTATATCGCTGCCTGATATCTCGCCCGGTTGTGACGTGTCCCGGTTTCTATAAGTTTAATAATATGCATATAACGAATGTGTCACGTGTTCGAATCAACACACTTGGTATAGCTTCGTGAAAACAAGAGAAGTGTGATCATGTTTACGAGTTTGGCACGCTTTTTGACACGGGGGCATGGTAACACTAAGTGCAGGCGATTGTAAAGGCTTAAATCTATTTATACATAGATCAGTGGCCATAACGTATTTTCTGTAGACGTCTTAAATTATTTCAAAATATTATGTGATTGTCAGGAGTCTGTCAGGGGATCATCCAATGAATAAATTAGATTTCCAAAAGAGCTAACCTGTGTTCTTTGATGCAATTAAAAAGAAATAATATCTTTGACAATTTGTTTCTAGTGAACAATCTGAAAGCAATGGTAGTTAAATGAACTTAATTTCCAATAGAAACTGCCCTTGTGTTACCGGGCCTGGGTGGGAGAGTGAATAAAAAACTGCCCTTGTTTAGCCGGGACTGGAAGGGGAGCAAAGAATAGCTACACTGTTACCTGTGAAACATTTCGTAAGCAGCAACTAAGTGGATTTTGATGTGGAGTTCATTGTTCCATAAAGGCCCATAGATAAATATCAGGGCCGTAGAGACGTTTTCGATGTGGAAGGGGTTTTACCTTAAAAAAAAACGAATGTAAAAAAGGCATTCTTCCGTTTTTGTATGAAATAATTCCATATTTTTACTGAGTAAGGGGTGATTACCCTTTTTTGTACAAAAAATCGTTACTAGAGGGGTTTCACCCGTCATTTGGCTAAATTACTAGCAATAAAAAAACATTTTATGATTTCTTAAGAGTGAAAGGGAGTTAACCACCCACCCCCTTATCAATAGAAGTATAAACCATGCAAGTAGATATATTTGTCGATTTAATATTGATTTACTGATTCGGAACCACAAGAAATGGGCGCTTTTAGCTCTTACTTCCTATGTGCAGTGCGGTAATTTTTTTGTGAGCTTTCTTTCATACCCAGGAGACTTCAGCTCAGTGCAATGCCCATTGAATGAGTTTTCTACTCAGAGGATGTCTATAATTGTATAGATGACATGCTACAAGCTTCCATAAAGGAGCCTCAATATAGCCGCATGTCATCTACTAAGGTTTTCTGTTGCATGGGTGGTTTGTCTAGTGGGGCATTTGTGGGAACCACAGATGCAACCGCATGCGTTTAATATTGAAAGTAATGGTTCTTGTAGACATGTATGAATCTATAGCATTGATTTTGCTTTTCCAAGTGATAGTTGGTCTTGACATATCAGCTTAATCCATCTCCAGCCTTAAGCTAAAGTCACCTTTTTGACTAGGAAATCCTGTGACTTCTGGATCACTGGATCACTAGACCGTCAATGGAATGGGTCAGCCAACTCAACCCTCAAAACTTTCTTAGTCACCATTTACGATGTGCATGTTAGGTAATAGTGCAACTAATATGAGCTCCATTTTCTGGTTTCCGCACCACACGGACTGACCACTGATCTATAATACATAGCACACTCCACATCACACAGGCTGACCACTGATCTATCATACATAGCACAGTCTACATTATACGGGCTAATCATAAATCTACCATACACATTACTCGGGCTGACCACTAATCTAAAACACATATCACAGTCAACACCACGCAATGTTTTTGTCTTTTCTTATAGGTCCTAATTTTGACATCTTAGCAGCAATCTTACTTTCGTGAACTGTACGAGATAGAAAAAGGGCTCTGTTTACAGGAAGAAAATTTGACTATTGTGTCTTAGATATTCACTTTGATTTAACATAATGCTTTATTTTTTTTTTAAACCCACTAATTTAATCACCGTAAACAGAGAACTTGACATTTTATAAAAGGTGGTTTTACGTTTACAATCGAAGGGAGATAATAAGAACAATTGTCAATAAATTTGTTTCAACGAATTATTCTCCCCTTATTAGTTATCATCCCACTGTGGCATACCAGGAAATTGAAAAGGCAGACAGCTGGCAAAGGATGGATCAACACAGGGACAAAAAGACCAAGAAATCGCCTACCAAGAAAAAGGACACTCATCACAACCATCAGGAAAGTTGACCACCCAAAATACAATTACCAGTATCTCGACAGAGCAAACCAGGTTATTACCTTTCGCATCAGAACAGAACACAACAGATTAAACAGGCACTTAAATAGACTGAGACTGGTCCCATCACCTCTGTGCCCTTGTGGGCAGGCAGCACAGACCACTGAACATATTCTGCAAGACTGCAATACACTAAACCAGTTATGGTAAGAACACTGGCCCACGGAGATGGATATCCACATAAAGATGTATGGGAGCACTGAGGATCTTTCAAATAAAGCAGGATTTATTAAGAAAACAGGACGTGGAAGAAGTGGAAGACTAATTATTGTGTCCAAAAAAGAGAAGAAATGTACTCCTGCTACATCTTGAATTTAAACACGAATTAAACAAATAGTTTGTTCTTTTTTCTGTTGTATGCATTTGTCTAAAATGTTAAAAATATTATTATGAAAAACTCATATGTAGGATGACCATGATTCCTGTGTACAAAAACTGGAAATTAGAATGATATCCCTTGTGAACCAAATAAGAACCAAATTGTGCTTATTACAAACATGTGTGTTTCCAGTAACGACGAATGCAAAGCATGCGAAACATGGGTACTAATAAAACATTGTCCAATATAACAACATCATTTAAATTAAAATTCTATAGAATAGTTCTGAGAAAACGATGGACAGCAAGGAAAACAAACCAGGAGGTACAAAGCACAATCATCGCCCAAGAGGGCTGGCTTCTGAAAACCATATTAATTGAGCAACTAGCTTTTTCGGTCATGTTAAGAGACATAAAGGTATGGTGATAGTGATATTTGAGGGACGATAGAAGGTAACAGGTGTAAAGGCCAACCAAGACGCCCTTGGACAGAAGACATAAAGGAATGTCTGCCCTAAAGGAGGCGGTACACCTTGCTCAAGACCGAGGAGAATTCAATAGAGCCATATGGAAGACCACGTTCTGGATAGAATATATCACATGTTGATCCCCTTAAGGTGCTCCAATAATAAAATTGGTATGATAAAAACGTGATATATTATATACCCAGGCAGTTTTGGTTCAGCAACACACTCTTAAACACATACTTTTGAATTCGCGGTGACTGGATTACCAGAACACGACCTCTATTATTATAAGCTGATGGTTAAAAACGTTGAGGATACAACCAAATGGTCGCCTGAGTGTTTCCGGAGTCATTTGTTTGTTTGTTTTGCGTTCGCTCCATTGTAACTAGCACGGTTATCCGTGCGATTTCCGCCGGGAGCGTGATTACGTTGTGTCACCGTTATGCGCCTTGTATGCCTAGCACATCCGATTTCGGCATGCCTTGACAATTCGGGTGGGCTACTCTAGCCTGTGACAGCCTTCCTATCTGTCGCCAGACGGTGAATGTGTACTGACTCTATGCCGAGACGGTTTGTCTTTCACGTCTGTCCTGCACGAGGCGTTCCGCAGTCAGTGAGCATGCCTCGTGTAATTAGACGTATTGTGCCCGTGCTCATCGGGTACTAAACCCTTTCTTGGCCTCAAGCCTGGTTCCGGTTTAGGAAGAACTTGACAGAAGAGTTGGGCTCGGGATCGTTCGTCTTCTTAGCCGAAGCGTTATTCACCAACTTCGTGAGTCCCTAGTCCAGGTCTGAATCTGTACACATATTTAGGAACGTTAGGAACTTGTGCTTTGTTCTGGAGCTGAACAGTGCTTGTCACCTCGGACTGCTATGCCTGTGCCCATCGGGTACTGAACCTTTTCTCTCCGCGAGCACGCTTCCGGTATAGGAAAGACTCTACAGTAGAGTTGGGCCCAGGCTGGGATCACTGGTAACTAGAAGCTTGTTTCGAGCAAACAATGCTTTAGTTCCAATTTCATCGAACCGTCTTCCATGCTTTTTACACATGACGCTGCCCTATAGCGCTGTGCATCTTTCTCAGTGTACTCATTGTGCTTTTATTTTTATTGGAACATCTGCTTGCTTCGTACCGACTACATTGGCCGCCCTCCAATGCTTCTACCAGACCTTCTAGCTTCACTGTGTGTCGACAGTGTTGCTGCATGTGTTGGCACAGTGGTATCGGAGTTATTAACTGTCTTTTTGAAGTCAAATCTCATTCAATCTGAGACTTCCACATTCACGGACACGATACCCAAAAGGTTTAGCCAGAATCAGCATTAGCCGCTGTATTTCTGTTACCAGGGTGCGCCACGAGGAGGCACTTAAGGGATCTTGGTTATCTGCTAACCCTGGGTCCGCCAAGAGCAATGCGTTCCCTTTGCACCCCCCCCCCCCGAGTCATAAATTGAAGTAAAGAAAGGCGACATTGCTACCTGCCAATCATGTTGTAAGAGGCGACTAAGCAGGTCTTGGGCTCGCGTTGGTGTGACCCAAAAAGAGCCAAAGGGACGCAGAAGCTATGCTGAAGTAGGAACTGGAAGGCCGAAAAGCGCATATATCGCAGCTAAGAATAATAAGAGCGAAATTGGATCATGTCCGCGGTTGAAAGAAGAGCACCATTACCATAAGAGTACCACCAATGCAACAGAAAACCTTAGTAGATGACATGCCGTTATATTGAGACTCTCTTATGGAAGCTTTGTAGCATGTCATCTATACAATTATAGACCCTCTCTGAGTAGAAGTCTCTTTAAATAGGCACTGCACTAAGCCGAAAGCTGAAATCTCCTTGGTCTGAAAGAAAGCTCAGAAAAACCATCTCACTGCACATAGGAAGCAAGAAATTTGGTTTGAATGTGGTGTCGCTAGGAAGGAGCAGTTTTCGTGGGCACGAAAGAATGATGGTCAATCAACTGCGTACTGGGAATGGCGGCTAGACTCATGGAGAGATCTGAGCATCTATGGGCTTGTCCGGAGTGCAGTGATGATGATCCAACGACTAACTAACTAACTATAGGAAGCAAGAGCTCTCACGATTCCTGGGGATCTCAAAAACACAAACCAATAATGTTACTTAAAAAATTATAATAATAATAATATAATATTGTGATACAAACAAGGTAATAATGAAACATGAAGATCACAAAACACAGATTTATTACACAGATATATTTTGATCAAAATTATTCCTTGATAACCCATATATATATTTAAGCTTACATATGGGACTGTCTGACCATCATGTAATAATGAACATGCACACGCATGTGTGTATGTATGTGTGTGTATGTGTGTATGTGTATGTGTGTATACGTGTGTGTATACGTGTGTGTATGTGTGTATACGTGTGTGTATGTGTGTGTGTATGTGTATATGTGTATACGTGTGTGTATGTGTGTGTATGTGTGTATGTGTATGTGTGTATACGTGTGTGTATGTGTGTGTGTGTTTGTATGTGTGTATGTATGTGTATGTGTTTGTATGTATGTGTGTGTGAGTATGTATGTATGTGTGTGTGTATGTATGTATGTATGTATGTATGTATGTATGTATGTATGTATGTATGTATAGTGTAAAAACTATTAAAGAAATAAAGATAAAATAAATAATGTATTTTGAACATATTAAAAGACATGACACCTTATTGCAGACCTCACTTGATTGAGGGGAGGCGAGTACGGGTAGGCAGAGATACAAGTGGGAGAGAAATATCACGAGATGGACAGGTTACAGTCTGGCAGAGTGCATAACCAAGGCAAAAGAAAGGTGATGTTGGAAGTCCGTTGCAACCAACTTTCGTCGCGAAGATGGCACATCATGATGAAGAACGATGACTGACAGGCACATAGGTGCCCAGTCTCTCCCAGCAAATGTCGAAGGGTATGCATGTTAATTGTTCCTGTGTTTCGCTGGGTAAGTACGCTCCCCATTTTACCCTGTGTGGTTCCAGCGGTACTATATATGTTTCTTCAACGCAGAATGAGGTGCAAAGGGCAGAAACCAGAACTGATTTTTCAGAATACTATGGGAGTCTGTTAGAATCACCATTACCAACGCATATCAATCAAAGAGTAAAGAAATATGCAAGAAAAGTGATTTTGATTGTATGGGACGTCAAATGTGTCATAATTTAATCAGTTACCTGCCTCAATGCAAGACGACTAAAGGCCAGTGGTATGTTGATCTCCATACCAAACTTACCAAACTTAAAAAGACTGACCAGAAAACGAGGGGTAACTCGCTCTCAAATTATGTTCTTGCTTCAAAACAATGCACCGTCTCATAAAGCATGGCTTGCGTTGCAAACAGTCAACGATTTGAATATTGAAATTATTCTACACCCATCACATTCTCCAGATTTGGCTCTATATGTCTTTTTCCTTTTAGAAAATCTTACCGGTGAAAGAAAATAATTTTGATAGTTAAGATGTCGTACTGGCTTGTCGTCTTCTTCTTCTCGTTCGGAGTTTGACATGTCTACACAGCAAGTCCTTTTTTCTTAATAAATGCTGCTGTATTTGAAAGCTCCTCAGTGCTCCCATACATCTTTCTGTGGATATCCATCTCTGTAGGCCAGTGTTCTTCCTTTAACTGGTTTAGTGTATTGCAGTCTTGCAGAATATGTTCAGCTGTCTGTGCTGCCTGCCCACAAAGGCACAGTGGTGATGGGATCAATCTTAGTCTATTTAAGTGGCTGTTTAATCTGTTGTGTCCTGTTCTGAGGCGGAAGATAATAACCTGCTCTGCTCTGTTGAGATAGTGGTAATTGTCTTTTGGGTGGTCGACTTTCCTGATGGCTTTGATGAGGGTCTTCTTTTCTTGGTATGTGATTTCTTGGTCTTTTTGTTCCTGTGTTGCTCCATCCTTTGCCAGTCTTTGCCATGCCTGGAGAAGAAGCCGCAGATGCCGGTTTAAGCTACAGAAATGAACTTTGGTTGGAAATATGCGCTTCCATGGACAGAGTGAATCAGGAGAGTTCAATAAGAATTGCACAAATGCATGAGGTTGCTGACAAGTTTGGCTTTCTTTCTCCAAAGCAACTATTAGACAATCGAGTCGACATTGATCTTCACAACGCTCCTTTATGATGACATCGACAAGAATGAATTTTTACTCGAGAGAAAGCGACTAATGAATTTTGTCGCAGCACCTTCGGTCTTGAACTTAAAGGACCAAGGGCCTATGGAATTACTTGTCTTTATTCACAAACATCAGCATTCCCATTCAGTGCCCAATATTGTCTTTTACTGTGTATGTTCCTAACTCAAGGAGTTAGTATAGCTACACGTGAAAGAAGTTTCTCCAAACTCAAATTAATCAAAAACTATCGCAGGTCAACTATGAACAACTTGAGATTAAACAACCTCGCAATTATATCAATCGAACATGAGCTGGTCAATGATGTGAGCTTCGACACAGTCATTAATAACTTCGCTAGTCAAAAAGCTCGCAAAGTGAATTTGTAATTTTAAATTTATTATTTTAAATAAATTTGTTAAATGTGGATAAAATCGATAATATTAATAAACTTATAAAAGTTTACTCGGAATTTTTAAAATCAATTTCAGGCAGGTGGGGGGGGGGGGTTCAAAATATTCATCGCACCGGGCTGCAATTACCCTATGCACCCCGCTGTCCAGAGGTGAGAGAAGGAAAAGGAAATTTTTTGAAAGTCACGAAGATCCCACAATCAACATCTGACCGGGACTCTGAGTCTACATACACTGGGATGTCTGCTGGAGCGGAGGGCGGAGCACTTATGGGAATGTCCCGCCAGCTGTGAAGCCAGTTTCTAATCAAGAATCAAGAACTAAAATCGACTGGTTCGCAGAAATGCAGTGGCGTAGCGTGGGTCAATGGCATACGGGGCGGAGTCATAATTTTTCCGCCCGTGTGCCATGAAAAAAAAATGTGTCAGTGATTGTGAAAGACTGGACGAAAATAAATTTGCCGCCCTCCCGATGATGCCGCCCGGGGCGGTCCGCACCTCCGCCCCCGCCTCGCTACGCCACTGCACAAAATAGATCTCCATGGCGCTCTACAATCTAAAATGGAGAAATCATCTTGAAAAAAGAGGAGAAATGCAGCAGTTCAACAGCGGAGAGCAAGAGAAAGTCACGAATAGATCAAAATCCGTCAAAAGTGATCATTCCATGCCCGAAATGTCTAAGGACATTTACAGCTTGAATAGGACTCATTAGCCATCTATGAAATATTACAACTGAAGTTGATGTAAAAATAATGGTCATCATCACTTGTGAGGGACTAACACACGTTTTGTCTCATTGTCAACATGTCGGGGCGTCTGCTATAGCAAAGCGGCCCTTATTCCCACGGCCCATAGAAAGCCTCCCTGCACTCTTCGGGCCACGCCCATCCTCACTCCAAATTCTTGATATTGACTCATGCTTATTCATCGCAAAATCCTCTGATCGTGAGGACTCCCGAAGCGCAGTGAGTATGTCTGCTTAGTCCATAGGCTGACCGTCTGTTGTGGTGGCGAGACTAGCTAATTTGTCAGCGCGTTCGTTTCCCTCCACGCCCGCATGTCCGGGGATTAAATTAAGCGTGAGTTTACGTAGTATTTATGGGGACTTTGTTACCTCTAATATTTTATGGTAGATTAGCACATTCGCTATCCAGCGTATGATCCATGGGTGGATATCGTGTTCCCTTAGAATATTAGCAAGATGGCATAGACCCTATAGGCCTATGCTGGCTCTATGTTCTGTGTAATGGACGCGCAGTGGTCATATATTATAAGAAGACAAACAGAAAAATTGCAAGACAGGCATTATTCTTTAACCCGCAGAGAAAGAGGAAGACCAAGAAATATGTGAAAATAATTAATTAGATGCAGAAACAAAAAACTTATCAGTGGACATTATACGCGTTAATTTTACAATATAGCATAGGGCCTATATGCCTATGCTGGCTCTATGTTCTGTGTAATTGATGCGCAATGTTCATCTGTAAAATTTGTCTTCTTCTTCTTCAGCGTTCATTCTCAAACTCACGCTGGATCTCCCTTGTAGCAGGACCATGGTCCTACTAGATTTCCAGCAGGATGTAGTCCAGAGAATGGAAATGCGTTGTGTCGCCGTTTTATTTGCGCCAATGGCCCGACACATACGTCTTCGGCTAAAAAAATTTGTTTAAAAAAACATGTAATGTCCTCTTCATTTCCCATATAATTGAAAAAATGAATTCGATGCGGAAACAAAAGCAAAAAGTCTTAAGGGTGCACATAGACATGCGTTGCTTTCGCTCAAGGTTAGCAGATAACCAAGATCATAAAGACACCTCCTCGTGGTGCATCATGGAAATATTGTTTCGAAGCTCATGCGAAGCATTCGGCTAATACTTTATGGTTGGTTGGTTGCTGATCCAGCGGTCCATGGGCTCATGCCCTTTGACCTAATGCCATTAGATGACATTATATTGCTGGGAAGTCTGGGAAGTTTTCGGCCCACCCCAGGACAGAGCCAGAGAATAACTATCACACCTCCAGGAAGGTATGTTTCAATCTATGCACTGCTCCTAGCCACTGTAGCCAAGATAGAGTTCACTGTGATCATTCCCCACCACCAATTGACTACTGGTTATGCCGAACTTCTCTATTGCTCCAAGCATGCAACCAAATGTTCAAGTCAAAAGGATTGTCACGTCCTGAGTCACTGTGCCTCTATGATGGGCTTCAGCCATAGGAAAAAACAGTGATGTCCGTTTCCTCCTCCCCAGTGCTGCACAGTACATCTCTGGCTCCCTCCCAACCACAAAATACATATATATTCCGGTAAACATGAAACACATTTCAACAACAAAATAAAAGCATAATTGTATAGCTTACATGCCATGAAACTTCTATAAGAAGATAACCTCAATATAACGGCATGTCCTCCACTATGGTTTTCTGTTGCATGGGTGGTATGTCTAGTGGGCCATTGGTGAGACCCACAGACGCAACCACATGCGTAGCTAACACTTTATGAATCTTGCAGACTGAGGTGAAATGAGAACTGTTTGCATTAGACAAACAATATTTCTGAATAGAGCCTTAGTTTCCAAAGCCAAAACGCCGTTGCAGCACAGTTAAAAATAACAGTTGGTTTATAGTACCAGTTTGTCATGTCTAGAAGCTCACTAATGTAAGATTAGCGGGAAAGTCTCTGGAGAAATACAATTCGGCTGTTGAGTATATGCGAAGGCAGTGCTATGTCCATAAAATTGAGAATATTGTAATCGAAAGCAATGTTCATGCGCAAGGACATGATTTCAGCTGTCTTCTGGGAGCAAGTTTTGTGAAATGGTAAAGGCAGGATACCATACCGTCCGGTACAAAGAAAATGTGGGTAGAAACTGAGACTTGATCAAGTTCAAGATGTCGGTGAACGAAACCTCGGTTAAGAGGGAGTACCAACCATAGTTCAACTTAGGGCCTACTGTTCGAGCAAATACATGTGGTGCAGGAGGCTCCAGGTGAGATAATGCCAGTACACACGGACACATGGAGCAATGGCATCCAATTATAAGACACACGTTCACTAAAAGTGGAACACCTCGTGCAAGATAGACAGAGTCAGCACAAGTCTAAATCCCTGCTCTCCATCTTCTCAGAAACCGCCACACAGGAACAAATTTTGGTCTGCAAAACCCAAGCGCGCAGTGGGCGTTAACCGTCACAGCATAGTACATATACTCACTCGTTTGCCTGACGACAGACAGATAGGTAAGCTCACCTGAATTTAAAGCATGCCACAAACAGATGTGCTGGGCAGGAAGGCGCAAAACCAGAAGCACAATATACTTCATGTTTCTCGGTGGAAATCACACAAATCCGTGTTGGTTATCCAAGAGATAACGCAGAAGAAGAAATCAAAGAGATGGAAGCAATAGCTAAAGATAGGACAAGAAGGAAGCGGTTTGTTGAGGATCTCTGCTCCGAAAGGTAGCTAAATGTTTATAGATAGAAATTTGTCAAAACCCACAGGTTAGCTGTGTTGAAAATGTATTTTATTAATTGGAAGATCATGGCAAACACATACTATGGTGAAATAACAAGGCCACAGAAAATGTAGTTTGAGTATTGACCTATAGGATAACTTACAGACCTACCTGAAGTTGACAGCCCCTTAAGGCCTGTACCAGAACAAACCCCGTGGAGTGAAAGACATGGAATGCCAATATACATTCAGACCCATGTGAAAGGAATACTAAGCGAGGACGAACAGAACAGTGTGCAGCGAAGGACAGTCACCCTCAGTTTCCTGGATGAGGAATATCCACAAGATATATGGGTCAGAGTATACACAGATGGGTCAGTACAGAATGCCGTGAGGAATGGAGGTGCAGGTGTATATATAGAATATCCACACAAGCCTAGAGATACAATCACAACACCGACAGGAAAATTCTGCAATAATTATGATGCAGAAATCCAGGCAATTAGTGTGGCAGCTAAAAAACTGCTGAACTCCAACTCTGGCCTACAGCCTGTGGTATTCCTGACAGATGCAAGGTCAGTGCTTCAAGCTCTCCAGTCTGGAAAACTAACAGACTTGAAAAAACTACTTAGCGAATTGTCTTACCAGTATAGGGTAACCATGCAGTGGATACCCTCTCACTGTGGAATACTAGGAAATGAAAAAGCAGACCAACTGGCTAAGGAAGGTGCTGCCGAAGACCAACCAGATATACCAATCACCTACCATCAGAAAAAAACAGATGATCAAGTCAATAAGAAAGCCACAAACACCAACACAAGATGACTATCATATTATGAACAGACCAGAACAAGTTATAATTCTACGTCTCAGAACAGGACACAACCGACTCCGCAGTCACATGTATACAAAGTTCAAGATTGGCAACACAGCCATGTGTACATGTGGCCAGGCAGCACAGAGTGCCAAACATATACTTCAAGAGTGTTCTGAGCATGAAACGCTGAGGCAGACATAAGGGCCAGAGGAAACAACACTGGAATCAAAACTCTATGGGACACTGTATGAACTACAAACGACAGTGAGTTTTATTAAGGAGACAGAATTACAGATATAGACATGTTTCAAGTGAGAGTTTTATTAAGGAGACAGAATTACAGATATAGACATGTTTCAAGTGAGAGTTTTATTAAGGAGACAGAATTACAGATATAGACATGTTTCAAGTGAGAGTTTTATTAAGGAGACAGAATTACAGATATAGACATGTTTCAAGTGAGAGTTTTATTAAGGAGACAGAATTACAGATATAGACATGTTTCAAGTGAGAGTTTTATTAAGGAGACAGAATTACAGATATAGACATGTTTCAAGTGAGAGTTTTATTAAGGAGACAGAATTACAGATATAGACATGTTTCAAGTGAGAGTTTTATTAAGGAGACAGAATTACAGATATAGACATGTTTCAAGTGAGAGTTTTATTAAGGAGACAGAATTACAGATATAGACATGTTTCAAGTGAGAGTTTTATTAAGGAGACAGAATTACAGATATAGACATGTTTCAAGTGAGAGTTTTATTAAGGAGACAGAATTACAGATATACCGGTAGACATGTTTCAAGTGAGAGTTTTATTAAGGAGACAGAATTACAGATATAGACATGTTTCAAGTGAGAGTTTTATTAAGGAGACAGAATTACAGATATAGACATGTTTCAAGTGAGAGTTTTATTAAGGAGACAGAATTACAGATATAGACATGTTTCAAGTGAGAGTTTTATTAAGGAGACAGAATTACAGATATAGACATGTTTCAAGTGAACGAAAGAAGAAGAAGAAGACCTATAGGATCCATATCAATGGTTCTCAACATGGTATATAATCCCCCCCTGGAGGAAACACAAAGAAGGAAAAAAAGAGACAATTGGAGAGAGACATGGCCTTGTCTAGGAGGATACAGAACGATATTTATTTGGAGGATATCTTTTAAGACATACAACCCATAACCCGCCAGGGTCGTAGAGGTGCCACACTGGATACATCAGCACAAAAAGCTCTCCAAACAATTCTACCCTCAGCCATTTTGAGAAGTGTAGAAAAATCACACCCAGACCATTCCTTGATGTTTTAACCCAGGATATTTTCTGTCTTCTTCACCTTCAACCCTTGACTTTCTCACAAAATAATTTTAGAAAGTGAGTAATGTCTCATTACATATCAATGCCCGTGTGTTGCTGGGGCCCGAAAGGAAAGCCAAGAATAGCAACACTGTTTACCTTCCATGCATGTCGTAAAAGGCAATTAAGGATGTTATGGGATGAAGTTGGCTGTCCCATCCTATATAGGGTTAGTGACTCAAAGCCATGCTGAAGTCGGATGTGTCAGGCTGAAAGGCGCAGAGATCGCAAAAATGCTGTAAACAATGACACAACGCATTCCGCGCTCCTTACTACATCCTTTTAATCTGCAGGAGTTTGAGAACGAATGCAGAAGAAGAAGATTACATATCAAAATCATACATGCTTACCCCATTTCACAGCTGTCAAAAGTGGTTCTTTTCTTATGAACTATAAAAGCAACTCCATGCCGATGCATATTAACATTCCTGCTGAATATCAATGAATCTGTTGTGTCCTGTTCTGAGGCAGAAGATAATGACCTGCTCTGCTCTGTCGAGATGGTGGTTAATTGTCTTTACGGTGGTCGACTTTCTGCATACAACAGGACTGTGTGTGTTGATTCAAACATGCACTTGACAATTACAACAAATAATTGTAAACTTATAGAAATCAGGACAGAAGAAAAACCAACCACTAAGCATTCTCTTCATGGTGTCATGCCAGTTTTACTACTGTCACCACACTTAATAGCAAACTCTTCAAATCTCAGCCTAGATATTTCATCAATAACACGGTGTCTACATCAATTAGAAGTTCATGAAGAAGTTTAAGCACATCACCCGTATCCATTGTAAACTCATCTATTGATACCTTGGATATAAGCTGAATGTCTACTGCCCTCTCAAGTCTGCCTGCTTTCTAATTACAGCGTACATCAGAATGTCCCGGGCAGTAGATATATGTGACACTTCAGAGTTTATGTGATACTTCAGAGTTTATGTGACACTTCAGAGTTTATGTGATACTTCAGAGTATATGTGACACTTCAGAGTATATGTGACAATTCAGAGTATATGTGATACTTCAGAGTATATGTGACACTTCAGAGTGTATGTGACACTTCAGAGTGTATGTGACACTTCAGAGTTTTGACGAACCTATAATACCATCATACTGTAATGACAAATGCTATTTTGGATATTCTGAAGCATTGACTGGGAGTCTGTGACTTAGTAAATAGAATATCAGAGAGCCATTTGAAGGCTGCAGTAGCCACCTCAACTTCCATCCTCATACTAGATGTAGTTGTTGTGTATATTCTGCTGCGATCGGCAATGACTCAACCGCTAGCACTAGCAATATAACCGTGGCCAGATTTCACACCCTGATGCACAGATCAGTGAACACAATGACATCGCAAACCAAACAGTGGAAAAAAAGAGCTGGAGACTCAAAGTAGAGTTGCTGTACACTCATAATGACTGTTTTAATGTCAGATATGAGAAACACTTTAGCAAAATGGAATCTTAGAGGGCGATTGTAAATAACCTCAATCTCCTCCATACAAACACACTGAACTGTTTCATGCGTAGGCCTACATTTATGTAGGCCTACATTGCGAGGGAGAGGAGATGGCTACCGCCCTCATTTGCAGAGCCTGTGAAATGTGAGAGCGCTAACATCTCACACCCCTACGGCATTAATAAATGCTATGGGTTACTTTACTTACTACTTACTACATTTATGATAGGGCCTATACAAAATTGTTGTAAGTTATAAACAAATAGTTTAAATGAGAACGTTGCCCGTGTGTTGCCGGGGCCTGAAAGGGGAGCAAAGAATAGCAACACTGTTTACCTTCCACGCATGTCGTAAAAGGCGACTAAGGAGTATAGAGGTTATGGGATGGAGTTGGCTGTCCCATCCCATATAGGGTAAGAGACCCAAAGCCATGATGAAGTCGGATGTGTCAGGCCGAAAGGCGCAGATATCGCAGCAATGCTGTAAACTATGACAGAACACATTCCGTTCTCCGGACTACATCCTGCTAATCTGCAGGAGTTTGAGAACGAACGCAGAAGAAGAAGAAGAAATGAGAACGTGTCTGTATTGTAACGACTGATATGTCAATCGATAGAATCCTCAAAAGTAGGCTACATGAAACACATAAAACGATACAACTACTAATATACATCTCTAATATACATCTCTAATATACATCTCTCGTATTTCCACTTTCTTGTAATAAAAACAACTTATTTTGTTTTAAATATACATTTAATAATCTTTCCATTATATAAAAAAGCGAGTATATATGATATAGTAATATGATTGCAGTCCAACCCAGTTGCGTCAATTAGTGCATACCTGTGTGATTATTTTCCTTATCTATGTTTATCAGTTCATGTTTATCATTTTGTAAATTAAATATAATTATATTTAGGGTTCTAACCCTAACCCCTAATCCTAAAAAATGAACATTTTAATTAATTATTGATTATTTATTGATATCATATTTATATAAATTAACCACAAAAAAACATAGGCAGGCACTAATTGGAAATAAGAACGAAAATGGGAGTTGGACTGTGATCAAAGTGTGTATAAAATTAACAATGAATTCAGAAATACAGCAATATTTGATATGCTTTGCAAACAAAGACAACAATAAAGCACTCATTTTAAAATCACTGTTCAAACATCGTCTCCCACAATTCTAGGTTGGCTACAAGAGATTATTTAAACATCCTCTGTCTCTTGTGTTGGAGGGTGCAATTTGATTGATAGACCGAGTTTAGTATATCTCATGATTCCTTCCATCTTGTATCTCTACTGTGTTTAGTATATCTCATGATTCCTTCCATCTTGTATCTCTATGTACTTCTTGCTCTCTGCACTTAACCTTACCTTCAAGTAAAGTCTTCCAGCAAACCATAATTCCTTTTTATATATCAAAAATACTTTATTTGTTTGACTTTTATTTCCTTTAATAATATTTTTCAATAGGGCCTATGCTGTGTTGTAAGAACATCTTTGTGTCTTCTCTCTCCACACAGTTTTCCCTATTAGTCTATATACCAACATATAAAAAGTATCAATTCTGCCTTCTAGCTGTTCATTATCCATATTTCTGGATCCTACATTAAATTATATTATAATAGGAGAAAAATAATCTCTGCACAGTTAGGACCTATATCCTACATTGTTGATACTTCTTCTTCTTCTTATTCAGCGTTCATTCTCAAACTCCTGCTGGATATCTCTTGTAGCAGGACAACAGTCCTACCAGATTTCCAGCAGGATATAGTGCAGAGAATGGCATTCGTTGTGTCACCGTTTTATTTGCTGCAATGGCAAGAAACATCCATCTTTGGCGAACATTGTTCATACAAAACACAAAGCCAAGGACCTCCAGGTGGACATATAACTATTGAGTAACTCTCAGTAGATGACAAGTGATGCAGGTAACTTCCATATCTTAAAAACCACATTTTCCATGCAACTTTATGAGGAACTACTATGAATAAAGTCACTTAAGATGGTTTTTATAAATACGTAAACACACTTCAAGTGGCATCTAGCATGCCTATTTTAAAAGTTAATTAATAAAGATACCAATCATGTTAGAACAAAGATAATTACTAATATCAATCACTTTTAATATCATTCATCAACATCACAAAATTATCAGATATCAACTAATACTGTGACCTGGCAATAAAACTGTAAATTCTTCTTCTTCATCTTCTTTCGTTCACTTGAAACATGTCTATATCTGTAATTCTGTCTCCTTAACAAAACTCACTGTCTTTTGTAGTTCATACAGTGTCCCATAGAGTTTTGATTCCAGTGTTGTTTCCTCTGGCCAATATGTCTGCCTCAGCATTTCATGCTCAGAACACTCTCGAAGTATATGTTTGGCACTCTGTGCTGCCTGTCCACATGTACACATGGCCGTGTTGCCAATCTTGAACTTTGTATACATGTGACTACGGAGTCGGTTGTGTCCTGTTCTGAGACGTAGAATTATAACTTGTTCAAAACAGGTGATTTCAAGAGATTCACAGGGAAGACAACATTGTGGAAAGAATATATCACATAACATCTTAAAAACCAGTAAAAATACCAGCCAAATTTTTACGACTAAGAACTATAGGATTCTCATTAATCCTTCCACCAGGCAGATGGAGTTTATGACCATTTATTATATTATATTATAAATACATTGTGAAGACCAATAGAAATCACTATGTTTGTTTCCTTGTCATTAACCCCAAGGAATTGCAAGCGATTAGCTCTTACTTCCAATGGAAAGCACTATATGGCAGGGGTTGTTTACATGGAAAGAAGAAGACTAATAAATACCTGGAAGAAAGACATATACACTGACACAAAACATAACAATATTTTAAATCTCATTCGCACCATTAGAATAAATCCATATATATTGTTCCAATATTGTGGAAGAAAGAATCAAGATGTACATGTTTTAAAAAATAGCAAATAGATATATAATCTGTTAACATTATGGGCTCTATAGACGGCTAAACCCTCGGTGCCATTATGTAATTAATGCCGATAGGCGTATGCATTGCTATGCCCCAATTCACAGTATGGAATCACATGAAATTGAATACGTCACAGCCTAAAGGTAAAATTCCTTTACACATTACGATTGTAAGGGAGAAAGCAGGCTGATTTTGTCAACTAATTTCTTGAACAACTCTTGATGCTATATTTTACTATCAAATGTAATACTGTGTGGTAAGTGATCAACGTGGAAAGTAATATCTACATGTTTTAATTGTTGTTATATTATCAGAATGTTCATTTATTCATTAAATAACAAAAAACAAAATGTATCTGGGGTGCCACGTTTCTGCATGGAATATTATTACTTTGTAAGCCTATGTAGTTCTATGTGATGTCTTCACGTTTTATTAGTTTGTTCAATCCATATTATGTTTAATGTAATACATAGATATCCATAATGTGGTGTTTAATTTTTTTTAAAGTCACACACACGCATTAAGGGGCCAAAAAAAAGGTATTTTGGTGCTAAATATGTAAATATGGATACTGCTTTGTTAAAATTGAAATAAAGAAATAAATTGTTAAAAATACGGATTTATGAAAATATAGGCCTAAGTTGACAGCTATGTACTTAGTTTTAACAGCATGCTGACAGAGAATAGAACATTAATAGGGAGCTGCAGTAGTGTAATGTTAAGTTATTTGCCCGCCGACCAGCAAACCTGGGTTTCAAATCCACTAGTTATTTGTGGTTTGTAATACAAATTATTCCCATGGTTCACTCAGCCATGAGGAAGTAGGATGCCAGGACTCATGCTCTGGGAAGGTCGAGGAATGACACTATTGTTACTGAGACAGTGTGGTAGGCGATGCTGGTCAACCACTGACAAAGACAACAGAGCACTTATGGGAAAATGTGTGCTATGACGCTGGTTCATAAATCGTTACCTTTACCTTTCGAACATTAATATTCTTAATAATAGGCATTAATTATCGTGAATTGGCAGAGAACAGTAATTGCTCATTTGTGGTGGTGGGAATTAAAGAGAAGCAAAAAATAACAACACTGTAACCTGCCATGTATGTCATAAATGGTAATAAGGAGGACGGGTATTGAATTAGCTGTTCTATTCCATATGGGGGTCACAGTGTCATGTAGCATGTGTCAGGCCAAAAGGTGCAGATATCACAGTAAGGATGTAAACAATGACACAATGTATTCCATTCTCTGGACTACATCCTGCTAATCTGCAGGACTTTGAGAGTGAATGCAAAAAAGAGAAGAACATTTATTTCCCTGAACTATGCACAGAGATTCAAATGCAAATATTCTGAGCTAGCAGAGGATGGCACTTATTTCCCTATACACAGAGAATAAAACACACATTGGTTATTTAATTTGTATCTCTTGTGATGAGGCATGCTTGTTTCAACCATGGATATAAGTCTGGTTTGGTTATATCCGCCTTCACACATTTTCCTGCACCATTATTTTATATAGTGCTACCATCATCATCAATAACCATGTCATAGTAAGATGTCAAGCTGAGGGAGGCCACACCATACAGCTGGTCATTTTTATTCTGTCCAAGAGTGTCAGTGAGGAGTCCACCAGGCATCCTTAGGTTGATGTAATCCCAAACTGTTTTATAGCAAAATCGAAGCTGATCCTATAGATATATATAAAAAATAAATGAATTAAAAAATGTGCAAGTCAGTTATTGGTTAGAAAATATACAAAAGGTATTACAGTAAAGATCAATCTATTCAGATCACTAGCGCTAAGTATACTTTTATACGAAAGCGAAAGTTGGACACTCAATGCAGATACAGAGAGCATTAAAGTTTCTTAAATCAAGTACTACAGACATTTGTTTAGATTTAGCTATATAGAACACAGGACAAACAAGTATATTTGTCAGCAAATAAACAAACTTGCAGGTTATCAAGAACCACTTTTGGCAGTATTCATAATAGGTGATATGATTATATATACAGAATGGTCGGCTGAGAGACACATCAGGAGTGCCTGGGCCTTCACAGCTCAAAGGTGGGGGAAGACCATCAGAGAGGAATGTGGTGCATTCACTCAGATGACAAGAAGCATGACAATGGAGATTTTTGCAGTAACCAAAGCTTTGAAATGGGTGTGTTTGCAGACTGTGACACATGTCTGTATACTCAGTGACTCGATGAGCATGATTGTGAAAGGGAAGGTGGGCTTCATTCGAAAACAGTGACTGGATGCAGTGAAGAATTCCTGTGTGATTTTTATTTTTGGTCCGGACATGCAGGAGTCCGGGTAATGATAGATCAGATAGGTTGGCCGCACATGCGGCTACTATGGCTACTGGCAGAGCGATGAATCAGGCAGACATTTTGAATGCCCTAAGGGAAAATGCACAAACAAATAACTGTATAAGTGACGATGACTCTTGTTCAATGACTAGAATAAGGGAGCTTGGTTTTAAATCTGGTGTTGCTAGAAATGAGCGGTTTCATGGGCGAGAAAGAATTGATGGTCACAGGCGTACTGGGACCGTGAGTCAACGTGTAATGGCAGATGCACTCAAGGAGAGATCTGAGCACCCATGTGCTTGTGAGGAGTGCAGTGATGATGATCGAATGACTAACTAACAAACTAACTTACTTTTGGCAGCGGTGAAATTGCATAAACTTGTTTAGTTTGAACATGTAATGAGACACAATTTGCTTTCTAAAATTATTTTGCAAGGAACAGTCAAGCGTGGAAGGAGGAGAGGAGAACAGAGAAAATCCTGGATTTATAACATCAAGGAATGGCCTGGGCATGATTTTTCTACACTCCTCCGAATGGTTGAGGATAGAGTTGTTTTGAGAGCATTTTTGCGCTGATATATCCAGTGTGGCAACCCTAACTCTAACAGGTTATTGGTATTATTATTATTATTATTATAAAAAAGGTCATCCTTTTTCACACTGTTAAGTAATAATAATAAGATACATAGCTCTTCACAGATGTAGGGGTGCCACATTGGATGGATACTTCAGCCCAAAAAGTTATCTTCAGCCATTCCAAGCCATATTTCTAAAAAACTTTGAGGTGAGTTCCTAGAGTTCAGATTTGGAACCAGCCAAACACTACTAAAGGTGTATAGGAAATACAGTGTTAGACTCACAAACCTATCAACTTTCAGAAGTCGCCCATGTGTTGCCAGGTCTGAAAGTGGAGCAAAGAATAGAACACTGCTACTTGTCAGGCATAAGAGGCAACTGAGGAGATTTGGGAGATGGAGTTGGATGTCCCATCCCATATGGGGGCTAAAGCGTGACTTTTGCCAGGAGAAGAGGTCTGAACAGAAAATAAACGGGACTCCATTAGTAATTTTTTTATTATTGTCACGGTTTTCATTGGTCACTATTTATATACTTGGAGTCGCCTGTCAAAAATAGCCAAGGTTGACCCAGTTCACATGGAAATAACCAAAATTGACCTTTCAAGTCATCTGTATACAGGTATGTTATTCTGGAGCCCAGTCATAGTCAAAGTGACCACCCATACCATATGGGGTCAAAGTGACCAATAAACCATAATGAAGTCAGATGAGTCAGACCAAAAGTTGCAGAGATGACAGCTAATCTGTAAACTATGATATAACTAGTATTCTATGGATGACATTCTGCAAACCTATAGAAGTTTGAGAATGAATGCTGAAAAATGTTCCAACTCTCAGTGACATGCAATGCTTGGACAAGCAGCCTCATACTCTCAGTGACAAGCAATGCTTTGACAAGCAGCCTCCTACTCTGATGGTTCCAACTCTCAGTGACATGCAATGCTTTGACAAGCAGCCTCCTACTCTGATGGTTCCAACTCTCAGTGACATACAATGCTGTGACAAGAAGCTTCCTACTCTGATGGTTCCAACTCTCAGTGACATGCAATGCTTTGACAAGCAGCTTCCTACTCTCAGTGACATGCAATGCTTTGACAAGCAGCCTCCTACTCTGATGGTTCCAACTCTCAGTGACATACAATGCTGTGACAAGCAGCCTCCTACTCTGATGGTTCCAACTCTCAGTGACATGCAATGCTTTGACAAGCAGCCTCCTAATCTGATGGTTCCAACTCTCAGTGACATACAATGCTGTGACAAGCAGCCTCCTACTCTGATGGCTCCAACTCTCAGTGACATGCAATGATTTGAGACAAAGTCTCCTACTTAAAAGGGGGTTGAATTCTTGAGATTTTCTAGTTTTTCTACCTTTCCATAAAATGTAGAGTTGGTGTCATAAACTAACTCTCCTGCTAAGCATTTGTCCATGGCAACCCAACTCTGGGCCTGGTCACTGGGTTGCGTGGGGCAGCCAGCTTCGAATTCTGTGTCATCCATGACATGCCTGGAAAGTAAACAGTGGTAGCATTCTTTGCAGAACTAAAGTCAAGACTCCTTTTGCCACACAGGTAAACGTAACACAATAAACAATTATTAATGTGAACAAATGTATCTAGAATTATATAATTATAACAAATGTTATGTTTTTATTAAAACCAATGTTAGGTCTATGTTAACTACTCACATAGTCTGCAATAAACTGAGATCGCCGTCTTTTACAGTGCTTGATGGTCTTGAAGACGTCTGCCACTTTATCCTTCTTCATTTTCTCACACAAAATGGCCACAACTGTAAACAGACCAGAATGGCTTGCACCATCCTGACAGTGGACAATAACTGGCTTTGTATTTTGACATGTCTTATCCTGCCAGGCAAATACATCATCAATCAAATCCATCATCATTGTTTTGGATTGAGGTATCAAGTGTGGTTGAGACCATGCATTGAATTGGAATTGTCTGACAAGTTTAGCTGGCTCTTTTGGATGTTGATTGTTGTGGATTCTGAAACTTCGTATAGTGATGTTGTCATGCTGGTATGCAACTGTGGTCTCAATAAAGAAAGGTTCAATCTGTTTTGGCTTATTATTAGACCAGTATTCAACACAAGTGTCATCTTCATTCTTAACATTTTCCACCATGACAATTGTACGGACATCATAATCATAAACAAGATTCCAAAAGTCAATGATTGTTGATTTAAGAGGAGTCTGTGTGACAATAAACTGATTCTTTGTTAAATGGCCATCCAAAAACACAGCATTTATGTAATCTGTAGAGCCTGGCCCTCCAATAGATCGCAGCAAGGGTCGATATTTCTCAGGTGCCAGAACATCTTGGTACCTGAAACAGAAAATATATACTCCAAAATTCTGTACTTTTTTTTACAATTACCTGGTAATTGTTCTTATTTTTTCATAATATTTGTTGAAAATAAATATTTTGAACTGGTCTTTTCTTCTGTTTCTTTTCAAACTCCTGCAGATCAGCAGGATGTAGTCCAGAGAATGGAATGCATTGTATTGTGGTTTACAGCTTAGCTGTGATATCTGTGTTTTTTGCCTGACACATTTGACTTCAACATGGCTTCGGGGTTACTTTGATCCTATATAGGATGGAACAGCTAACTCCACCCAAATCTCATTAGTCGCCTACTACAACATGCATGGCAGATAAACAGTAGGCCCTATTGTTATTCTTTCATCTTATTTCATACACACCCAGGCGGAACATCTCATACCCATCAATGCAAAATTCAGTAAAATAGGCAGTGTTCTAAAGCACAGAGTTAAAAAAAGAGAAAAGAACAAGAAATACCTTGCTAAAAGAATTAGATAAAATACAAAAAGTTTTTTTAAGACAAAGAAAGAATTGGAAGCAATAACTAAAGATTCCAATTTAGGAAATGCTTGACAGTAGCCAGACATGGGTCTATTTGCTCGTTCAGATGAAGCATTAATCGCCAGCAGAGTGAACATCTGATCCAAGTGAAAGTTTCTTTATTCATTTTGTCTATGACAATTTTACTTCTTGTCACAATAGCTCTTCTTTGCTATACAGTACTGGAAGATGACAAAGACTTCTTGTCACAATAGCTCTTCTTTTCTATACAGTACTGGAAGATGACAAAGACTTCTTGTCACAATAGCTCTTCTTTTCTATACAGTACTGGAAGATGACAAAGACTTCTTGTCACAATAGCTCTTCTTTTCTATACAGTACTGGAAGATGACAAAGACTTCTTGTCACAATAGCTCTTCTTTTCTATACAGTACTGGAAGATGACAAAGACTTCTTGTCACAATAGCTCTTATTTGCTATACAGTAACTGGAAGATGACAAAGACTTCTTGTCACAATAGCTCTTATTTGCTATACAGTAACTGGAAGATGACAAAGACTTCTTGTCACAATAGCTCTTATTTGCTATACAGTAACTGGAAGATGACAAAGACTTCTTGTCACAATAGCTCTTATTTGCTATACAGTAACTGGAAGATGACAAAGACTTCTTGTCACAATAGCTCTTATTTGCTATACAGTAACTGGAAGATGACAAAGACTTCTTGTCACAATAGCTCTTATTTGCTATACAGTAACTGGAAGATGACAAAGAAGCATGTTCTTTGCCATAAATTTTGATTTAGTTTTGACTTTTTTTTACTTGTCATAAGTGTTTTATGACACCCAGCACTTTTTAGCTGTAGTGATTTTCTAGACAATCTAAATATTATATGTAGTTTGACATTGCTTTCTGAATGGTCCGGATGCACAATTGCCTGCTGCGGGATTCGAACCCGGTACTTTGGCCGACACAGACATGCACTGTGCCATACCACCACAGAGCCCATTATTATTACAGCTAAAATGTCTTCCTGCACTTCTTAACATGAAAGAAATGAAGACTGCGAGGGAGAGGAGATGGCTACCGCCCTCATATAGCAGAGCCACTGAAATGTGAGATCGCTAACATCTCACACAGCTACGGCATTATTAAATGCTATGGGTAACTTTAATTACTTTTACCATGGAAACATGCAGAAACATAAGTTTCTTTTTTTAACCATATCACCAAGATAAGGTGGAACAGACAGTTGACTATGGGAACATAGGTCTATAGACTGAGTACATGCTGAAACATAAGTTTATTTTTTTTACTGTATTACCATGAGAATAGGTGGAACAGACAGTTGATTATTGGAACATAGACTGAGGATTAACACTTTGAAGACCAGCAATCCTGGTATACTTATCTTCCATTACCAAAGGTGTTTAAAATGTTTTGACAAAGATAGTACTGCTTTCTGTAGCAGTAAGTGATAGGTAAGTGAAATGGACTTAATCAATATCTTCATTTTTTGGATTCTTCATGAGACAAGGAGGTTTGGAGAACATAGTCACAACAGGCAAGATTGAAGGCAACAGAGACAGAGGGCGACAATGTGAGAAAATATTAGACAGTTTCACAGCAGGTGAATTCTTTCACCTGTTTAAGTTGTTGATCATTGATTAGAATGATTAACGCTGGTACTGTATAGTCCTATAACAAACTTTTGTTACTGTATAGTCCTATAACAAACTTGTTACTGTATAGTCCTATAACAAACTTGTTACTGTATAGTCCTATAACAAACTTGTTACTGTATAGTCCTATAACAAACTTGTTACTGTATAGTCCTATAACAAAATTCTATTACTGTATAGTCCTATAACAAACTTTTGTTACTGTATAGTCCTATAACAAACTTGTTACTGTATAGTCCTATAACAAACTTGTTACTGTATAGTCCTATAACAAACTTGTTACTGTATAGTTCTATAACAAACTTGTTACTGTATAGTCCTATAACAAACTTCTGTTACTGTATAGTCCTATAACAAACTTCTGTTAATGTATAGTCCTATAACAAACTTCTGTTACTGTATAGTCTTATAACAAACTTCTGTTAATGTATAGTCCTATAACAAACTTGTTACTGTATAGTCCTATAAAAAACTTCTGTTACTGTATAGTCCTATAACAAACTTGTTACTGTATAGTCCTATAACAAACTTCTGTTACTGTATAGTCTTATAACAAACTTGTTACTGTATAGTCCTATAACAAACTTCTGTTACTGTATAGTCCTATAACAAACTTGTTACTGTATAGTCCTATAACAAACTTCTGTTACTGTATAGTCCTATAACAAACTTGTTACTGTATAGTCCTATAACAAACTTCTGTTACTGTATAGTCTTATAACAAACTTCTGTTACTGTATAGTCCTATAACAAACTTGTGTTACTGTATAGTCCTATAACAAACTTCTGTTACTGTATAAATATTACATCAAACCAGACCGTTATTATAAATGGATTTGACTGTACCTATGCTTGAACTCATGTAAACTCAAGTACTATGCTGCCTAAACAATTTGGTCATCTAACTCATAAAGTTTCCCGTTTCCATATCAATGTGATGTACTAAGGAATACGGTGTTAAGCTCATATTTCCATTAATAATGGCACACCTAGGGATAATGTGGTCGGCATGACATCCGCTGCCTTTATTCTTCCTGAAGATCTGGTGCCCTGTTCATTAGGCTGGATTCATCGACGTGCCGTTGGTATTAATTGACACATATTTCTCTTAAATTATTCTCTGTCTGGTAATAACACTTAATAACCACTGGAAAGATCAAAGGGAGAAGAGATAGAGGACGACAAAGAGAAAAGTTACTAGATGGACTTGTATTGTGGCATGGTAGAAGCTCACCAACCGAGCTTATTGACAACACAAGAGACAGAGAGTCGTGGAGAAACATGGTCGCCTATGCCAGTCGGCATGGCACTTGATTGATTGATTGAATAACTGACACACATAAATTATCTCTAATGTAATCTCACCTACAACTTGAATGACACACATAAATTATCTCTCATGTAATCTCACCTACAACTTGAATGACACACATAAATTATCTCTCATGTAATCTCACCTACAACTTGAATGACACACATAAATTATCTCTCTCTCATGTAATCTCACCTACAACTTGAATGACACACATAAATTATCTCTCATGTAATCTCACCTACAACTTGAATGACACATATAAATTATCTCTCATGTAATCTCACCTACAACTTGAATGACACATATAAATTATCTCTCATGTAATCTCACCTACAACTTGAATGACACATATAAATTATCTCTCTCTCATGTAATCTCACCTACAACTTGAATGACACATAAATTCTCTCTCTCTCATGTAATCTCACCTACAACTTGAATGACACATATAAATTCTCTCTCTCTCATGTAATCTCACCTACAACTTGAATGACACATATAAATTCTCTCACTCTCATGTAATCTCACCTACAACTTGAATGACACATATAAATTACCTCTCATGTAATCTCACCTACAACTTGAATGACACATAAATTATCTCTCTCTCATGTAATCTCACCTACAACTTGAATGACACATATAAATTACCTCTCATGTAATCTCACCTACAACTTGAATGACACATAAATTATCTCTCTCTCATGTAATCTCACCTACAACTTGAATGACACATAAATTATCTCTCTCTCATGTAATCTCACCTACAACTTGAATGACACATATAAATTCTCTCTCTCATGTAATCTCACCTACAACTTGAATGACACATAAATTCTCTCTCTCATGTAATCTCACCTACAACTTGAATGACACATATAAATTCTCTCTCTCATGTAATCTCAACTACAACTTGAATGCCACATATAAATGCTTTCTCACATGTAATCTCACCTACAACTTGAATGACACTAAGCTAATTACCTGTTCTTCTTTATGTTGACCTCAAGCATTGCTGTCTTAAATTCATCCTTTCTTAGCTCCCTTGTGAAATTCTCCAACAGCTGGTATTGGTCTCGCAAGTATGTACGCCCACTAAGTGGATTCTTCTGTGTCCAGTTATGGTACTTGTCCTTCAGGTCAAAGCCTACAAGCGTCTCACCAGCAAGGAACATTTCAAATAAGGCTTCATAAATGAATACATACTGTTTTAGTGTGCGCACCATGTAAGGACGATCTTTTCGTATTCTCCTCACAAAATCAAAAACCATTACTCTTCCCTCTGCTGCATACTGTCCAATTAAAGCATCTACTGCAATAAAGGTACCAGTTCTACCCATTCCTGTTCCACAGTGAACTAAAATAGGACCTTCTTCATTTTTATGATGACATTGGACTTTGTATCGCATTTCTAAAAATGGAATTGGGTCGTCTGGTACGCCGTGATCTGGCCAAGATGTGAACTCAAATAGTTGCACTGTTTTCGATAGCTCCTCATCTCTTGTCCTTACATCAACAGTACGGACAATGTAGTCACAGTACGTAGAGACTTCAGTAAGATGAAGAAGAAAATCTCCATAGCTTGCCTTGGTGTCATCTGGCCAGTACTGGGTGCATTTTACAATGCTGTCTTCTACCACATTGCTAATCATAACCACAGTCTTGATAGATCTAGATAAATTGAGACAAAAGATATTTATTTTTACAAGGACAAAAAGAGACATAAGAAAAATCAATGTAAGCCATTCTAAAACTTGTGTTTTTGTTTCTTGACCACACTGTATCTTCATTATATTAGGTTAAACAAGGGTGCAGTGAAGGGGGATGGCAACGTTTTAAAGCCCGCAGGTAAAATTCAGGATTGTTCGACCGGGATTGGGCCATGCCTGTGAATCAGTGGGTCTAAAAAGCTTTTGCTACAATCAAACTCAAAGCTTATGCCGCCTCCTATTTTCATCACTAAATGTGCTGACAGACACTGTCTATTCACATCTCAATTCTGAATATATGTTCAACGTGCATCATCAAAGATTTCAGGTAAAAATTTCCTCTTTATCTTTGCTTAGCTGTGTGGTTTACATCTTGGCAGGCCATGGTGTGCGCACCCATGGTGTAGTGTCACCAACAAACAACATTTTATGGGATCAGTAAAATGTATCTCTTATGTTGAGGTGTTTCTTTCAACCGTGGACGTTAGTCAAATTTCGTTATATCATAGCTTCACACACTCTACAGTAGTATTACACACCCTCTATTGTTATCTACCTGTAGTATTACACACTATCTATTGCTATCTTCCTAGTATTACACATCCTGTATTGTCTCCTTTCTGTATTAGTAGGTATTACACACCCTCTATTGTTATCTACCTGTAGTATTACACACTATCTATTGCTATCTACCTAGTATTACACATCCTGTATTGTCTCCTTTCTGTATTAGTAGGTATTACACACCCTCTATTGTTATCTACCTGTAGTATTACACACTATCTATTGCTATCTACCTAGTATTACACATCCTGTATTGTCTCCTTTCTGTATTAGTAGGTATTACACACCTTCTATTGTTATCTTCCTACAGTAGGTATTACACACATTCTATTGTTATCTTTCTGTAGTATTACACACACTCTATTGTTATCTACCTGTAATATTACACACCTTGTATTGTATTACACACCCTCTTTTGTTATCTACCTATGATATTACACACCCTGTATCGTCACTTCCTGTAGCAGGAATACGATAAACATCAAGGACGGCTATCTAAAAACATGAAAGCATCTTGTGCAACATGTCCATAGAGTAAGGAAGACAGTTAATCTAGTAATATATAACACCATTTCTAAAATATAGATGTAAATAAAGATGGGAGTGGAGGAGAAATTTGCGATGATGGCGAACAAAATCTTGGCTAGGAGCCACTAACCCCACATTACTGTCAAGCATTTCAAACACCGGAACCAGCTCTCAGATGAGAAAATATTATGTATACATATGCACAAGAAACAATGATCCTTCTTATGTGAGGAGTGTTCCAGCAGCAGAACTCCTCGTATGAGATAGACATAGTCTAAATAAGTTGAGATCCCTGCCTACTGGCTCTTACCCAATAAACTGTCCCCCAGGGTAAATATTTTGTCAAGTAAAAGTTCAAGGGCATAGTGAGTGATAAACCTTTATGTCTTAGAGTTGCTAAACTTATTGCCTGGTGACAGACAGCAAAGCTGTCACATGCTAGGGAAGCTAACCTGAATTAAAGAAATGCCGAAATCAGATGTCCTGGTACAAAAATTACAGTTCCACTGTAAAACTAGCAGCACAATGTCTTCACAATGCTGCTCAAATTGCATGAAAATCTGTGCTAATTATTTGAGAGACAAGGCGGAGGAATATAGAAATAAAATAAACAGCAGGGATTTCAAGATTCACAAGGAAGACTATGTAGTAGACAGAATACATCACATGACAACAACAGCATTTCCTATTCAGGATGTAGCCATCACATCATAATTTTTTCACTTTAGTGTTTTTTTTAGGCAACATAAATATGCTCAGTTGTTTGCCATTGCTTTCTGAACAGTCTGCATGCACAATGCCTGCAGCAGGATTTTATCACGGTATCTAGGGTGCTTTCAATAAACTACGTAACATCTGGACGTCAAACACACTAAAAAACACCACAAAACTCAGGTTGTTTAACTCCAACATCATCCCTATTCTATCATATGAAAGTTGGAAAGCCACAAAAGCCACAGATAAGAGACTAGACTCCTTTGAATACAAATGCCTACGTACCATTCTGAATGTTAAGTGGAGTGACTTTAAATCTAACACTACTATAAGAGAGGAAAGTAAACAAACCTATATATCTTCCTTCATTAGACAAAGGTGTTGGACTTACATCGGCCATGTTCTCAGAATGAACAACCTAAGAATTCCCAAGCAGTCACTATATTGGGTGCCACCTGGAGTAAGAAGAAGAGGGAGACCTAGAGAAACTTTACGAAGAACCATTAATAGAGAAGGCATGTCAATGAACCTAAACAACACGCAACAACTGAAAGACCTGGCAACACAAAGACAGAAATGGAAAGCTATGGTTTTTTCCCTATGCGCCGTCTATGGCCCTGGAGGAACATAACATAACATCTAGGTCATACATGTATGTACTTAGACGCCACAGAGCCCGACTGATATTAATGTGAGGCATAAATAAACAGGAGAGTTAAAAATGTGAGGCCACAGTCTAGTTCTATAGAAGAATGCTGAGAGTACAATAGACGGAAATGAGAAGGTGTTGAAAGACAAATACTAAACAGGAGTTACTAGTAACAGAACAAATTATTCTTAAATTGTTTTTTGTTCCATTACAAAAACATTGGAGAGAATATTGTGACAATGGACAAGATTGAAGGAAAGAGAGACAGAAGATGGCAACATGAGAAAATATTTGATAGTTTAATATCGCAACATGGCAAGAGAGTCAACAGTGATCATCACTGAGTAAAATGGAGTTGCGGAGATTACTGTCTCCAGTCGGCATGGCCCTTCATGATGCTGAATATTCTCTAATTCTTCTTGAGCTTTCATTCTCAAACTCCTGCTGGTTCTCTCTTGTAGCAGGACAATAGTCCTACTAGATTTCCAGCAGGATGTAGTTCAGAGAATGGAAATGTGCTGTTTCACCATTTTATTTGCACTAATGGCTGGACAAATATGTCTTCAGTGGGGCTGAATATTAAAAAACACACACTGTAGGGAAAAAAATAATACTGCGTAATAATTATTGTAATAATTGATTTCATTTTGAAATTGTTATAAATATTGATATACTTCTGATAAATTAGGCGCCAGAAATCCAGAACTGTGTCTTCATCATAAGGACTTTGAGCTGCAATATACGCTGGTGTCTTCTTGTAACCTGGAATGAAGCTGGCATTGATATAGGTCCTTTGGGAACTGCCATCAGGTTTCAGTTTCACTAAACTATGGTCATAGGGTAACAGATGAGGAAATCTATTCAATTCATTGTTCTGACGAGCTAGGTTGATTGTTGCTTTGCTAGACTGGTGTGGAAGATTGTGAAACTCATCATGGAAGGAGACTTTTGGTACAGCAGAGTTTGTGACTGCTTCGCCATTAATGTGCTGATGGTATCTGTCGTTATAAATGAGATCCCTCCCAGCTATAATATGCCTACTGTCTTTAAGATCATAAGTTGTGCTCCAGTATATCATAGGGTCATAGGTGTCATTTAATTCAGGAAGTGAAAAAGCATTTTTTTCATTCTCCTGGATCTGGTACGGGCTGAACCTGTTTCTTCGTCTCCACCAACAATACAACAAAACCAGCAGAAGTATAAGAAGAACAAAGAGAACCAAGCCAACAATGACTCCAATCAGAACACCTGTATTATCATCATCTGAATTATTAATAGCTAAAGCGGTGTATGGTATCGTTTTTACTGGAGGATTTAGACTGGATTCGCTGAATTTAGTAATATTATTTGCACTACTGATCACTACATAATGAATTATGTAGAAAGTATCTCTTTGCAATGGTTGATTTATATAACCGCTATAGTTTTTTCCATCGCCAACAACAAAGTTCATTTTTTGCGTCACATCATTCTGTGTTAGTTGTGCAGTGATATAGCCAGCCACACCCGCAACGCGTTTACGTCTGCTTCCAGCAACCATCTCCACTTGTAATTGATAAGCTGTGAGAGGGGCATCTGTCAACACGACTGGCTCGATTGCAACTGTGATGGATGTATAAGTTGAGCTGACAAATACTGGTGCTGCTGGAGTGCGAGGTGTGTTTTGAACTGTGTATGAAAGAAAGGAAAACATAATACTTCATTAACATGTGAGCACATATCATGTTATTGTTTGTAATGACAAAATCTATGTGGAAGATGAAACCTCACAGGAGTATGAGTATGCATAGCTGTCCACTTTTTTTTCCTTCATAAATCCATATTTTTAACAATTTATTTCCGTATTTCAATAAAAATGCCCATATTTAGCACACACAAAATCCCCACCAAATTTTTTTTTTAATCTCTCCTCTTCCCCCCATCCCCATATGAGCATGCACGATAAAAACGTCTTCACTCTGCACCAGTAATAATTAACTAGGAAACTTAACATCAAGGGACCTTTTTTAAAACAAAATATAATTTTTAAAAATAGTCTGTTTCTCTGAATACCTGTCGATCTTGCTCCAGTCTTTCTGTCTCTATGAGTGCCATGTTTAGGTGGTCCTTGATATCTTGTGTCCATCATCTTAGTTTATTTTGTTCTAATTTGTTCAATGATTGTCCGCAAGATAAAGAAAGGATATACTATACCTGTAGTAAAAGTCTCTGAGGCTACAACTATTCTTCCATTGGATGCTTTCACTGTGATGCCAAACGTATAAAGTGTATACGGAGCCAAGTTACATTCCTCATAGCTGCGCGCTGTTAGTGGCAAAGATGTTGTTATGATGGATGAGCCATCACTTGTTTTCTTTATTGTTAACTGAAAAATAGCAATATCAGATGTGTATAGATATTTATGGGTAAATTGTAAATTTTACCCTTAAGTGTACATTTGGGGCATTTCTGCTCCATTTTTATAGGTATTGTGGTTGTCTATTGGTGCATAACTGCTTCTCATGTTATGTCTCTTTTAAACAAAATTAAAATTACATGATCCTTAATGTCATGTGACCGTAATCTGCAAATCATAGTTAGGCAGAAGTTTTCTTTTTCCATTGCCAGTTTAGTCTCAGAAAAATGAAGTATGGTGGACCAAAGCAATTGTCTAATTCGAGAAATATCCAGTTCGGAATAATTAGACGGGCTACAATGGTTGTCGATATGTATACTTGATATAAAATCATTATGGATTGTGATTTTCGTAAGTTGAAGACCTACCTATTTTTTTGCTTCTACTAAATGTCAAGTTATAATTTTTAAGGGGGGAGGTGGAGATCTACTTACTAGTTTTGTTCGTACTAAATGTCAAGTTCTAATTTCTAGTGGTCTGGGGGTGGAGATCTACCTACTAGTTTTGTTCGTACTAAAACATTTAACAATTTCTTTTCATATGTTAATTAAAAAAACGTCCGTATTTAGCACCAAAAGATCTTTTAAAAATTTTTTTTTAAATTATAATTTAAAAAAATGTTATTTAACCCATCAATACATTCCATTATGTACATGCGAGATAAAAAACATCTGTATTAGTAATATTTACTGAAATTTAGCACCAAAATTATCTTTATTGGGGTCCGAAATACATATCAATACGGAAAATCCAAACTATTTGACACCTATGCACACAATCACTGCCAGTATTGAAAATCATGAGAAAAGTCAAATGTGTCACCATAGACGGATGAATTCAAATTAGCCAGCAGGACTGTATAAATGTCATCATTAATGTCATCAAGACACTGTTTAATTGTTCAGTTTTTGTCAAAGGTGAAATCAGATATTTCTAAACAGAAGATTAGCTTTGTTATCAATTTTACTACCAGAGGAAAAGTTGGCAAGATCAGCTATAAATCGAAAACCCAATATTTAAACAGGCTAGGCCTAGGCCTATACTCTGAGTCAATGTCCATGATCATTTAGAAAAAATTGATAAAAAAAAGAAAAGATGACCTTTTAAGTGTTTCAAGGTATAACTTCAGTTTTCATGGACAGGAAATTTTCTTTAGGTTGACACTCATAACCAAAATAACCATAAAATAGGGAATACTGTATATCCCTGTGTAGTCCCAGGGAAAAAAGCACAGATTATACATCACAAAGAAACCACAGACAAACAATACAAACTAACAGTGATGTCTGTTAAGACATTCTCCATTTCCTGTGGAAGATTCCAAATACAGTTGAGACAGGTTGTGTTGCTGCTGTTCAAAGATATAGACAATGGTGGGATTAGGGCAGAGTCAAAAGGCACAGTCTGAACAGCTGCCTTCAGTTGTGACCAGCTTGCTGTGGTGTTACCATTCAGTAAGCTCAATGCTATGTAGTAAACCATGTAATATGATGACTTTTGGAGAGCCTGTATGAGACAAAAACACAAATATTAACATTGCATTAGACACCATGCAAACATTAATATTGCCTGAGGCATTAATGTTAACTTTATATTAAAACATGTTCCATCCATGAGTTGTCAGAACTGAGAACAGAGCAAAATAATAGCAACACTGTTACTTGCTATGCATGTTGTAAGAGGCGACTAAGAAGATTTTTTGGGGGGAGTTGGCTGTCCCATTACATAGAGCATCAAAGTGATCCAGAAGCCATGTTGAAATTGGATGTGTTCAGCAAAAATGTGCAGATATTGCAGCCAAGCTGTAAACCATGACATAACACACTCCGTTCTCCAGACTAAATTCTGCTAATCTGTAGGAATTTGATAACAAATGCACACTAAAAAGCAAGATATTCATTATCCTATTTCTTCTTCTTTCTGTTCTCATGTACCTTCCGATGTTGAGAGGAGAGTGAGTGTACGGTCTTTTGCCCTTCTATTTGACTCTTCTGCTGTTATTTCCGAGTGTCTCTAATACACTATCTATCCACATTTTACGAGGGTGTCCAATAAGTCTACTATTTTCGTATCGTTTTTTAAGGGTTTCTTGGATAATACTTTGCTCTTTCTGTCTGGTTATGTAGCCGAATCATTTAACTTGTTGTTTATGAATATATTCTAATGTTGGTGCGGACACTAATTGTTTTCTTAGTTCTTCATTCCTGATTTTGTCTCTCAAGCTAACTCCAATCATACGTCTTACACATTTCTGTTCAGTGGTGTTAATCTTATGAATTGTTCTAGAATTCCAATGTCCAAGTTTGACACTGATAACACAATGTTGGTAAGAAAATGGTGTTGAATATCGCTTTCCTTGTTTCTAGTGTAATATCTTTGTTTTGTAATTATCCTATTTCATATTTTTGGATATTAGAGATTATGATAGGTTTTCTATTATCACTGAATACCTTGTTATCATAACCACCGTAAGACTGCCCATCTCCCACAACAAACTCCCTCCTTTTGGTTACCACTGCTGGAGACAGTTCAGCTGTCACATAGCCAGGAATCCCTGCAAAGCGCCTGGAGAAATATATAATTCCGGGAATTAACCAAAAAAGTAATGACTACTTCAATATATATAAGAAATACATTCATCTATTAGCATATTCTATAATCCATATATCTTCATTAGACAAAGGCATTAGGCTTACATCGGTCATGTTCTTAGAATGAACAGCCTAAGAATTCTCAATCAGTCACTAACTTGAGTGCCATCGGGAGTAAGAAGAAGAGGGAGACCTAGAGAAACTCTACGAAGAACCATTAATAGAGAAGACATGCCAACGAACCTAAACGACATCCAAGAACTGAAAGACATAGAAATGGAAAGCTATGGTTTCTGCCCTATGCGCCACCAATGGCCTGGAGAAACATAACAACATATTGTAGAAAGGAAGCTAAATGTTGTAATCTACAGATTTTTTTTCTAACTTTAGGCCGTAGTGTATTCTTATTTAATTTTGGTTAGGAAAAATACAGATTACCAAGCCATTTTACTGTCCCACTAGGCTGATATAAAATTGCTATATTGTACTGGCGCCCGAGTTCACAAAATATAACTGCAGTGACATTGAAAACTATGATGCTAATAGTGATAAAGCGGAATTTATTCCATTATATTTTGATGTTGAATACATGCCCATATTGAAAAGAGATGTTGGAAGACCTTGATCAGATCAAACTATTTTGATCAAATCTCATTAAAAAAAGCTTTGAGTAGCAAACAGTGGCAAAGGTTCCAACATTATTAGAAAATGTAAAGATGAAACAAACAAAAAAAGAGCTTTTCAGATTGTTGAACTGATTGATGTGGTTTCTATCCTGCTCAAACAATTCAGAAATGGCTCAGACAAACATAAGAGGTTGCACAACACTGATCTAACTTCATAAACTTACTTACTACATTTATTCCAGATAATAAGTTAAATCTGGATATCACACCTTGGTGCTATTGCCGTAATCGTCCTGTCTACGTGAATGACCATTCCCATGGAGTGATTGGGGGAGGGGGGAGAGAGTGTTATCCTAAAGGGGAGTTTACCCTTTGAATGAATACAATATTTAAGGTTTTAAAGGTTAACTCCCTTTTATAGTTTAGATTTCAATTACCCCTAGGATTAGTTGAGTCCACGTGTACCAGGAGATCGTGATGATAGCACCCTGACCTTAGATCAGCAACAATATAATACATGTATAAACAGCTACAATACAGCTTCTGACTCAATATTCCTTAGAAGAAAAAATATCAATGTATACAATAAACTAATAAAGTACTTATGCAGAACACAGGTTTTTGAAAGTTTCACTTGAACACGATGGACTACCGCTAAGGAGTTTTGAGGAGTAAACACAAAAACATACAAATGACAATACACAAGACATTTTCAATGTTTCGAATCGTCAGGTTTTTTTCTCAAGAATGTATAAAACAAACAGTGAAAAAACTATGAAAACAGTTAAAAAAATGTTACCACCACAGAGGCACAAGATACACTATTAACATGTAAACAATATGATGTTCAAGTTGACAATGATGCATGGGGAAACATTTAGTCATGGAAAATAAACTAACTACTTTAAATATTTTAACAAATATTATGAAAGACTAACTATGAATTACAACAAGAATAAGCCATAAACGCAGTGAAACAAATCAAGGAACAAATGATGAACTCACTTCTTCCTGCCATCAATGGAAACTAATTCAACCTGGATGTCATATGCTGTGATTGGCACATCAAGTGAAACAACTGGCTCAATAGCAATGGTAATGTTAGTATAGTTTGACCTCACCAATACTGGTGCAGCAGGAGTAGGTGGTACTCCATGTTCTAGAAAAACAGCCATAACATTTCTTTGGGATACATTTTTTTATCAAAAGAGCAAGTTAATTGCATCAATTAAAAAGCAACACATGAGATCAAATATTAAATCTATATATGGAATTGTATAGCTTTGGAGTGTTTGGATTTTCTGGTCACCCAGAGCTGGAATCAGAATTTGACTTCTAATGACAAGGTCCTATATTTCTGTTACTTATTTTTTACATTAGTTTTATTATTTGTTAGTTATTATTTAAACCAGTAACAATCATAAATTATTATAGTTATTCCTTGAACTTTTCTGCACTTCCCTTCATTTCTAATAGTAGGTAAAGTAACCCATAGCATTTATTAATGCCGTAGGGTTGTGAGATGTTAGCGATCTCACATTTCAGTGGTTCTGCAAATGAGGGCGGTAGCCATCTCCTCTCCCTAACAGTCTTTACTTCATTTTAAGGCTGGGTTGACTGGGGAGCTGTTGCAATCTGAAATAAATTTCCACCTCAACTGGGGAATGAACAAAGGATCACTCATATGCGAAGCCAGTGCGCTAACCACTGCGCTACGCGGCTCCCCAATTCTAATAAATTTCTAATAGTAAACACAACAATACAATAAATGTATAAATTATAAATGTCTATTGTTACATATTAAATTCTTGTCTGTTTTTTAATTTTCATATGAATTATAAACAGAAATCTAGTCGAAGATTATATTACTGGAAGATTTGTTACCTGTGATAAAATCCATTGTTACAGATGCAATGATGCCAGTTGAGTTAATCCCTGTGAAGTTCACAACATACATTGTGCTGGAACTTAGCTGACACACTTGATAGGAATTCTGGGGCACAGCAATGTTGACTCTGATTGGTGGAGTGGTCATGTCTGCTGAAGCTTTCCTTACCTCAAGCTAAGATAGATATGAATAGATTCACTCAGGAGAAAATACAAACACTGTAAGTGAAGTTCATATACTCACTCATAAGAAACTACAAACACACAAAATGATGTGAATAGATTCACTCGTAAAGAACTACAAACATGAAGTCATGTGAATAGATTCACTCGTAAGGCACTACATTATATGAAATCATGTGAATATTTTCACTCAGGAGGAACTAAAAACACATGAAGTGATGAGAATAGATTCACTCATAAGAAGCACACAAAGTGACATGAATAATTTACAGAGTACAGACTCCTTCTGTGCACATTTCCAAACTCCTGGTGGTTACCAGGATGTAGTCTTAAGAACAGAATGTACTGTGTCATGGTTTACAGAACGGCTGCGATATCTCACTTTTGACCTGACATATCTAAATTCAGTATGGCTTTTGAGTTACTCTTCTTCTTCTTCATTCATTCTCAAACTCCTGCAGATTATCATGATGTAGTCCGGAGAACGGAATGTGTTGTGTCATGGTTTACAGCATTGATGCAATATTTGCATCTTTCGGTCTGACACATCCGACTTCAGCATGGCTTTGGGTCACTGACCCTATATGAGATGGGACAGCCAACTCCATCCCATAACCTCCTTAGTCGCCTTTTACAACATGCGTGGAAGGTAAACAGTTTTGCTATTCTTTGCTCCCCTTTCGACCCCGGCAACACACGGGTGTGAGTTACTCTGACAAATGGGATGGAACAGCCAACCGCAGCATCCCAAACTAGTTGTGTCTTACAACATGCATGACAGGTCACATTGTTATTATTTGCTTCCTTTCAGCCAGACACCACATAGGCATAAAATTAACACTAAATCCCACATGTTACATTAGCAGGTTAACTGACGTTGGTCCAATAGATCTTTGTAAAGATTGCAAAAATGTCCTACTTGCACAAATATGACTTTTCAAAGCTGTTAATTAATTTATGACATCAAATTTGATTTTTTATATTGACTACAGTTATGAGGGGTAGCTGAAACGTTTTGCACTTTAGTGTGAAGAAATCAGGACACCTGAAAATTGTTGTGAACTTTAGTCATCCTCTATGTATTCATCCCTCAAATCTATGCACTTCTCCCATCTGTTCTTCGCCTTCCTAATGCCTTGATTATAGAAAACCTCCTCCTAGGCCTGGAACCACATCTCCACTTCAGTAATCAAGTTCTGGATGTCAGAAAAAAATGCCTGCGAAGCGTATTCTTCTATGGAAACAGGAAGAAGTCACTTGATGCTAAGTCAGGCAAGTAAGGTGGAAAGGACATGATTTCATATCTGCACTGCCGGGTAAAGACAATGGAGTCATGAGCCGTGATTGGCATGAGAAGACTGGGAACCCACCTGGTAGACACCTTTGACATGTGACGCTGCTCATGCAAAATCTTCAACGTGGTTCCATGACTTAATCCCAACTCAGCCATGATTTCCTCAACAGTAATTCGCCTGTCTGAGAGGACTTGGGTCTCCACTCTTGCAATGTTGCTTGCACTGCAAAAATCTCATAATGAATTTGTTTTTCAGATTTATCCTGCAAATTCAGGAATTTGATTATGCATCAAGACTCTGTTTAATTCATGACACGGCTTCATACACAAGTGAATTAGTTTCCCACCAATTTCTCTTGCACATGCCACACCGCATGAGAACTGTCAACCAATAGTATGTTTTTAAAATAATACACAGCCATCCTGCCTGTCTTTACGATTTAGTAAATAGCAAAACTTTTCGACCACCCCTCGTATACTAACCAATATTTTAAACATTATAATGGTTATATAGTAGAGCTTGAAAACACCATTCAATGCCTGCGAACTTAGGTATATAAGCATTCTGCATAAAATGTTGGTGATTAAAGAATCTACATAAAAACATAAAAAATTGCAGCAATTCAAGTGTTGTGTCTAGTGAGAGCTGATTGGATAGAGCAATCACTGCCGAGATGAATTAGACAGAACAAGGTAAAATAAACAACAGACCAGATAACACCAGTATTACTGAATAAATGTTGGTTAATATGTATTTTAAAAAACATCAGCTGAATAAGAGAAACTGAGTGACAATAAGGCCTAATCCAACCCATGTTAGTGGTGAAAAATATTCTGTGATAATCTTTGAAGTTACACGAGAGAATCTACCAAAGACGAATGTGCCGGGCCATTGGCACAAATAAAACAGCGACACAACACGTTTCCATTCTGTGGACTAAATCCTGCTGGAAATTTAAAAGGATCGTGGTCCTGCTACAAGAGAGATCTTGCTACAGCGGAAGTTTGAGAATGAACGCTGAAGAAGAACATATGAGAGAAAATCCTGAGTTTCTAACAATTTATTTCTATCCCTGATATAATTTAAATGTCAGCTGGTAATAATTTTGTTCTTGCAATTTTCATACACATTTCCAGTGTTGGTTTAAATTGTGTAAATATCCTTACATACATATCTGACTTATGTCTAGAACTTACCACATAAGATGTAATTTTAGAGGCAATGTCAGTTGGCAGAGTCCATCCTAAGGTAAGACAACTGTTTGTTCTTGATAGTAGCTGAAGTGACAAGACACCAGGTGATAAAGTCTGTATTTGTTGGGTAGTTCCATATTGACCAATGCCTACTGAAGTACTCGCAGCCATCTAGTTGATATTAGAATTAGAAACATGTTTTTACAAAACAAACAGCTGCTACTATTTATCTACTGTAAGGGCTTTTCTGTCCTGCACTAATGTATTCAATACTCACTATCATACCTGTCAACTGCCCATAAATCGCTGTAATAATTTCGTTTTTTTCCAAGCTGTACGGTTTTACGGGCGTAGGCCGGGATTTACAGATTTTTACCTTAATTTCTGCAGTTCTGTACGTTTTTGGTTTTTTTAAAACTAAATTTAGTGGTGACACTGATATTTTTGTATATATTTTAGTGGCAACAGTGATTTGTGTGGGTTTCATTCACAATAGTGTCATTTGCGGGTTTTATTTGATCTGGTATTGGGGCGAAGTATTGTTGGAAACAATGCTTTTAACAGACTACCCAGTACTTTAATTATTCTCTGTGCTGGGGATGTTGTCTTTATACCGAACTTAGGGAATTTTTGTCCACATGCATTGACAGTGTTACTCAGTGTATATACAGTACACAAATACTAGTAACACATGTATTTTGTTTCTAGGCCTACTATATACATCGTTTAATTTATATTGTAAGTTTTTGTTTGTCTCCTAGACCTAGGTAGTGTAGGTAGGCGTATATTTAAATAATAGAATATGTTATTTGTTTATGTAGGCCTAAATCTGATCTTTAGACTTAAACCAATATTTTATTGTCACGTTATGTTTCTTTTTAGGAATTACAAACGGAAAATGAGAAAATTATGCCGCTGACTGAAAATGAAGCCGTCGTTGCTATAGATGCATGATCCCTTTCGATCGCAGATGCACAATCTCCACGGGTCATAGTTGTACGGTCTCCGCTGATAGCCGATGCACAATCTCCGCTATTCACAGATGCACATTCTTCGCCGGTCATAGGTGCGCATTCTTCGCCGGCCATAGATGCACGATCTCTGCCCGTCATAAATGCTCGCTCTCTGCCAGTCATAGATGCACATTCTTCACCGTTCATAGATGCACATTCTCCGCCGGTCATAGATGCACGATCGATGCCGGTCATAGTTGCACGATCGATGCTGCTCATATATGCATGATTACTGCCGGTCATAGATGCATGATCGCAGCAGGTCATAGTTGCACGATCTCTGCCGGTCATATATGCATGATTACTGTCGGTCATAGATGCATGATCCCCGCCGGTCATAGATGCATGATCCGTGCCGGTCATAGTTGTACGATCTCCGCTGATCATAAATGCATGATGTGCGCTATTCATGGATAGTTGAAATTATTGTCGAAAGCTTTATAGAGCACACCAACAAGTTGTTAGTTTCAAACGATCTAAGCATCCATTCTCTGTATTAATTAATTTTTTTTCATGTTTTTGTATTTAAGTTACATAAAGATACATAGGCCTAGTTTTAGCGCTCTATAATGTTCCCACACTATGACTGTCTATGTTAAACAAAGGCAAACTACCCGTAAAAAAAACCCGAATGACCTTTTTCTTTTGTGCTGATGGGGCCCCCCTCACCAATGTGTATGGTTTTACGGTTTTTCATGCTCAATTATGGTTTTTCATAACTTTTTTTATGGTTTTCAGTCGCAACAGGTTGACAGGTATGCACTATAAAAGTGAATGTTTTATCGATTTACCACGTTTCACCCGCTTTGCCCAACTTTGAAATCATGTGTCATGTGATATATTCCTTCCAGAACGTTGTCTTCCCAATGAACTCTCTGAACCTCTCTCTGTCTTCGGCGATGTGGCTTGCATTTTCTAGCGATGTATTCATATTATCTTTAATGTTGTCAGTCCATCGTCTTCTTGGTCTGCCCTTTCTCCTCTTTTAAGGTACTCTTTCCTCCATTATTTGTCTTTCTAAACAGTTGTGTCTCTTTATATGACCAAACAGGCGTAGTTTTCTTTTTTGTTATTGTGTTTAGTAACCAACACTCTGGAATCTTCAATGTCTTTATAATATCTGAGTTTCTGATTTTGTCCTTCCAAGATATTCTAAGTATCTTTCTGTTCTTCTTCTTCTTTCGTTCACTTGAAACATGTCTATATCTGCAATTCTGTCTCCTTAATAAAACTCACTGTCTTTTGTAGTTCATACAGTGTCCCATAGAGCTTTGATTCCAGTGTTGTTTCCTCTGGCCAATATGTCTGCCTCAGCGTTTCATGCTCAGAACACTCTTGAAGTATAAGTTTTATGCGTGGCAACCTGATTATCTGTGCGCCTTTTGGCTGGTTGCCTCCGTCTTCAGCACTCTGCTTACTTGGGCCGGACTATGGTCCTGCTCGAGTGGGAGTGCCTGACCAGTCTTAGTTTCCAGCCTCTGATGGCTGAACTAAGCCCCATCACCACTTCAAGGTTCTGGCCTCGATGGGGAGTATCTTTCTGTAGCATTTCAGCTCGAAGGCGTTGATCTGCTTTGCCGCTGTTTTACTTAGGGTCCATATTTCACAGCCGTAATGTTGCAACAGGAAAAATAAAAGTTTGCAACATTAGCACTTTCGTTTTATTTTGTTGTTTTTCCATATGTGAAATCATGTATTGGCTTAATGTGGAGACGAGCAAGTGACAATATGTGGGAGAGAGAGAGAGAGAGAGAGAGAGAGAGAGAGAGAGAGAGAGAGAGAGATGAGTAAAACTAATAGAACAATAATGATAAGTAAAAATTTAAAAAACTGTACTTATGCAATCTATTACCTTAAAAGAATAAAAGGTTTCTGAAAGCAATCCTCCCACAGTTATGTTCAAATTTCCACTGCTAGCAGGAACTGTCAATGATTTCACTAAATCAGGATTACTAATGATATTGTAAATGACAGTATATGATATCAGGATACCATTGGGTTGAAGTGCTGGCTGAACGCTCACAATTACGGTTGAGTACGTTGCAACAAGGTGAGCTATCTGTACTGGTCCAGGAACTGGAGATGAGAAAACAGCCAAAGCTATAATATACTTGAGTTAGTTTGATGACTTGAACCAAGCTGAATGACTTGAATAGTTTAATGTGATGAAGATACATTAGGGCCTATATGTATATAACATATTAGGGCCTATATGTATATAACATATTAGGGCCTATATGTATATAAAATATTAGGGCCTACATGTATATAACATATTAGGGCCTATATGTATATAACATATTAGGGCCTATATGTATATAACATATTAGGGCCTACATGTATATAACATATTAGGGCCTATATGTATATAACATATTAGGGCCTATATGTATATAACATATTAGGGCCTATATGTATATAACATATTACACAATTACTATATGCTTGATGATCTTCTTCTTCAGCGTTCATTCTCAAACTCCCACTGGTCTCTCTTGTAGCAGGACAATGGTTCTACTAGATTTCCAGAAGGACATAGTCCAGAGAATTGAAATACGTTGTGTCGCTATTTATTTGTGCCAATGGTCAAACACATCTGTCTTTGACAGTCCTGATAATCTGATTTGCAAACATCAGAGGTAGAGATACAGGTGGAAAGGAAGTACCATGAGATGGACAAAATATAGTGTAAGAATGTAACACCTGCAGGAAACAGCTGTTAGAGACCCATTTACAATGCAATAACAGCTGTAAATGATGACGTTAGCAAAAGCTAACAAATGCAGTAAATTTTTTACTGATATGGAAGTGAAGCACTTTTTGTACAGTTGAATAGTATATTCTATTCTGGAGGGAGTGATCAATCAGCATTTTTTCGGCTGTAGGGATATTCTAGGTAATATAAATATGCTCACAGGTTGCCATTGCTTTATGAACTGGCTGGATGCACAGTTGCCTGTGACTATGGTTAGAATGTGGTACCTAGGCTGTTGAGATTTACTCTGTATCACTCCACTCCACTAATTTATAGAATTTGAAGTAAAAATGCAGAAAGTCAGGGTTTTGTTTTGGCTGAAAGAGCATATGGCTAAACAGTTAGAACCCTGGTCTCGAAATAGTGGATTCTCCAATTTCAACCATGGTTGGGATCAGATTTTTCTCTTCAAATGGACGAATTAAAATTCCAACCTGTAGAGTATATACTGTGGCGGCAGCTATATCAAAGCGGCTTTTATTTCCACAGCCTAAAGTAGCAAACTCTGCACTCTTTAACATGGCAACATGTAGTCCGTTTCTATATTAATATATCACTGGCTTCGTATATGAGTGGTCCTGGGTTCATTCCCCAGTTGAGGCAGAAATGTTTCTCAGATCGCAACAGCTCCACGGTCGACCCAGCCTTAAATGGGTACCGGATTAATCCAGGAAGTAAAGACTGCGAGGGAGAGGAGATGGCTACCGCCCTAATTTGCAGAGCCTCTGAAATGTGAGATCGTGAACATCTCACACCCCCTACGGCATTAATAAATGCTATGGGTTACTTTACTTTACTTATATTAATATATAATTTTTATCATAGAACTGAGTAATGGAACAGCCATCTTGATAGTGAAAAGTAGAGAAAAAAGCAAGAATAACACAGCTGATAAAATTGTATTAGAATTGCTTATTTGAAATATTTATAGAATATATAACACAGCACTGACCTCCTTCTAGGGTAGTAAAGTTCAAGGGTTGACTTGTAGGTCCTACACCAGCAGGGTTAACGTAGCGAATCTGTGCAGAATATCGTGTGTAAGAGGTGAGATTCGTCAGTCGGATTCTTGCATCTTGTGTGATGTAATTAAACTGTGCAGTGCTTGTGCTATTAAATGTTGTAAGCAGTACATCATAGGATGATAATGGGCCTAAAGAGAAGACAAATTGTAAGGATCTAAGAGAAATATAATTTCAAGTTTATTTTCTTCTTCTGCGTTCATGCTCACATTCTTGTAGATTAGCAGGATTTAGTCCAGAGAACAGAATGTGTTGTGTCATGGTTTAGAGCTGTGACATTTGTGCCTTTTGACATCTGATGTCTGGCATGTTATTGATATGCATAATTTATGATAATTCCCTGTTATGACAGCAAAGCTCACAGAGCTCTTCAAGCGATACCACAAGACTTCAAGGATTCTTCCATCATATATCTATACAAGAGAAAAGGAAATCACGTAGCTTGCGACAACCACTGAGACATATCTCTGCTCTCTATAGCAGGCAAGATCCTTGCTAAGGTTCTGTTAAACAGACTGCAAGCCCATCTTGAGGCAGGTCTTCTCCCAGAGAGCCAATGTAGCTTCTGACAAAGCAGAGGTATGGTTGACATGATATTTACTGCCAGACAACTACAGTAAAAGTGTCGCAAACAGAACATTTGTCTCTACACCACATTTGTCGACTTAACTAAGGCATGTGACACTGTAAATTGCGAAGGACTATGGAAGATCATAGCCAAATTTGGCTGCTCAGAAAAATTCACCAACATGGTTCGCCAGTCCCATGATTGTATGGAATACGGACGTTTTTATTGAAATACAGAAATAAATTGTTAAAAATATGGATTTATGAAAAAATAAGTTGATACCTATGATTTTCTATTCCCAATCTGAAGACTCACTCTATGATCCTTCATATTATGAACCAGTGGTAGATCCAATTCTTCTGGGGCATTCATCACTTGGTTTTCCTTGGTCCCTCACATGGTGGGAACACCCATGCCGCATTTTTTGTTGACCGGGGGTGGGGGGAGAGGGGGATGGGTGTGGGTTGGAGGGGGCCAGCGCAGTATGGTGCCTGGGTGTTGTTTGACATGGGTCTTGGTTTCTGGGAACTTGATGGCCATGTTGTCATAGGGGCAGGCAGGAGCTTGATGGTGATGGAGGTTGTGGCTGCTGTGTAATGTGGCCAGAGGTTGTTGTTTCTTTTGTGCAGGGGTTTGGTGGTGGCTGTCATGGAATATGTACTGGAAATTCTGATTCTTAGCCAAACTCAGATCAAAATAGTGGATAGATTCAGAATATAGTAGCGCGTCATTCTTGGGTGCACAAGCAACACATTAACAAGAGCTATGAGGTACCTACTCGACTGTCCTTTGGCAGAGAACAGATTACAGTATTGCCGTGCACGGGCATACTGTCAGATTCATGCAGATGGGGAACGTCCATTGCATTCCAAAATGTAGAAAGTTGAAGGTGGTGAACTTGGGAGAGGAAATTCGTGGATGGGATGTTCTGAGGATGTCATACAAAACGTGTGCAGATTGCAAGATGTGGCGGCGTATTTGGAGTGGATGGGTCTGCCCACAGGTTTTGAAACTTGTTTGAGAGTAGTGGTAGCGTTTGGCAGGGAGTGCGGAGAGTGGTGTCCCATGGCTGTGGAGCAAGCTTTGGTCAGTGAGAAGGTCAAAGAGGGGGATGTGATTATATACATTGATGGATCTGTGATTAAACATGATCGCAGTACTAGGGCCTTCACAGCTCAGTGTGCAGGTAGAATGATCAGGTAGGAGAGTGGGGGCCTTTGGAGATTATGGTGGTGACCAGGGCATTTGAGTGGGTGGGCGCGCATGGGTCTGCACCTTGAGGGGCTCTGTGGGTGTGATTGGGAAAGTGCAGATGGATCTCATTCATGGCTGGTGGATTGGGGCCTTGGGAGGGGGCATGTTTGAAAGTGGCTGCATTTGTTTTCCTGCAAGGACATGTGGGTGTTTGAGGCAATGAAAGAGCAGATCAACTGGCATCATGAGCAATTGTGGCACAGGTAAATGGATCGAGTTGACGTTTTGAACTCCATGGGAGATATAGCATACGAGAGTGGTGCTGGTGTGAATGATGGTTCCTTTTCAGTGTCCAGGATTGAAGATTGGGATTTGGAATTCGGTGTTGCAAAGGGTGGGTATTTTGGAGGGTGCAGAGGAGTGATGGTCAACCAGCAGAGGACCAGTACTGTCAGCAGAAGTGTAATGGCAGATACACTCAGGGAGAGATTGGAGCAACTGTGGACATGTCCAGTTTGCATTGATGATGATTAGACAATTACTGTAACTAACTATAGGTTTCCAACTCAACCGATTTTACAGGTATGTATGCTGAGAGACGTCAACATGGATTGCAGAGAAGTTGGGTCCTGCCAATAATACCAGATTCCCACAGAAATACTACTTCAATAATACAGTAATGAAAACTTGCATGGTTTGGACATCCAAGCCAAAATAATTCCTTGTCAAAAATGATCTTGCAGGGTAAAATTGAAGATGGAAGAAGCAGAGGAGGCCAAATGAAATCATGGGAAGAGAATATCAGACTGGACTGGTCAAGATTTTTCCCACTCAGCCCCATCACTGAAGACAGAAATTGCTGGAGGACATTGTGTTTTAACTTTAACCTCATACAACCCTGACAGGTTATGGGTTTCTGGATGGATTGTTGTTGACATCTTACAAATTTAATTTTCTAACCACATATCCATTTTTGAAATGCCTTCTTGATATACCTTTCTTAGATAGTACATTAACTTCACTTACCCTTTCTCTGACTGCAGGGCACTGGCCCCCATGATAACTCTGCCTCTGTTGAAGTCACCCGGTCTGATTTAAGGGCAGTGACAACACCCAAAGGGTCTGAAATATGACACAGAGAGGAGGAAATAGTATTTGACATAAAATAATGACATAAATCAACAAAACAATAAGTTCTAGTCCTACACATTTTATCTAGGACATTTCAGATAGCGAAATGTGGAAAAGGATGATGAAATTTTGGTAATCACTGGTAACACACATCATAACACACAAAAATCAATGTTTAGAACAAAACGACTTTATCAAAAGCATGAATAACAACTAATAAGTCAGGAATGGCACCTTCTAAGTTCCCATCAGAATGACTATATGACATTTCAATTTTAGATTTTTCATTTAACTCAATTTTTAGCAGAGTGGAAGAATGAAGGCTCAGATGTAAGAAGCAAGAGTCCAGCAATGTAATGTTACACATTTTTATTCTAGAACAGATCTAATAAATCATGGATCTGCAGATATATCCGCAAGAAGACATTTTACGGCTCATGCTGCTCAAGTCCAACTGATACAAATTTTGTTCAGATCATCTATCGAAATAAATAAGGGCATGTATCTATTTTTTGTGACTGGGGCGTTCGTTATCGCATTTTGATTGTAGAGTATTAGATGATTGTTTTTTTTAATGTTTTTTAGTATGAGTTCTTCTTTCGTTCGCTTGGAACATGCTTATATCTGATGTTTTGTAACTCTTACAGAAGTCCATAGAGTGTTTCTCTCACTGTTGTTTCTCTGGGCCAGTGTATTTGCCTCAGGAATTTCATAATCTGGGCATTCCTGAAGAAAATGCTCTGCTGTCTGAGGTGCCAGTCGACATGTAAACATGACCATGTTGCCAATCCTAAACTTTGTATACATGTGGCTGCGGAGTCGGTTGCGTTCTGTTCTGAGGCGCAGAATAAAAACTTGGTCTGGTCTATTCATAATTTGGTAGTCATCTTGTGTTTAGTATGACTAAAAGCACGCTTATATCAAATAATAGCCATTCTGCAGCCGGCAAAGGAACGACACAGACACCAGAACACATACTATAGGACTGTTCCAGCTTTTCTTCAAATAAGTCTGGCCCACAGGAAAGTCTCTGCAAAACAGATTGTGGAGAACCCAAAGCAAACTAAAACAAACATGGCCAATATTGGAATGGATTTCCACGCCTCCTTCATTCTTAGTTGTCCCTTTTATTCGAGTCATAAATATAAATGTGAGGTCACAATGTTGATGGGATTTTATTTAATATTTAATATAGGGGTCTATTAGGGAAATTCAGTGTTATACTTGTATTTTTTCATTGAGCAATGGCATACCTAAGAATGATGTGGCAATCACCATGACCCAAGCCCTCACTTTCCAAGGAGATCGAGTACTAATTTCCTTAAGCTGGGTTGACCTGGGAGAAATTGGTGATTTAAAAAATATTTCAAGTTGAACTGAGAATTGCACCTCAGATAACTAGGTTGAAAAGTCAGTTCACTAACCACTGAACTACCACACGCCTCCCTTATTCAACATAAAACAAAAATAATTCTGTGATGATGTATGAGTTTGTCTCTCAGCTCCAGATTTGTGTTTCTCTAACATTTGTTTTTAATTTTCACAGTATTTGCAAGTCTCAGATGACTGTTCTACACTGTGTAGCTGTTGGGTACAATGCCATGAGATGGACAGTTCTGGGAAATTTTATGTGACTTTCTTACAATCTTAAGGGATTATGTAGACAAAAGGTTTATTGCCTCCCAGAAACCCATGCATGGGTCTTTAGCAGGCTTCATCATAGTGGAGATCAACACCATAATGGGTAGTCAACACCATGTTCAACCTTCTATGACATGCATGGTAAGAGACTGTATTACTATTCTTTGCTCTCCATTTCTGGCCCAGCAACATACGGGCAATCCTTCTGTGAAGAGTTCCCTATGATTTCCTTGTTCAAGTGTTTCAAATAGTGATAGAAGAATGGATCTTATTTCAAGAATACAAATAATAAACAAAGAAGTAATCTGAGCATTCAATAGAAATAGTAAAATTAATGAAAGTAGTGACAAACACAATATTTTGTGACATGAAGACATATGACTTTTGAATATGAATGATCAAGAGCAAGATAATTCTATAAGTTGGTGGCAATATTTTAGTGGATGAAAGTTTAACTAGCAGTGCCCATCTCCTCTCCAGTTATCCTTACAACATGATTACATGAGTGTGTTTTATTTGTGTCAAAAATTATAGTGCAGAGAACAGTTGAAGATGGAAGAAGTAGGGAGAAAGGGAAACAAGGAAAATGATGGATAGACAACACTCAAAGACTGAAATGGTCATGAATTTTTCTTCACTCATCAACAGGGGCTAAACACAGCAGGGGTGGATGCCGAAAGCTATCCAGTAGGGTTCTACAATTATTTTGACTTACTTTATGTAGAACTGGAGATTGCAGGGAGTGAACAAGAATTCAAAGTCATCTTAGACATGGTAGTACAAGAAAGTGAAAACAAAGGCCTCAGTCTAAATAAGATAAAAACATACCGTTAAATTCCGTGTATAACCCGAGAATTTTTGGACAAAAAACAGAGATGACTTCATACTCCTAGGCTTATTTTCGAGAGTAAGATCAAATTTTAAAAAAATTACGTCCAAATCACAGTAAAAATGGAGAAAAACACTTTAAAAAAAATTACAGTCACATGTCCCGATATATTAAGCCAGGATAAAATGACTAGGGTTCACCAGCAATCTAGAGCGTACTTACCATAATGCTAGGCCTCTAATTACATTAATTTCTATATATCATACAATATTTCCTTCAAAATCTCCTATATTTCTTGATAAAAACTCACTCACTAGGTCTATATCGTTATTTCCAACACGCAGCCATTTTTTTAGCAAAATTTCCCGGAAATGCTATTTTTAGCAATGGGTATTACCGGTTTTTTTTACCGTTTATAGTACATATATTTCTATCATAAAGGTTTCAATTGATCATCGAAATTGGTCAGAAAAGTATACCAGTATCTGATGTTATTTATTGACCAATATACGGTAATGGTCTGTGGAAAAAAACAAATGAAATACCATAGCCTAAGCTGATGGGTAGCCTAGTCTTGTTTGTGTAGGGAAACACTAACTACCAGTAATCTAAACACTGTCACACACTTTCTTGTTGCGGTAAAGCAAATGTTACAACAGTTACTGACCGTCTACTAGGCTATAAGACCTGTGTACAGAAAATTTAAAACAACACCTCAAAGGCAGATTTTGAGTATTTCCGTGCATGTCGCTGGTCGGTCTTGCCATTTTTTAACATGGGACTCCAAGTATATAAATATTGACCAAGACAATAATCAGAAACATAGAATGAAGTCCTAATTAATTCTGTACAGAGGTCTTACTCTTCATACTACAGTCTTGCACAAACACTCACATTTTTGACATCCAAAACTTTGCCGCTTAGGCAGTGTTGGAGGGAGGGGAATGGGGGAAAGAAATCAATAGTGAAACTGTCTGAGCTGTGCCTCAGTTTATATTACCGTATAAGGTAAACATACAGGTCACAAAGTTCAAACTCTTCTGTATCTTTTAAAAACAAACGTGATCTGGCATGTTTTTGTCTGGCCATTCATCCATTCATCTTCCCGTTTCCCGCTTACACTTACGGGAATAAAATCACAATAACAATAAAAATGTATGAACTGAAGCTAAACTACTTGTGCGGTATTCTTGGCTAGCTAAGTCAGCCTTATATTCTGTTAATTAGTCCAGCCCACTGAGGCCACAGATTGACTACTGGCCCTACCCATTTCAATTGGCTCAACCAATCCTAGTTTCCCTCACATTATGTGATGCCATTCAGATAAGTGACTAAATGTAATCTTTCTTTATAGAAGATTTGATGCGAGGTTCCAAATCACAACACATCTTAGGCATTTTGTAGTAAAATTGCGCCGTAATTGATTCCCTCCCCCAACCACCGTACATTTAGTGGAAGAAGAGATCAATTTCACAATCCTCTGTTATGTTTATTTTATTACCCTATTCTCCCCACACGGTAAACATAACCAGGAACAAAGTTCAAACTCTTCTGTATCTTATAAAAACAAACGTGATCTCGCTGTCTTGCCTTTCATCGCTGTCTTGCCTTTCATCGTTTCCCACTTAAACGTCACTGTCAGAAGCGGGTGACATAATAGTTACATAGTAATTACTATTCACTAGCGCTGTTCCGCGTCATAAGGCCCAGACACCCAACACAGACAATTCATTCAGGAAAAACTTTGTTCCCCAAAGTATCGCCACCTCATAAACTGTCTATAGTCATGGATAGGGAAGTCAGCCTACGGGTATTCATTATTTTCGGATATATTGTTCCAGAATACAGTAGCCACCGGGGTTTCATTCCTTGATTCATTCAAGTTATGTGAGTGAAGCAAATGAAAGGAATGCTATTTTCTTAGAGTTGCAAAAGTTTGTGTTAATTTCCATTTAGCATGTCGGTTCTTTCTTATGATGATGAAGTTCATTATTGCCGGCTTTGTTAAGTTGGGGATGTCGGTCTATAGTCGGACTTTCGACTTTCTCCACTTTTGGGAAGGGATAGTTAGGTTATCAGCCTACAATCGGATGGGTTTATATTCAGAATTTAACGGTAAGTAATGGTTGTTTCAAAGAAATACACACCGCCAAAATGAAGTATTACTATCAATGATTGAAAATTAAATCAAGCGGATAAAGTCAAGTATCTTGGTAACATCAGATGGCAGGTGCACCAGGGTAGCCCAGGTCAAAAAACATTTCAAAAAATGGGAAACATTCTATACAATGGAGTAATATCAATGTATACATGAGTTCAAGTGCTAGGATGTTACATTGAGCCAATCCTTCTGTATGAATGTAGAGGATGGAGCAAACAAAAGAAAAGATAAGCTGGAGACAAGATGTGGTTTTTGAGAAGAATGATGAAAACTCTATGGAGAGCCAAGTAAACTAATGTAGAAGTCCTCAGAGATGTTGGAGTAAAAAAAAAATATAGCAAAAATTGAACATTTAGTAACTACTGGAAAGATCATGGGGAGAAGGGAAAGAGAAAGACAAAGAGAGAAATTTCTGGATGAGCTGTCACTGTGGCAAAAAAAAAAGATTTCCTAACTTATTAACAACACAAGAAACAGAGAGTTGTGGAGAAACATGATCATCTACGTCACTCGGCATAACATTTGATTGAGAACTGGAGTTTGCCCCGAGGGCCATAAAGAATATTTCAGGCACTGGCTGGGGACACGGTTCAGAAGAAAGATATGATAAGAAACCTTAACATTGATTTATCTTGATATCTGAATAAAGTCTCCTTCCCAGTTTACTCACCGGAGGAGAGAGTTGTTATATTCTGAATGTAAGTCTCCCTAATATCTGCTGTCAAGGCAATGGCAAAGACAGATATCCTGTATGTACTCCAACTTTCTAAGTTCGAAAATTCAACAGGAGAATCAGTGATTTTAATTGGACTAACCTGAAATAACAAGAATAATAATGCAGCATAAGCATTGGTCTACAGAAAAGCAAATAATAACAATGCATGTATATGGTAAATTGGATTTTGTAACAAAGACAGATGCAGGAAATAAAATGTAAGGTTTTTCTTCTGTTTTTGTTTCAACAAGACAGATGTAGGCAAAATTGTAAGTAGCTTTCTTCTGTATTTGTTTCAACAAGACAGATGTAGGCAAAATTGTAAGTAGCTTTCTTCTGTTTTTGTTTTAACAAGACAGATGTAGGCAAAATTGTAAGTAGCTTTCTTCTGTATTTGTTTCAACAAGACAGATGTAGGCAAAATTGTAAGTAGCTTTCTTCTGTATTTGTTCCAACAAGATAGATGAAGGTAAAATTATAAAGAGTCTTCAGTGTTCATTCCAACAAGACAATTGTAGGCAAAATTGTAAGCAGCCATCTTCTGTGTTCATTCTCAGACTTGTGCTGGTTAGCAGAGAATATAGTCCAGAGAGCTAAATGCTTTGGTTTACAGCTTGGCTGCAATATCTAAGTCTTATGGTCTGCAACTTCTAACTTCAGTATGGCCTTTGCGTCACTTTGTCCTTCTATAAGATAGAAAAGCCAATTCGCCACCCTCAAACCTCCTTAGTCACCTTTTAACCTTTAGCATGCCCCCGGAGAATCGAGTTGCCACTGTCAATATTCTTCTATTTGTAAACAACCAGCGGGGACTTTCTTCATCTGTTGCTATGCACTGATTTAACAATGAGGACCTTCATGATGTTTAATGTTCACATGACGTGAATCCTAGCTAACAAAAATATTATACTTCCTTTTACTTCATTTTATTAGGAAGGGAAAATAATATTGGAGATGTAATTTTAGTTTTCTAATCATCTGTCTCGATCAGCATGAATCAGGTTGTAATGGATGTCATTTTCAATCAAATCATTCTGGATTGTGATTCTGATGAGGAATTCTTGGGAATTAGGCCTACGTTTATTTTCACAGTAGATATAGTAGCACGGTTTTTTTATTACGAAATGACACCTGGCACGTATATAGGCGAAATATATTGATGTCGTGGACTACAGACACTAGACCTAGACAAAAATGGATCCAACAAGGTAAGGTTAGTGATATCTACATGTTTTGTTTCCACAGACGATAATATGATTATTATGAGCTTGTTAGTGTGGTTATGAAGCAACAATATAAATACAATAGGCCCAGATATGTAGAAGAAATTTTATCAGAGGTGCCACACATCAGTCAAGTATAAGTGAGTCAGTAAAAACATTTAAAAAAATGTTCTCCCTTTTTTCATCTACAAACAAAACTTACCCGGTACACTATTAGATTTAGTATTCAATTGTTTATTTACATTTTTTTTTAAATATTAAAAAATCTCAGAGAACAAGAAAGTTATTTCATTCTGCAAACACCCACCAAAAATAACGCAAATTGTCAAAAATAATCCAGTTGCAGGAAGGAAATTGCGTAATTTTTATTCGAAGTGCTAAAGGTTAAGAAATGCTTATCAGACATGTAAATATTTTGAGCTCCCCTCTTTAGTTTTTGGCAACAGATGAGCAAAATTGTAAGGTTTCATGGAATACACTTTCATGGTTCAAGTAAGTGAATGCTTTTATGATGGAGACCTATGTTGTGCCTGTCAACTTTTAGAATGGTTGTCTGTATTTCAGCCCAAAATGACACAAAAATGCTGCATTTTGACCTCAAATTCTGTATAAAATGTAAAGAGTGCTGTTGAAACGATACTAAAATTCTGCATTTTGACCTCAAATTTTGAATAGAGTGTAGTGAGCTGTCAAGTCAATTGTCATTAAAAAAAAAAGATTCAACTGGAAATTTTCAGCCCAAAATGATACCTAAAAACTGCACAAAAGTACACTAAAAAAATGACAAAAAAATATGACACAAAAATTACACCAGATTTCAGCATAAAATGACACTGAAATTTTCAGCCCAAAATAACATGAAGTATTTCAGCCCAAAATAACATGAAGTATTTCAGCCCAAAATAACATGTATTTCAGCCCAAAATGATAATAAAATTATGTATTTTGACCTCAAATTTTGTATAAAGAGTACAGTTAAGTCAATTGTAAAAAAAAAAGTATCCTCAACAGGAAATTTTACCATAGACTAGGAAGTCAGTATACTTAACCAATGTTTTCTGGTGTAGTAAGCTGCAGTACACTCAATTTGTAATATGCCAGAATACACTGAGTTTTGACGTAATAATAGCATAGCATTAGTAGTTTTCATTTATAATGCACACATCATGTCAGCAGCTATAGACATCCTATAGCCTTTCGGACAAATGCACAGGTCATCTGTAATCAAGTAACTGAAGCAACACCCATGCTAATTTAAGGTTTTTTGCGTTCCAGAGGCATGATTGTGATCAGGGGTTTATAAGGATCTGGTAGGTCACTGGTAAGACCCGGAGAACTTCCTCATGCAGAACATAAAAGACAGATCAAATCAAATTTATGGATCTCCCTGGCGTAGTAGTTAAGCTGTTCATCTTGTGTTCAAGAGGTCACGGGTTCGAATCCGGCTCGTGTCGTATTGTTTATAAGGTGGATTTTTTTCGGAGATCTCTGTGGATTATCACTTGAAGCTACGGAATTACGTGCTATGAGTGGTACTCTTGGCAGACGGCGTGGTCACTTCGTTGAGAGGGACGGAGTACATATGGGAAACCGAGTACAGTGAAGTCAATCTTCTACAGCTTTTAAAACCCTTTTTTTACATAACAATGACTGATTATACTATATAATATAAACAAAATTACCACTCGTAAAGGACCTCCAACACTATCACAGTCACCATTTCCAAGAAGCTGTTGAGCCAGTGTAATGTTGTAATTATAAACCCTGAGCTCTGGAAGAACAACCCAAGTGATTTTGACAAGGGTGCTGTTGACAGCTATTATGCTGATCTGCTCGAAGACTTTCCTGGCTTATAGGGAGGTAATAACAAGGTGGAGAATTAATGTTCAAATGTTCTAACATTCTGTAAAATTTGAGCTAATTTATGTAGGAAACACCTTTTGTTAATTCATTTTACAATGTTAACCCCTTGTTTTTGGCATGCCCCAAACATTAACACTTTGGAGACTCATTATTCTGAAATAATTACCAATAACATTTCCCTTCAACATTTCTGTTACAACTTGTTTACATCACACTTCCATAAATTAAAATGCAACTATTATTTACACTTCATTCCAAGAATTGGTCTACGTTGAGAATTGTGCAACAGTTTTTGGCAGATCAGAATGATTTTTATCATTATTCCCCCCCCCCCCACATGAACAGTTGTTCTTATATTAAATTCTAGCAGTTTATTTGTATTATTATTCAAAATAATGATGTGTAGATCTCTGGTATTTAGTAGCTCCTCAGACTTAGGTGACAATTTTGACATTATTTTTAAATATGACAATCTTTTATTTGTTATGAAGGCATACTATCTAGTTGTGTTGCATGATACCATGGTTGCTGGTGCACCTCTCGACCCAGTATGTCCGACTTCAGCACCTGTCTTTTATTTGGCAGGAAAATGGTCCTACTCAATGTCAGGGATGGTCTGGCCAGTCTTAGTTCCAACCTCTGCTGGCTGGACTAAGCCCCATCTCTACTTTAAGGAGTTGGCCTTGATGCATTACACTAAACCAGATAAGGTAGGAACACTGGCCCACAGAGATGGATCAGAAAGCTATATGGGAACACCGAGGAGCTTTCTTATACAGCAGTATTTATTGTGAAAATCAGACTTGCTGTGCAGACATATCAAACTGCAAACAAGAAGAAGAATAGTCTCCTGTGATCATTTTAAATTATCTGAACTATGATGAAAGTTTGGATGTGTACACATTTCCATTGTTATTTTAAAATTTATTGTTGTGCTGGAATACAATTTTAAGTAACGAATACAATAGTATATAGGGGGGGCCTATAAGAGCCTAAACAAATAGTAAAATATCTTTATTTGATCCATCTGTAGACAAAGTAGTTAGGATCCAAAGGTGAAAATACAAATGTTACCATAAATTTCTAAAAATATTCAAATAGGTGTTCAAGCTTAGGAGAAAAACCGTTACGGAGATAAAGAGAGTAAAGGGAAAGTTTTATAAGTTGTGGTAATTAACAGTCTCACAACGGAGGATTTAATATTTGATCCGAAGGTGCCAGCACATTTCAAGGAAATTTGATAGTGACAATCATATTTGTTGTTTTGTTTCATTATTTTCTGTTTTTATATCAACATAAGGATGGTTCCGATCGAAAGTATCAACATTACTTCTGGCATGATGTTGATGTAGTACAATATCAATTTTGTAAGCTATTGATAGTTTTGAATGTGTGGTATGTAACATAATTTTCCCTTATATTTCTCTCTCTCTCTCTATATATATATACATATATATATATATACACACAAGTGCACTTATGTTTTGTGCAAGTATAACTATTTTATTTAGCTTAGTCATATTAATTATTGAAATCCAATCTGGCAGTTACTAGCAACATACTAAACATTTAAAGGGCAGGATCCGTGTTTCTAAATCTACCTTTAACACTCAAGAGAACCATTTCTGATATTTTATGAGTAATAAAAATAATCAAAGCATTATCCCTAGATACTATACAAGAAGCAATATACCTAGATGCTATACAAGAAGCACTATCCCTAGATGCTATACAAGAAGCACTATCCCTAGATACTATACAAGAAGCACTATCCCTAGATACTATACAAGAAGCCCTATCCCTAGATGCTATACAAGAAGCACTATCACTAGATGCTATACAAGAAGCACTATCCCTAGATGCTATACAAGAAGCACTATCCCTAGATGCTATACAAGAAGCACTATCCCTAGATGCTATACAAGAAGCACTATCCCTAGATGCTATACAAGAAGCACTATCCCTAGATACTATACAATTTCTGTGTTGGTAATTGGATTATCTACAAAACTGATATAGTTTAAGTGGAAGTTATTGATTTGGGTTCACCGTTTGTGGTTTTCAGAAATGAAAATATTTTGATACAGACAATGTTTTACGCAAATGTCAGTAGATCAGGTCATGAAAATGTTATCTGTTGTGCATTTTGAGCACTGTGTTATAAATATAGCTACATGTAGAGCAATGAGAGCTATGTTTTGTCATACGAGTTAAGTATGTCGACAAAGTTTTCTTTATTTTGCGTTCATTTTAAAACTCCTGCAAAGATGCGGTGTGGTTGAAGATGGAAAATGTGTAGATTCAAGTTCGAGGCAAGTTGGCGCCATCTGAGCGGAGCTGGTTAAATCTCATTTACTGCATTATTATTTATTCTTTAATTATAAATCCTTGATGTTTCTATATTACATTATTCAAACTAGCAGGATGTAAACTGGAGAACGGAATGTGTTGTGTCATGGTTTACAACTTGGCTGTGATATCTGAGCCTTTCAGCCTGATTCATCCAATTTCAGCATGGCTTTTGGGTAACTGTAAACCTCTATAGGATGACGCAGCCAACTCAATCATAAAAATCTCATTAGTCGCCTTTTACAGCATACATGGAAGGTAAGCAATGTTGCTATTTCTTACTCTCCTTTCAGGCCCTGACAACGCAAGGCAAAATTGTAACAATATTTTATTCCTTATTCTTGTTTCAGGCCCTGCAACACTCAGGCTAATTGTGACTTTAAAGATCAGAAAATTATGAGTTTTTTTTTGTGACACTGTTTATCAATCTCTTTGTTATGGACATTAACCCCTTGGCTGCAGGGAGAGAGGGTGGATTGTGAATAGGACAAATCTCTGTGCGGTGCAGAAATATTTTAAGGGTTCATGTGGTTTTTTTTTGCCTACCGCATTCTTGCGCTAAAATATTTGAGTGTATTATTACCGTATACTCTAATTCATGGATTTACAAGCATAATGCTTCTTTATATAACAGATTCAAATACTCTTAAAACGTTTGTATTATCAATGTTTTGAATTTTTATACTATCATTGCCCAGAAAAGAAAATGGTGACTTTACTGTATTGCATACGCCTGACCACGAGTATGAAACACATGTGCTGCAGAACATCTTAATCTATATCCTGTGAATCACTACTAGTATCACAATGCAAATTAACAGTTTCTAAGTCACTTCCTGCATCAGATAAATTAATGCTAGAATTATCGGCAAAACTTTCTTCCAAAAGTTTATAAATGTCTGATTCTACGCTTAGCTAAATTTGTAGATGGATGGCTACACAAAGAATGTCTAGCTATGTCCATACACAAAAGTAGAAATGACACTTACAAGCCAATTGCAAAATCTTTATTTGAAGATGACCTTTAGACATCTTGAACTAGCCACTCAGAGTATTTGAGCACTTTGATGGATAAATTATACCATACTACTACTATATATTAAACTTGTAACTCGTCAGGGTCGTAGGGGTACCACATTGGATGCTTCAGCATAGAGTCCTTCAGCGATGTCTATCTTCAATGATGTGGATGAGTGAAGAAAAATCTTGTCCTGTCCATTCCTTGATGTTGACTGTCCAAGTCTTTATTTGCCCTCCTCAGCTTCTCCCTCCTTTGACGATTCCCTGCAGTATTGTTTTTGACAAGGAATCATGTTTGCATACATGTCCAAACCCTGCTGGATAAATTATATTCTTCTTCTTTCTTATTCTGCATTCGTTCTCCAACTCCTGCAGATCAGCAGGATGTAGTCCAGAGAACGGAATGCGTTGTGTCATAGTTTACAGCATTGCTGCGATATCTGCGCCTTTCAGCCTGACACATCCGACTTCAGCATGGCTTTGGGTCACTGACTCTATATGGGATGGAACAGCCAACTCCATAACCTCCTTAGTCGCCTTGTACGACATGCATGGAAGGTAAATAGTGTTGCTATTCTTTGCTCCCCTTTCGGGCCTGACAACACATTTAATGAATATGAATACCTGAACCAGTGCTCCTTACAGAGATCTCTGCAAAATGACGGTAACTTTTCATCATATCCTTAAGGATTCTTCCACAGCAAAGTGGTTAAAACATATATTTAAAAAAAAGAAATTGTGCTATATTTCTATTACGGAATCTTCTGTCTTATAGTTCATGATGTGTAGCACTGGCCTGTCAATAGCCTTCCTTGCTTGTACTTTCAATAATTTCCTGTTTATGAACTTTAATACTGCAATGCCAAGTTGTCCCTCTTACTCTTCAATTTTCCCATTTCACATTTTCCCCTTTCTATGATACATCCATGACTGTCTTCATTTTTCTCTCATCACTTTTGAATCTATATGACATGCTATTGACTCATAATATTGTATCTAAAAAGGAAAACGGATTTACAATTGTGCACAATCCAAGTTACATCTATGAACTTAAGGACTACATTTTTATTAGGACATCATCATTTTAAGACTGCTTGCATAAATTAAATGAATAGAAACAATAGTTTGCCAAACAAATTACCTGGATACTGGGGGCACAACACACATTGTGTAATGAAGTATAGCAATACTTACATACAATATCCCTGGGTGTCGTGCCTGTAGTCGGTGAAACTGTGGCTGAAAAAAAGGTAGATAACTAATAGTGGTTACATATAAACTCCATCTAGTTATGCTGAAAAATACAGTACAGAACATAAATTCAGAAGATAGCAGAAAAGATTTGAACATAGTCCATTCAGCTGACACCAATTCCCCTCACAACTTGCGTGAACATTTTTTCTAAATTCTACCAATCTGTATCATATGCTCCACATACCAGATTTTTTAAAGAGATGTCTGTAGAACTTATATTCAGAAGCCTGTATCCTTCTTTCTGTGTGTGAATTTAGTGTCCAACTTGCACACCAATACAAAAGAAAAGTTAACACTAGCGACATGTATTAGATTAATCGGTTCTTTCCTAGGAAATGTATCTACAATTGACACTTTTTAAGAAATCTGCACTGATCCTAACATTTTAGTAATTTATGACGTCACTCTGCCGCTCATTCTTAGTTACAAAATGGCAGCCGTAATTGTGCAGAACTTTCGTTCGACCGATAAGTCGATAAGTCATTGTTATCGTTGTAAGGAGTGTTTTCAGATGGAAAGACATAAATGGGGAACATACTGTGATCTTAACCTAATTTCATTGCAAAAAGGACTACCTGGATTATCTGCTGTTAAAAAGAACAATCAGCAGATCTAGTTGGGTGGGGTAAGTAATAAACACTGGTTTGCTGTTAAATTTTTCTTCTTCTTCAGCATTCATTTTCAAACTTCCGCTGGATCTCTCTTGTAGCAGGACGATGGTCCAACTAGATTTCCAGCAGGATGTAGTCCAGAGAATGGAAATGCACTATGTCACCGTTTTATTTGCGACAATGGCCTGACACATCCATCTTTGGCAGGTTAAATATTTAACTCTGGGGAAATAATACATAAAAACATGAAGAACACACTTTTATTCTCCATTTTTTTCATACTGGGACCCCAATTTAGTTTCGGAACCTAATTTTGTTTTGTTAAAAATATAGACCCTTCTCCTAGGAAAGGACAGAATGATCTTTAATGTAATATTTATTTTCATTTTCTCAAATCATATTCAGCCTTGCCATGGCAGCTGACCTTGATCTCATTTCCTGAATTGTTGTCACCACATATTTGGGACCTGAGAAATTTGAAGGTGGTAACATCTTCCAGTTTGTGATAATTTAACCGGATGTGAGTGGGATCTTACTTGACATTACTAGTCACCAATATCTTGCTTTTATCAATGTTAATTTTCATGTCACATTTCTGACTAACATCTTACAACTTGAGGTGAGTTCTTGAAGTTCAAATCTGGAGCCAGCAAAGAGATTAATATGATCAGCATAATGCAAGAGTTACAAAGTGGTCTACCACCAATAGTTATTGATGTTTGGTAATCCTGCCCTATATGTTTTATATAAATGATTTTAAAATTGTTCTTAAAACAGTCTTTTTAATATTCTCATTACAAGCAAGCTATACAAAATGATATGCAGGAATGAATTTAGTTTAAACTTATGAAAAGTTACAATTAACATAAGGGTGTTAACATAGTCAAGTGTGATTGAAAAGGTTAAATTTTAAGTGAAAACCTTACAGATTGACAAATATACAAGAAGTTCACAATGTCACTGGAAAAAGGAAGTTGTGGACAGTCACGATTGTTGAATCAGTCTATCCTTTATTTGCAAAAAAAAGCAGAAGAGTGGGTACTATTTTATATTTTTTTCAACAAATAAGTCAGGCCCTGAGACTGACATAAAGTGAGCATATTTCAGCAGCACAAGGTAATGGGTTTGAATTCAGCTGCAGGCAGTTGGGCAGACTTGTTTCAGAAAGCAATGTCAACCTACTAATTGTGAATATTGCATAGAAAATCACTAAAGCCAAATTTCTGTGGGTTGCCGGTGTCCAAAAAGGGGAGAAAAATAGCAACAATGTGATCTACCATGTATGTCGTTGCAATGCACAGGGTGTCACATTAGTCCTGTGCGACTCCCAGGTCTAGCAAGTAGTGAAGACCAAAAGGCACCTCTTCATGGTGCATCCTGGTAACAGATAGCCTCAAAGCCCATGCAGAACACCCACCAACACCTTAAGGATTAAGTAAATGCTATACAAATTGAAATGACACGAGAATTGATTGCACAGAAGACAAACAATAACTGACATGTCTCTGTCCTCAAAACCAAAAACACTGTTGATCAGCGCAGTGATCAATGGAAATGGTTGACCTGGACTACCACATTTACAGGACTAGAGGAAACTTACGGTGAATGTGCCACAATCCATCTAATGAATGCAATCTGAAGGCAGAACATTGCTAGAGTGCAAAATTTAGTGCAAATGACAGTTCATCCAAGAATTGTGGAAGCTGTAATGTTGAAGCAGTGTTGATGGTATAGAACAGGTTTCCTGCTATCTTTCAAAAGCAATAATAAGAAATAACAAATGTCAGGCAGTTACATTGTCTCAGTCCGGAGAAAAATGGTATGTGAAAACTTGAAATTTGAAGAGGTGTTCACAATATCAGTGGATGAAATCTCAACTAAGAGAGTGAACCAATCTGTCCATTTCTACTGTAGACCATTTTCTACATCAGAACTAGGCTTACAGATAATAAAGGGTTTTGTATCTATGGGCACATGGGCAACGGATTGTTGTCTATTTGCACAAAATTAGTTCTGACAGCCAAACACAGTGTACGAGATAGATTTAGTTGATTCAAGTCCAACTCCCAGTCTACTGTTTCCACTCCAGAAACTTTCACTCAGGGATATGTGTTGGCCAGCAAAGTTTAAGGACACAGTGAGCAATAAACTGTGATGGTATAGAGCTGATACACAGGTAAACTTGGCAGATTGTAAAGTTGTCCCAGGCTAGGCATGCCCACTAAATTATACACATGCTGAAAATGGATGTGCCAGGTCTATATCTATTTATGTTCCTTCAGCACCGAACACAGTGCATAGGGCAGAAACCAGAGCTCTCCAGTTTGAGCAATGTGATGCTACTGTTGAGACCCATAGTCATACCATCTTTGATTGTTGTTCTGCAAAGAGTCTCTCTTGGTGATTGTCCATTTTATTTTTCCATCTAGTACCCATTTTTTATGCTTGAGTTGCAGTCTGTTTTCATTCATTCTAAGTACATGTCTGATATAAGTCCATCGTTTTCTTCTTATTGTTGTAGAAACATACTGCTATTTAGTGTCTTCTCTTATTTGTATGTTTGACTTGAATTCTTCTCAACCAATATTTAAGAGTCGTCTAAGACATTTATTTTCAAATTAGTTCAATTTCTTCTCCAGTGCCTTTGTCATTTTCCAACTTTCGCAACCATATGTAAACACGAATATCATATTGGAGTTGAACAGTCGTAGTGTGGTATGTTGACTTATTGTTTTTTATTTCCAGATGTTTGTTGGATGGTGGAACTCACTTGATGCCAGCACATTTCTGGTAGAGATCTATACCAGATCTATAGGGTGCAACATAAAATGTAGCACAATGTAACTTGCACTCCACACTTAAATCACAAAAGAAATATGTGTTGCTTATTTGATATTTAATGCAAACAAACATTTTCTTAAGAAGCCACTAAGAAGGTCTGAAGGTGGAATTGGCTGTACCCTTCCATAGGTTGAGGTGGCCTAAAACCATGCTCAAGTTAGATGGGATACACAAAGATGCAGATATCACAACCTAGCTGTAAACCATGACACAATGCATCCCGATCTCCAGCACTGAGAACAAGCACAACAAGAACTACAGCTAAACAATTTATGGGTTGATCCCTTTGTCCTTAATAGTATATACAAATGACTACACATAAATATCTTCCATATAATGTTTCTGTTTATTACTTACTTATGCACATGTTTACTATAACATCAGACTCTATTCCCATAGCGATCTGTACCATCAACTTGTTCGAGTCCATGCCAACAGCATCTATTCTGAAATTGTAACTTTCATCTGGAATAAGACCTGCTGTAACGCTGTACTGGATCTTGCCAGGTTGTGCAGTTATATTGGCTACTGACTGCCACTGGCTATTGTTACCACTGCCTGTTTGGTTCACAATTTTATACAGTCTGTAAAGCAGAGATGGCCACGTACAACAATTAAAGCATTATTTCATCTTCAAATCACCAATTACACTATAATATATACATTAGAAATAATTATCTGCAACGTTAAGCTGAATAACTGGAAGAACATTTTTGTTATACACAGTCAGACTAAGGGTAATGGGTGAGTTAATAAACTGTTCTGCATGACCACTGGGACTGCAGATTTGGTGTCTCTCTCTCTCGCTCGCTCGCACGCACACACACATATATATCCATATCAGTCTGCATGGCTACAAAACAACAATGGATAAACAGTACTTTTATATCAACTCTGTGTTACCAATATCAAACATGGCCCTTGATAAAGAAATAACCGAAAAAGATCACAGTTTGAGAAATGAGATGTTCTGAATGAGATTAAATGAAAGCTATAAATGTCAAAAGAAGAGACCGCCGGAGAAATGAAGATATCAGGAAAGAAGTAAAGACTATCTCAAGTGAAGATTACATTGAAAGGCAGCAAACTAGATGGTTTCATCACGTCATGAGAATGGAACCTGTGCAACCAGCCCTTCGCATGAGCAGAAGATCGGGCTACAAGGCATGAGGAAGACCAAGAACTAGATGGACAGAGACAAAGAAACATTAAATATAAACAGGTTTACCATGGCCAATGCAACTCAAATGGCTAAAAGACAAAATACTCTGAATTCCTCCCACTGCGTACGTTAGCTAGATCCACTAAAGATAGATCCATATATATATATATCCATATCCATATCCATCATGGTGAGAAATCTGGCTGAGGTTAATTAAAGTTAGTAAAAGTGAGTTCCAAATTAAAATTTGTAAAAGCTTGTTCCAACATCCCCTGTACTAAATGAATTTTCTGCCCTAGGCATGATGGCATTTGTGGAAATAAAAGAGCACTTAGACTTTCATCAAACGCAGCTATAGTTGATAAATAGAGAATAGATAAGCAGGACACTACGAAGATTAGTATGTGCCTGTTAGATATAGACAATGATAGATAATGCATCTATGGTGCAATGAGATAATTTGGTATTAAGTGTGACACAAGTAGGACTGGGAATCTCAAGGACAGAACCAGGAATGTGTTTAACCATCGAGCAACAGGAATTATTAGATTTGATATATTTCACCATCTGCTTTGGAAGACTAAGCACCGAGGTGCAAAGGATTCTGCATTACTCTTGTGCGAACCCAGAGGTAGCAGATAATCAAGATCCTAAAAGCACCTCCTCGTGCACCCTGGAAATGAACTGCTTCGAAGCTCATGCAAAGCAATCCGGCTAACATATTGAGTATAATGACGCTGTGTGTTGCCGGTCCGAAAGGGGAGCAAAGAATAGCAACACTGTTTACCCTCCACACATGTCGTAAAAGGCGACTAAGGAAGTTATGGGATGGAGTTGGCTGTCCCATCCCATATAGGGTCAGTGACCCAAAGCCTTGCTGAAGTCGGATGTGTCAGGCCGAAAGGAGCAGATATCACAGCAATGCTGTAAACCATGACACAACGCATTCCGTTCTCCGGACTACATCCTGCTAATCTGCAGGAGTTTGAGAACGAACGCAGAAGAAGAAGAAGAGTACAATGAGAAGGCAGCACAGCACTAGTCGGTGGTGCCATGTGCAAAAATATAATGGAGAAAACGCTATATAGAAATCATAATTAAAACAATGTTCAGCTTGACAGCAAGCTTGCCTCCAAGAAGAATGTCTAATAGGAAAGCAGAAGCAGCAAATGTCTCCTGTTGCCCAAAAATATGTGTAGAGGTTCAGACTTGGACGAGGTTTTCACAATGTTGGTGAATGAAATCTCAACTAAGAAAGCAAACGAACCAGTCAAACTCTATTGTGAAGTGTTTCCTGGAACCATGCACACAGACAAGAAAAGGTTCAGTACTTGAGGGCACAGGGACAATGTATCTAATTACGCGAGACAAGGGAATAGAACTACTAATGCGAGGCTGATGTAGTTGACCCAAGTCTAAATCCCTGATTACCGGAGACACACAGGAACATGTTTTGGCCTGTAAAGGGCCATAGATCGTCATACTGCAGAGTTGATACACATTTGACATCTGGCAACCAATAGGAAAACTGTCACAGGCAAGGAAAGCTCACCTGAATTAAAAATTAAAAATATGCAGAAAACTGATGTGCTGGGCCCGGAAGGTGCAAAATAACACAGCTATGATGTGAAACCAGCATCACAACGTACTTCATACTGCCCAGGAGAAACACACAAAATTGTGTGCTGGTTATCAGAGAGGAATGCAGAAGAAGACTAAGCACCTATAGGTTTGTGTCAAGTGCAATTGATGGTGACTTATAACCAATCCTAATCGTAATTTTTCAAATATTTAAGCAACCTTACAAAGTAAAACATGATCTGTAATTGTTTGGTGCAGATAACATAAAGTTTACCTGTATTGACCCACTGGTCCTATCCCAATATCAATCGTCTCATTAAAAGCATCCCATTCCAAAGTGATGTTGCTACATTTGGCTTCAACCAAACGTGGTGGTAAAGTCAGCTTGGGTAACCCTGGATAGTTTCATGGATAGGTAGACAGAAGATAGTAATAAAAATAGGTATGCATTTAAAGGCAAAGAGGAGATGACTAGTTAACAGACACTCGCACAAACTAAATAAAAATTTTATATTCTAAGAACAAACAGCAACTGACACAAATTAAATAAATATTCTAAAAATGTATATTCTAAGAACAAACAAAAATCCGAAAATATTAAATCATCTTTCACTTCAGACTGCCAGAAATCAAGCAAATACAAAAGACAAGAGAAATCATCATTGTATGTTCTCTCAACTCCGAAGCCTGGCTACATTGTGTCACAGTCTTTAATATAATTCTTCAAGAGAATTCACAATCAGTTAAAAATGTGTCCTGTATCTACCTTGTAGTATAGGAGTTTGCATGTTCCTCTGACCTCGAGAGAATTGCCAACAGAACAGACATTAAACTACCAGTAGAGTCTCCCAAACTGAATAGAGATGCCAAAGGACAGATGCCAGATGCCAGAGGGATAAACATCTGTTACTTTGCAGACAGAATGATAAAAGTTCAAGGCTAACGATCATAATTAAATGCCCTGACAAGTGGCGCAGGCGATAATTTTTCTCAACAACTCTCTTGTATTGTAAATAAGTTGGGCTGGTGAAATCTTTTTGTATCACAATGACAACCCATCGAGAAATTTCTCTGTCTCTTCTCCACTTGATTTTTCTGGTGATTACTAAATTTTCAAGTTTGGTTTTTCTCATCACATTCTCTAAAAATCTGTATTGTCTGCTTCTAACTTATTCTATAATTATTGTTTTACTCCAGCATCTTTGAGGACTTCTACATTAGTTTTCTTGGCTGTCCAAATGAAATTCCACCATTCTTCTCAAACACCACACCTTAGTTGTCTCCAGATTATCTTTAGCTCTTTTGTTTATCTTACATTCTTCACATCCATAAATAAGTACTGGCTCAAAATCCAAGCACTCAAACTCATGTATGCATTTATACTACTCCATTGCATAGAATGTTTCTGGTTTTTGAAATGCTGGTCTGGCTTGTGCTATCCTGCAAAGATCATAAACCTTACAGAAACAACTGCTGGATCAAATCCACTGGACAATGTACCTAACAAATGTATTAACATTCTTGTGAGTATTTGCTAATCAGATAACTCTGGTCCTTTATTATCTAGGACTGTTCTTTTTTTTTTTAAACCTGAAATCATGTCTTCCATTACAAGATTTGCTTATGTTGTTATGTGACAATCATCATCATCAAGTGCAATGCAGACTAGCATAGTGATCATGCGTCTCCACAACTCTCTATCTCTATCTTACATACTGCCAAAGTCGGATGTGTCCGATCATTTACGCAAATAAAACGGCGACACAATGCTTTTTCATTCTCTGGACTACATCCTGCTGAAAATCTAGCAGAAAAATATCTCTGCAACAAGAGAGTTTCAGTAGGAGTTTGAGATTGAAAGCTTAAAAAAGTATCTTATATCAGGATCATTGAGATGCCCCCTCTGCACATCACAATCATACACTATCCAATAATTTCTCGCACTGTCATCCTGCGTCTCTTTTGCCTTCAATCTTGCCCATTATACCTATGTTCTCATAACTTCCCTGTCTCATAACATGTCCACAAAATAAAGATGATATATTTCTGATATTAGTAAGTACACTTTTAATTCCATATTATGTGATTATATAAGCCTATAGTAGAAACATCTCCATTTATACTATGCTGTTTAGGATACCAACCTTCTTTCACTTGTAATCTTCTTGATTTAATTTTTGCTATCCATAGTATTCTCATCTTTGCTATCCAATATTTTCATTTCAACACTTTGCTATCAATGCCAGATATTGGAGCTAACTATCACCAAGCAGAGAAAACTCACAACGTGATATAAAATGCCTGAGAAAAGCCACAAGAGTGGTCAAACTAGACAAAATAAGAAATGACAAAAATAGAAGAATCAGTGTAATGCTATGCACAGAATACCCGGTACATCTAGAAACAACAAATAAAATTATTTGGACACATTATAAGAATGAACCATAACCAAATACTGACAAGAACTTATAACATGAGAAGATCAGGATACAAAGCAAGAGGAAGATCTAGGAAAAGTTGGATAGATATCAAGACAACCCTGAACAAATATAGATTCAACACAGCCAAGGCAACACATCTGGCCTTGGACAGACAACTAAAGCTTCCAGTCACCTTCCCTACTCTTAATGGAAAGTGTGGACATTCTGACCATCATCCACCTGGGGATAGACAATAGTATTCTCAAATACACCTCAGTAATAAGAAAATAATTCTCCATATCCCAGATTTATTCAACGCACATGTATCAAAGCTATAAAATGCTACTGGGAATGGAACACCCAATGGTGAAACCAAGGAAAGCAGCTATGACATGGTCTCTCTCTCTCTCTCTATGTGACGTGCCCTTTACAGAATGTTGTTCTCACTCATCATCATCAAGTGCCGTCTCCGCAACGAAGGTTGGCTGCAACGTATCTCCAACATCTCCTGTCTTGGTGGTGCACTCTGCTAGACTGTAACCTGTCCATCGTGTAATGTTACTCTCCCACTTGTATCTCTGTCTACCTCTTGCTCGCTTCCCTTTGACTTTACCCTTTAATGTTCTCACTACCATTCTGTAAATCTCTCTGTTCTGTGCAAGATACCCAGCTTCTTCCAGTGTCAGGTTCAGAAAGTCTTCAACATCATGTGTCCATCATAATCTTTATCTGTCTCTTATTCTCTTTTCTGAAACTTTTCCCTCCATGATTAATCTTTCTAAACCAGTGTCTCTTTATATGTCTGAAATAATTGCATTTTTTGATAAATTTTAGGAGCCATTCTTCTCTATGACATGGTTCCTTTTGAATAACCACATCATCCATACACAAATGCCTCTTACCAATCTACTTGGAAATTACAGAGATAATTATCTTTAAAATATATGGGATTGTTATGTGACAGATGTTTGTGTTTCAGATAAAATTGTAATATTTGTCATTAGAACACGTGATATAATATCGCAATATATATTATAACGATATGTTCTGCATGACGTCAGGGCTGGAACACTGGTCTAATGCCTCAGAACAGTCAGTTTCATAGTTAGAATCTGGTTATAAGTGCTGTTTTAAATTGTGCATAGATTACAGTAGTATATTGTAAGTAAAATAAGTATGGTGTGATAAAGTAATGACTTCTAGATAGAAATATATCTAGAGATGTTCATGGATAAAGTTGACATTGGTGTTGGGTTCTTTATTATTGCTTTTTTTGGGGGGTCTATTGTCTATCCCCGGGTGAATGAAGGTTGATAGTATTCACAATTGCTGTTAAGTGTAGGGGTGGAAGCTTCAGTTGTCATTCCAAGGTCAGTGTTGCTTTGGTTTCATTAAGTCCATGTTTGTTCAAGGTTATCTTGATGTTTTCTATTCAGTAATCTTGGTCTATTACTGCTTATGAATCTGAAAACGTCATGCCTTGCCAGTGAAACAAGCAAAACATGCTACAATAAATCACAGGATACAAAAATGAGAAGTTAAATAAAAGACACTTAATATATATCCTATAGTTATTCAAAGGCAGAACAAAATTTAAAACATTGACTAGGTAGGACTTACTTCTTTGACATCCAGAACCTCCCCACTCAGGAGCACAGCGCCCACTGCTACAGTCTCCATTCACAATGCTGCAGTTGTCACCGGCTGGACAGTGGCATTGATATGCACAGTCAATGTAAAATGTTCCAACTGGACAATCTAGTGCCAATATTAAGAGTAATTAAATAATTTTCTTTCAAAATAACAGCAATCTACAATCTCACCAACTTTAACACTAATCCTCTCACCAACTGCATGTCGACTTTCCAAAGGCCTGATTAGTGACCCAGCAGACCAACCACCATCCAACAGTAAATACCTAGTAGATGACATGCACATATAGTGAGGTGAAAACCCACAGCACTTTATTTATACAATCGTGTTTTTACCCTCTCTTAGTAGGAGATTTCTTTCTTTAAACATTGAACATCGCTGAAAGATGCAGTCTTCTGGGTATCAAATAAGCTCTGGAGAGATCCCCACATAAGGATACAAGAGAGCTATTGCTTATAGTTCCTGCGGATCCAAAAACATCAATCCCCTTATGATTAAGTACTAAATAGTTTCTATGCTATCAAAATTCATGTTGATAATGTAATAATTTCTTCTTTTTTTTAAACAAAAATTACTAAAATTATAAAACAATAAAATTTGACCATAACACAACAGTCAGTCGTTAGATCATCATCTTCATGGCAATCTGGACAAATCCTTTGGTGCTCCGATCTCATTTTCAGTATGTGTTTCAGAATGTGGTAACTGACAGTTACACAAACATCTATCAAACAGCACTCCTAGGTATTTTATAGTTGATGATCTCTGTACTATATCTCCACATAGAAGATTGGTAGGATGAATTAGTGCATGGATGATGTGGTTATTCAGAGAGAACCATGTCATAGCTATCTTCCTTTGGTACATCAGAGCTCAAGTTGCATTACACTACTGGCAAAATGTGATCCATATCACTGTAGATCCTGCACAATTTGTCTTCTTTCTTAACTCTGAAGGTACACCAGATTGTCATCTGCACATGAGAGGGTTCTGTCATTTACAATCAGCCTTTCACCTGCTAATTTCATAGTATATATTTTAAAGAGCACAGAGGATAAAATAAACCCTGCAAAAGGCATGGGTGTATTGAAGTCAGATCAGATGTTCAACTCTTCTCATGTTGTGACTCTGTTATGGTGCCAGATAGTTAAACTCTTTGTCTCTGTCATCATCATCATCAAGTGCCGTCTCCGCAACGAAGGTTGGCTGCAACGTATCTCCAACATCTCCTGTCTCTTGTCTTGGTGGTGCACTCTGCTAGACTGTAACCTGTCCATCGTGTAATGTTACTCTCCCACTTGTATCTATGCCTACCTCTTGCTCGCTTCCCTTTGACTTTACCCTCAAGTAAGGTCTTCAATAGGGTGTCATGTCTTTTAATGTGTCCAAAGTATTTTATTTGCCTGATCTTTATTTCTCTTAGTAGTTCTTTCTTCATATTAAGTGTTTTTAGCACCTCTTTATTTGTTTTCTTCTCTTTCCATGATGTTCTCCCTATTCTTCTATATACCCACATCTCAAAGGCATCAATTTTTCTCTGTAACCTGCCTTAAAGTTTTTCTGCTATGCCAGAGCACAGTTTTGAACATTTTTATTCATTTATGGTAGTGTTTGAATTTTTATAATTTCTCCCTCACTATTGTGTCCACATGGACTATTCTGATATCAAAATATTCAGAAATAGATTAAGCAGTAAGACTCAGTTTAGTTTATTTTCTTACAAACAATATTGTGTTAGTTATATAAAATATAATTGAGAATAAACAAGTAAATATTGGGGGGGGGGGGGGGGAACAATAGAAATATGTACATACCCAAGCTTGTATCCCAGAAAACTGAATAATAGTACATTTATTTTGAAATAAAACACATCTGCTTATATCCTTAACAAGTAAATTCAAGTAGGAAGCATGAGGATAAATGAAAATAATTCTTACAGCTGACGGGAATTGAACCAGGTCTGTTCTAGCAGCACCAAATCGCTTTGCAACACAAGTAAACAGGTTTTCCGTACTTTTCCGTAAATAACAGTGATTATGTTATTACTTTTCTCTATGTTATTTATGTTTACAAGAAGGCCTTTAGGTCCTTGTGTACAAATATGCATTTTCTGTGTTTGTGTTCCTGAGGATACTTTAATACTTGTACGGGATGTTCGTTGATGTTGTAATAGTCCTTGTTTCGATTGGTCTGTTCTCAGTGACTTGAGTACACAGGCTGACAGTCTTGACCGGGCCACATATTTTTGGGGGGATGTGGTTGGTCAAGTGCGGAAAACCTGTTTACTTGTGTTGCAAAGCGATTCGGTGCTGCTAGAACAGACTTGGTTCAATTCCCATCAGCTGTAAGATAATTTTGTAATGAATACACATATTTATATATATTTAGAATTACTTATGTTTGTTTGTTTTTCGTTCGCTCCATTGTAACCATCACGGATATCCGTGCGATTTCCGCCGGGAGCGTGATTATGTTGTGCCACCGTTATCGCCTTGTAGGCCTAGCACATCCGATTTCGGCATGAGAATTACTTATAAATGTCACATTGTCTTGATATCATCAAATGCATACAAAATATGCATTTTTCACAAAATGTTATATTCTTTAGGCCTATAATTTAGTGCCCAGGACTTATTTACATAACCACAGATATATATATATATAGGCCTATATATGTATATATATATATATAGGCCTATATATGTATATATATATATATATATATATATATAAAAATTACTATGCCTTATATAAAGGTCTGAGTATACACATCCAAATGTAATACTCCAAAAAAATCATGTTTTTTAATGTAGATAATGGTGAAAGTCATATATATTGCATTATATGAAATTAGTGCTCAAATACAACCTTTATTATTTTTAACGAAGCATGCGTTTCTAGATTGATTTTTTCTGGAACAGAAGTTATGCAAATAGGAACAGTTCGTTTGATTATACGGACATCGCGATGTTTATAATTCGAGATAGTAAATTTGAATCAAAATAGATTCAAGTGGCTTTTGGCATATCAGGCCTCCAAGATTTTAGTGGCTCAGTCAATGAGAGGAGTAAGGTACCCCATTCAAGCCTCGTAAATGACTACTTTTGTCTATTAGACAGTTATTTAGCAGGTTCATGTATTTAGGTAGTGTTCTTTGTAGAATTAATCAACTACTGTTGTTTTGCATTGACCTTTACTTTACATTTGTGTCACTTGTACTCTAGCTTGTTCCTCAAAAGTATTACAAAAGTTTCTGCACCTCTGCACAATGCTGCCCACCATGCACTACGATTTTCTGCTATATTTCACAGCAATAAAAAACATTTATATTGCTTAGAAAAGACTACAGCTAAAAATTGCTGGGTCATTGCTATATCCTGAATAGTATAATATGCTATCAACAGAATAACATAATAATCTTAATGTATTAGCTACCAGAGGCTGATCTGAGCAGATTCAGATCCAATCAAATACAGACTTTTGAATCACTAGGGTGGTCAATTCTGGCCTGACTAACCTGAATTTGGCCAACAAACTTAAAAAAAAGGTTTTCCACCTATTATCCTGGCAGTCTGTATATTTTTATATGTACAGACATCCCTCGCGACTTCACGGTTCATTTATTGCAGTCTCAGTACATTGCGGATTATTCGTGGAAGTTGCAGTACATTGCGGAAGGTCGTACATTCCTGCCCCCAAACACCACTTCCCGTAAACAAGAAAAGTTGTTATAAGAATAAAAGAGTTATAAAAACATATTTACAGTATGTACACTTTAGTTACATCTATGTATGTTACACACACACGTATCATATTTGTATTATTTATACATTATTTTATGTATATTACTTATACTATTAATATTTTATTTACATGTTTGAAACTATTCTTTAATGTTCTAATGATAACATATGCACTTATATGGTTTCATATACACTTATTGATATTATACATCCAGAAAAAATGAGAAGATGACACTACTACGCGGTTTTATTACTTATCGCGGCCTGTTCTGGTCCCTATTAACCGCGATAACTGAGGGATGACTGTATTCTCTTCTAAGACATTTTAACTCTTTCAAGGTGGAATTATACCAGGGGTTTGGACGTAATTAATTTTAGGCTATATTTTTTAGCTTTTATTTTCCCGTACAAATAATATTTGGTCTTGGCATATTTCTTTTCCGATTTTCAATAAGTTGGTAATCTCTACTGTCAAAATTGAAAACACTGTTATTTTCTAATACATCACTTGAAATAATGATCTCCAATTATAAAACTCTAAGAATAATAAAGCTGATATTTTCTAAATCTTTGAGCTCTCCTACTAGTGGAAGATGGAGCCATTTTGCTAATTTCAGAAAAGCTGAACCTACCTTGTTTGAATTTTAATTTAAAATATATATGTCATATGCGACTAATCACTCAGTACCGTGAGGGTCTCTTGTTAGCCAGATTTCTAAAGTTTAAACAGTTAAATAAGTTAATACTAATTCATTTATGATCTAAATTAAGCGAAGCTAGATGGCATGTCTGCAAGAATGAATAATCATGAAGATGTCCGAAATGGATGTCTATCTGCAACGATATATCGTTTTTACAGACGGAAAGAATTAACTACAGGCATCATACTAATACAGCAATCTTTTTTTTTTTAATTTATCCAGTCAACATTGAGTTATTACTCTCACTAATTTGTCATGTTTGATCTGGCACATATCAAAAGTATCAACAGTAGGCATACTTACAATCCTGGCATGTTGGTAGACCTGTGTAACCACGTTCACACTTCCAGTCACTGCAGTGTCCATCTGTTTTATCACAGAAATCATTGTTCAAACAATGGCAGTGTGAAGTACAGTTGACACCGAAATAGTTATATTCGCACGCTGAAAATGTGTATAAACAAAATACTTTAAAATGATAGTGTATTGTGACAACATTTTATTCAATTTAATTAAGAAAAACAGTCACACTTGAAAACAATTATGTCCTGCCTATATTTAAAATAATTATATTCTGCCTATTATTAAAATAGTAATGTCCTGCCTATTATTAAAATAATTATGTCCTGCTTTTTTATTAAAACAGTTTTCCTGCCTATTATTAAACAATTAGGGTGCAAAGGGTTTAGCATTGCTCTTGTGCAGACACAGGGTTAGCACATAACCAAGATCCTAAAAGTACCTCTTTGTGGTGCACCCTGGAAACAGAAATACAGCTGCTCTAGGCTGTATTCCTAGCTAACACTGTTAGGCTCATGTCCGTGGATGTAGATGCTGTAGATGAAATGAGGAATTGCCTGCAGAGAGACAAGATATATATCAGAAATCTCTACATCATTACATCCAACATCACTGTCTGCACACAGTGGTGCAAGGCATCTGTGCATTCTATCTCGGCAGACTTAAATAGAAACATTGCAGGGGCAACCAATGTCAATAACATATGGTGATATGAGTACACACCGAATCTAGAAAATGTAACACATGCTAGAGGGAATGTAGTGTGTGAATCAATTCAGTGGACATGAAGCTACAATAGTCCAGCACGAGACCAACTGGCAGAGGTGCTGTTCATGCTTGAGAACACACAGAAGTCCCACATGTCCCATTACAATTGACCCCATTTTCCGCCGAAGACTGCGACAACGCATTTCCATTCTCTGGACTACATCCTGCTGGAAATCTAGTAGGACAGAGATCCAGCGAGAGTTTGAGAATGAACGCTGAAGAAGACCCCATTCAAAGTAGGAGTAATGACTCAAGTATTGGAAACGCCAACTTGAACATGCACTCCTGGGTATGGAAAAAAAACAACTTTGAATACAGCTTTCCATTGCACATAAGACAAGCATGGAACAGATGTTGGGTAGTGCATTATTCAATAGTCCAACCGAAGCAGTGTAGAGACTCGAACTCTGGGCACTGCTGATAATGTAGAGGGGGGTGCAAGTCTCTAACGACACTCTAACGACCAGAAGAAGATATGGCTGGATAATATTAAGGACTGGACAGGGTATTAAGTTTCCAAACTCATCAGGATGGTAGAGGATAGAGATGCACTGAGATCTTTATGCACCAAATGTTTCTTCTTCTTCTTTCGTTCACTTGAAACATGTCTATATCTGTAATTTTGTCTCCTGAATAAAACTTACTGTCTTTGGTAGTTTATACAGTGGCCCATAGAGCTTTGATTCCAGTGTTGTTTCCTCTGGCCAATATGTCTGCCTCAGCGTTTCATACTCAGAACACTCTTGAAGTATATGTTTGGCACTCTGCACTGCCTGTCCACATGTACACAATTGCAGTGTTGCCAATCTTGAACTTTGTATACATGCGACTGCGGAGTCGGTTGTGTCCTGTTCTGAGCCGTAGAATTATAACTTGTTGTGATCTGTTCATAATGTGATAGTCATCTTGTGTTGGTGTTTGTGGCTTTCTTATTGACTTGATCATCTGTTTTTTCTGATGGTAGGTGATTGGTATATCTGGTTGGTCTTCGGCAGCACCTTCCTTAGCCAGTTGGTCTGCTTTTTCATTTCCTGGTATGCCACAGTGAGAGGGTATCCACTGCATGGTTGCCCTATACTGGTAAGACAATTCATTACGTAGTTTTTGCAAGTCTGTGTATATTGTGAAAATCTAATACAGTGAAATCAATTCTTCAAACTTTTTGAGCTTTCCTTTAAAGAAGGAAGACTATGGGGCTAAATATATCTCACACTCCTATGTCATCATATGCCGCAGCACTCGATTTACCATACTTATAAGCTTACTGTATTATTAATAAATTGTTAAATTGAGGTTGTCAGTGTGTTGTTGTGGCTTGAAACGGGAGCAAAGAATAGCAACACTATTACCTGCCACGCATGTTGTATGATGCGACTAAAGAGGTTTGAGGGTGCAGTTGGCTGTCCATCTTATGGAGGATCAACATGACTCAGAAGCCATGATGAAGTCAGATGTGTCAGCTGCAGATATTGCAGCCAAGCTGTAAACCATGACACAATACATTTTGTTGAAATGTTATAATACTGATGTTTGTATTAATTGTGTTGGATCACTTACATGAACAAGATTGTGTCAGTCCCGACTGTGTCATAACATAGCCAGTCTGGCACTGTACACAGTGTCCTGATCCTGGTCCATTACAGGTGGAACATGATATGTCACATTCTGCAATGTAACATGACAAAATATAGGGTATTTATAAAGTTAATGTGTACTGAATTTGAAATTAAGGTACTATGATCTGCTGTCCAACCCCCATTGTGCCAATTAGTGCCTACTTCACACCTGAAACTTTGTGAACTAGTTTTCCACAAGATCTCAATAAACCCCTAGGGTATTCATTATAAATACTCAATTGTCATTATTGGATTCAGGGGGCGCAAACACAAAATTCCGCAGGTAGACAAAAACTGACAAAGTACATTCATCTGCCTATTAATTCATTGTCACAAAGGAAACATGAAGACATATTAATTAAAATATAACTATTACATACATTGAATACTTGATTCTTCTTGTATCATAGAGGCTACCGACTGAATAATAATAACTGAATAATTTCCAATCATGACATCAATTGATAAATTATTTTTCATCACACAGAAAAAGTTAATGCATGCTACAAAAACATACGATCTAATTTTGACTTACGTATAAATGTTCAGAAATGTACAACATAGGCCCTATACATATTAGAAAGTAAAACAATTACTGTTTTGTGTATGTGTACCATGCATGGAACAAACTTATTCTGATGGCACTTGATGATGATGACTTTTCAACCATGATTGATAAATTATCATCTCACACATAATACATTTGTTGCGTGAATGCTACACAAAGAATTAATTTTCTTACACGATCTAGATATGGTACATGTAAAATTTTAATCATATTAGAACAATTAAAATTAGATCCATCTATAGATGATTGCTACATTATTTTTAATGATGAGATAATAGTTTATTTTGACTTAACAATTTCCAATCACGAATTGATAAATTATCATCACACAAAACATGTTCGTTGCGTGAATGCTACACAAAGAATTAATTTTCTTACACGATCTAGATATCTATCTATCTATCTATATGCTGTCACACTTGTTTGCCTTGCGACGTTAGGGGTGGAAGAGTTCTCTGGAGATGGCCTTCTTGTGAGCTGTTTGTAAGCTTGTTGCTGTGGCATCTTTGATTTTCGTCTCCTGAGCATTCTTCATTTTTTATGAGCAGTGTGTTTCGTCGCTGTCGATTTGCTATATCTGTCACAGCGTTGTTCCAGAGTTTCTAAGTGGTTTTCATGATCTAGATATGGTACATGTGAAATTTCAATCATATTTGAACAATTAAATTAGATCAATCTATAGATGATTGCTACATTATTTTTAACAGTGAGATAATAGTTTATTTTGCACATTTAAGTCAACTATGCTAACAAATTTGACACTGTAAAGTAATGAGACTAGACCTACTGAATTAAGATGAAAAATAATGACATTGTCTTACCTGTACAAAAATTGAATGTGTGCAGCAATCAACAGCAATCCAAAATGAATTTTGCAGTTTTTTGTTTGCAATACTGCCAAGATTAAAATAGTTGAAAGTTTTAACAATTGAGTCTGTCTCGTCTGTATAATATGTAGAAGAACTGTAAGTCTCAAGATAGGGCATCAGATAGGATTCCCCAAGCTTCCACATGAGGTAATTAAATACATGCTGGGTAATAAGTATGTGGGAGTCAGTAACGCCCATTATAGATCAACTGTGATAACAAAAAAGGATTTGCCCTCAGGCAAGAAATAATTGTTTGGTCCTGACTGAACTAAAAGTCTAAAAGTTTCAGGTGTGACCTGTGTGATTATTTCCTTTGTCTATAAGTTTATCTTTATCATTTACTAATTTAAATATAATTATATTTAGGGTTAGGATTAGTTATGTAAAACATAATTAACCCTGGCCTCTAACCCTAAAAGATGAATATTTCAATTAATTATTGATAATATTTAGATCAAGTAACCACAAAATACGTAGGCAGGCACTAATCGGAAACAAGAACGAAAACGGGGGTTGGACTGCAATCATAGTACCGAAATGAAATATATGTGCTCAATATGACACAATTGAAAGATGTGTATTTCCATGGTCCAATGAACAACATTGGAAAATCATAATTTCAATCTTCATATCAACAATGCATTATAAATGTCAAACATGGACACTAATAAAAGAGCACACTTACTATGTGTGAAATAATATGTCTAAGAAAAGCAGCAAACAGAACAAGAAAAGATCTTATGAGAATGAGGAGATTACCATAACTGTTGGAACAATATTAGTGACCAAATATATTTAATGTTGCATAATGGTGGGTCTCAGAGGACAATAGTGAGACCTTCAGACTTTCTACATGCAGTCTTCAATGACATACACCACACAACTTCTCTACACATACGTGTGCAATCAGCATTTCCAGATACAGTATCACAGTAGGTACCAGTTGGGCAATCTTTCTGACATGTTGTCTCTGGGGAAATATGAATAGAAACGAACATTAAAGATGCATAACTATGAGTATTAAAATGATTTTAGATGTCTGCTTCATTCCTCTTCAGACTTTCATGTCAAAAATACTGACAAATGTTAAAAGTTGCTGCACTTAATCAAGATTGATGTGAAGATTTAATAAGAGCGACAGGGTATTTTATATATATCTGGGTATTTTTACTTCGCTTAATACAACAAACAATAATTGTGGGACTGCAGGAAAACTGTTTACCAATAGGTATTAATGGAAAACAGAATGTTTTACAGTCCATAAAACAGACTGACTAAAACAGAATATGGTTAGTGTCTGTTTTGCAAACTGTTAACTTTATTGTTTTATGTACGTTTATTTTGCAAACTGTTAACTATATTTTTTTCCATGTCAGTCTGTTTTATAAAATGTTAACTATTTTTCCATGTGTTTGTTTTGCAAATTGTTAACAACATTTTTCCATGTCCGTTAGTCTGGCTAGAACTATAAAATGTATTACTTTGTGTATTTTGCTTACTATAGTATAAGGTCAGGTCAACTGTTGAGTCATTATTGAGTGTTCCACAAATACCCCGATCTAGCATGTCAATCCTACATCTATAATGTAATGATAGAACCTCCAGGAATACAATTTATGTCAATCTTATTCCCTATGCTAGATGGTGGAGTTGTATTTTCAGCTCTCAGTTGGTGTTTCTCTGGTATGCTTTGTCTTTTTATGAGGAGGTTTTCCATAACTTAGGCAAATCTCTGATGACTTTTTGACTCATGGAAGCTGTAATGTGCAATGTCATGAGCTGGACAGAATTCTACTTCAGGGGGACTATCATCAATTGTTTGCAATCTCAAGTCATGTTCTAGATTAAAAAATTGCTCTTCTTTTATATTAATTCTTAAACTTCTGCAAATTCACAGAATATAGTCCAGAGAACGGAATATATTGTGTCATGGCTGCATTGTAGCTTAACTGCGAAATCTGTACCTTTCAGCCTGGCCTATGGGATCACTTTGACCCTCTATGGGACAGTCAATTTTATCCCTTAAACCTCCATAGTTACCTCTTATAGACAACAGTGTTAATTTTATGCTAGTCTGTTACCAAGATGCTTCACAAGATTGTAAAGGAAGATCTTGACTAGTCTCGCATCTACATCCCACAAACCTCTATAGTCATCACTTACACATAACAGTTGTGTTATTCTTTTTTCCCCTTCTGGGCCCTTCAATACATGGGTGAATAAAAGGGCTGATCGCTAGAGGCAGATCAGATATTGTTCTTCATCTGAATTAATCATGTGGTGGGGCAGCCACTCCCAGATTCTCTCCTAAACTGCCTTCTACAACATGCATAACAGGTGGCGGTGTTAATATTCTTCACTTCCTTGTCTGGCTGAGGTTACACAGACAATATAGATGTTGTCCATGGTACATTCAACACCATAAAGTATTTGTTCTTGATTTACCAAATAGCCAATAAAAATTATCATGAAATGAAATATTCTCTCATGAACAGTCAATTACAGTCAAATTGCATCACAATCTTTGATCAACCTGCTTCCTCCAAAAAGATATTTAAACTTTATAATGCCCCAGATCCAGCATCATTTGACCTTTCCAATCCCTTTTATAATTCAGGATCATGTCCTTCATATCTACTCTTTACAAATTATTATATCATTTTATACTGTAAAAAAATGTCTGCTTTCTTAGGTGATGATGTTCAGTAAGTTAGCCATCAGATCATTATCATTGTTCACAGGGCAGGACAGTCATAGGTACTCAAATCTCCCCTTGATTATATCATCATTACTCACAGGACAGTCATAGGTACTCAAATCTCCCCTTGAGTATATCATCATTACTCACAGGACAGTCAGAGTTACTCAAATCTCCCCTTGAGTATATCATCATTACTCACAGGACAGTCATAGGTACTCAAATCTCCCCTTGATTATATTCATAATTACATGGTAACTGTCAATTCTAGTTCTTTGTTGGTTGACACAAACATTCTCTATGTCAATATTTATTGCAACGCCACATATCAAGCCCAGCTGCTTTATTCTAACCATTGAAAAGGTATATCATTACTCTTTCATTTCATTTCTCCATGCTGTTTCTCCTAAGGACTTTATCTTCTGTATTCACACTCAAACTTCAACCAATTATTATGGCGAAGTTCAGATAATGAAATCTGATGTATCATAATTTATAGCTTGGCTTCGGTATCTGCACCTTTTGACCTGACATGTCTGATCAGAATTATAAGGAGTCCAGTAAACTAGAAGCAGAGGAATGATTGTGAACCAAAAACATTTATCACATTTACTTACACTACACTTGTAAATGTCAAAAAATTACATAAGAATAATAATAACTTATTATTAATAACTCTTATTTAATAACTTATAATAATAACTCTTAACTTAAATAAGAGTCCGTAAATTGAGTATAAAACGTATAAACTTAAAACCTGATGACAGGCTGATGTGTGTCAGATCATAGTGTTGTTCAACGTTATTCCATCGTTGTAAATGAGTAAAAATCTGCATGTAAACTAACAATTTTTGAAACGTTGCATTAAAGCACGTAGAATCAGTTTAACAGGTTAAAATTGTATTCCAATATGACTTATCTCAGAAGAACCTGTTACAAATGGTAGGCGCGCTTGTGTAGCCAGATTTTGTCATATGTAATGCTAAATTTGTATTTCTCAGTGAAGTGCTGCAACTTCTGCGTTGTTCTCAAATATCTGCACTTTAGTAGGACGTAGTCACGAGAAAGAAATATGTTGCCATGGTTTACAGTTTAACTGCGATATTTACTCCTTTATGTCTGTCATATCCGACTTCAGCATGTCACCTAGATGATTTTGGTGATAATGTTTCACTCTCGCAAGCGAAGATACTCATGACATTGAAGAAAAAGGTCAAGTTAGGTTTGTTTGAGTCCTCATATGACTGATGGGTCAAATCGTGGCTGATAGATCTGCTGAAGTGTGAGTAGAAATATATCAAGATAAACACAAATAGGTTGAAGTGTTACCAAAATAAAACATAAAGCAACATAACAACGAGATACAGAGACAGACGATGAATGGGGAAAAAGCCTTCATCGTGAACAACGAATCTTACATGGAGACAAACGTGGTTATTATAGGGAGGAAAGAACAGGAGAGATAGTGAATAGATAGTGGAGGAAGCAAAGATGGAGCAGCATAGCAGGAAGGAAGAGGAGAAGAGGAGAAGAAGTGAGGAGGGGAAAGTGCACACAAGTAGGTGAGGAGTGAAAATAGATAAGTTGTGGTAGCAAGTAAAATAAGATAAATAAGTATAAATGAAGATACCTACCTCAAAAGTGGCCACATGCAATGAGTATTAGCATACAATCGTAATAGGAGAGCAAAAGAGGATGGTACGAGAAATCAGATGAGAGAGATGGAGAGAAAGAGACCAGTACGGCAAGAACAGACGAGAAAAATAAAAAAGTAGCCATAGAGCATATATCCCCGCTATTAGGATGTTTTATGTTTTATTTTGGTTTCTTCTTGATTCTTGGTTAGAAACTGGCCTAACAGCACGTGGGGCATTCCCATAAGTGCTCCGCCCTCTGTTCCATCAGCCATTCGACTCGATGGTGTTTCGAGTCTAATGCCGCCGAAACAGACGTCGACATATCAGGGCATAACTCTGTCCATTGCGACAGGTTTCTTTGGTGTTCCGCCCACCCACGCCGTGCCCGTAACAAGTTCAAGCACAACGTCGGCCTGTTGGAACAACATGGTACCTACTATCGAAGGTTACGACTACGGGATTGTATAGATGACGTGCCATGAAGCTTCTATAAGAAGGTAACCTCAATATAAAGGCACGTCATCTACTAAGGTTTTCTGTTGCATAGTTGGTTTGCCTAGTAAGCCATTGGTGAGACCCACAGACGCAACCGCAAGCGCGGTTTTATTTTGGTAACACATCTACCTATTTTTGTTTATCTTGATATTTGCCCTGTGTTACTCCAGCCACCTACTTCCTGTTTAGAGTTGTTACCCTACACTGGAACATTTATCCATTGAGCAGGAATATAGTAGATCTTGAAATCACGGAAAAGTCTCGTCTCTCATTACGTCTTTGTTTCTTTGAATAGCCTACAGTGATGTTATTCAAAACTTTTAATATCCATACTGATCTTACCATTCCAGGATGGACAGAAACGAGTTGTGGTTTTCCCAAAAACTTATGTCAGTCTTGCAGTGCTTGAGGGATGTCTTCAAGTAGTTCTTGAAATGGGTTTCGTCTCCGCTTGAATGCTACGTACAAACAGCTCATCATAGAATATTCTCTGTGAATGACGCTCGTGTACCAACTAATCACGTGACCTGCCGTGGATTTATATATCAAGATGTTCATAGGCCGGGCCAACTTAGTTGTGACCCAATCAACAAGGCATTGGGGCTTTCCAAGTTATACTTTACGAGGATCCCCTTGTCAGGGATGTGATCCTGCCATCGCACACCAAAACGCTTTCTCGAGTATACTGCATTACAGTACAGAAGATATGTGCACAGAAAACGTAAACATCCCCTAGAAGATCCATTTTGATTATTTTCGTGAATTTCGTTGATTGGTTTTGGCTATTTTTGGCATGCGGTTCTAAGTATATAAATAGTGATCAACGAAAATTCCAACAATAATTTTTTTAAACGTAACTATAACGTCCTAATTAGTTCTGTACACATGTCTTCGTACAGATGAAAGTCACGCTCCATGGTATGCCCTCGGTAATGTTTTTGGCTCAAACCACACCAGAACCAGACATTTACACAAAGCCCAATAATCGTTGTACTAGTGCGAGAAATTTCGAAGGTGGAATTCTCATCGATTGTTGTGGTATGTGACATAGTGCTGCTAAGGTACAAACTGATTTGCATTGTTGAGTTGTTTTTTTTTACCTTGCAATGTAATGGATGGCTCAGCATAAAGGACGCCTGATGCACCACGCCTACTTTTGTTTTACTGGTAGCAAGACCGAAATTATTACATGCTGAAGCGAAGAGGTTCATACTTGCCTGTATGTCATGCATGCTAGTAGCGTTAAGCGCACAGTTGTCCGCAGACAAGATACCGCGAGCAATTTCCACTTGGGTTTTATTATTTGATTTCAGTTTGCAAAGAGTGAATAGTTAATCATCAATACGAAAGTGAAAGTCGAACTGTAGCTCCGGAAAGCGACATCTAGCATGGCAAAGAACATAATGCTAAAGAGCCTTGGAGTCAGGGAACATCCCTGATTAACACCTTGAGTCGTTTGAAATTATTTTGAGTGAATGTTATCATCTTGCACACTTCCTTTCATGCCGTCATGAAACTTTTATACAAAGTACGGAGGCAGTTCACTCCTAAGCCTCACCGGAAAAATGTGAAAGGCATGTCATGTTCACAGTGTCATGTTCAGGAGGTATTTCTAAAGTGAGAGAACTCATATTTGTAAATATGAGCTTGAGTATAATGTTATGAAGTGAGGGAGAGTTGCTCAATGTTGTGAAATTAACTCTCTCGTCCCTTCAAATATAATCTCAGTGGCATAACGAGGTCAAGACGACTGAGTGTGTGCCAGTGTGGTTCTATATTTTGACTCTATATAGAATGGGACTGCAAATTCCAACACCATTAGTCGCCTTTTACGACATTCACGAATGGCAACACTGTGGCTACTCGTTGCTTCCCTTTCGATCCTTGACAATACACGAGTGAGTGTCATAAGTAAGTGCTTTTATAGATTACTTGTCCTTTGCAGAACGTTGTCCTCACTGCCATTATGTAAGCTTTTCGGTTCTGTGCAAGCTGGCTAGCCTCTGACAGTGTTGTTTTCAGTGTCATGTTCAGTGGGTAATTCTTCTTCGTCTTATGCGATCAGTTTCCTGTGCCCAGAAGTCTATACAAGAAGGTGGTCCACATCCAGAAAATAATACAAAGAAATCCAAATAATTCAGTCGAAAGCAGGTCTTCACGGTTACCCCACATCTTAAAATCTGTCTCTTGGGGCCATATTTAGTTCTCATGTCATCATGACGTGAGTGGGCATGTCTGCAGAATGTATTCTGGAGTCTGGGACCCTTTCCACATGGGCATTGGTCAGTTAGAACAGCCTTCATTTTGTGGAGCTTGTAGTCTACAGTGCCCTGTGCGGAGCCTAAAAATTGTGATTTGCTATGATCTACTTAGCTTTAGAATGGAGTCCCGTGGAAAGTTTCTACCTTTTCTTTGTCATCGTTTATGTTTGAATTTTCTTTTGATGAGAATTTTTGCTTCCCTGTATTTAGAGGTATTTGATAAACTGTATCTGTCGTAGGCTTGGTCTGCCCCGTTTTTATCTTTTCTGAAACCTTTCCCTCCGTGATTAATCTTTCTAAATCAGTTTGTCCCAAGCCATAGTAACTATGTTAAGATAAGACTAGTAGACATATTTACATATAATACAAAATTAAGGATGGATATTTGTTTTAAATGAATATCTTGTTATGTTCTTGTTCGTAGACTTTTTGGGCATATTATTTTTTGGTCAAGGCGTATGAACATTAATGGTATCTTCGAGATTATAGTTCAAACCTCATTGCATAGTATCTCCAATCTTTAGCTATGAAAATGATGACTATTTGAAACAGTATGTCTTAGTTCCATAACTTAAGAAAACTTGCGAGTCGGAGAGTGTGTAGAGGTAGGATATGACTGAGAAATTTGTGACTACGGAAAAAAAACAAGGATATAACTGAGAAATGTGGGACTGAGGAAAAACCAGAGAATAAAACATTAACGAGAGTACGTACTGTAGATATTGTATAAAAATACACTTCATAACGCGTATGTATTTATACTCACGAGCGTACGTTAAGCACGTGTTAGCGACGAAAATACACCACACCAGCAACACTGCTACCATGTTAGATTAACTCTCTTATTAGTGAATTCAACGTGAGACGGTTTGATGTGCCTGAGAAATCTGGAATATGTTTTATTGTACCATTGTGGCTTGCATAAAAGCTTGAAATGTTTCGTGTAAAGGTTGTGTACCATCCATGCTGAGATGGATATTTATCGTGAATGGGTACTGTCAGTAGATCTCCTGCAGATAAAATAAATCTTAAATGATTGTGTTAATTGAAAGACAGCATCAATAGATAGACAAATTATAGCATTTCATAATGTTGCAGAGAGGGTCGTAAACATAACATTGGTTTAACAAATATTTAGGGGGGGGGGTCATATAAAAGCTAATTAATTCGTTTATGTTGAATTTTCTATATATATTTGTGGAATACCACAAAAACAAGGTTGGTGTTATAGTTTTTTCCTACTTCTTATTTAGTAAGAGGTCCGTAGATAAAAAGGGGATGGGTGGATGTTCAAATCTTCTCCCCCCCCCCCTTTCTAGAAAATCGAAACATGACTTTTATTACTAGGAGCCTGACCAAATAACGAGTAAAAAGCCACACAAAGAAAAGCAGAGATTTTTCACAAAAACGTCATCTAATTGTTCACTGAAAACATGATTTGACACACGGAAATACACGAATGACCTTTTTTTATTACGTAAACACCCCCGCCCCTTCTCCTTGGGGACAACATACCTACGGTCCTGTTTAATATTAAATGTAAAGTTTTGTTTTCTTTAAGTGGGAGAGGGTGGTTTGAACATTACAAATTCCCACAATTGTTAATTATTAAAATATAATTGTAACATTTATGGTGATGTAAGCTCATTTCAAACCGCGGACGTTTATCCAATTTTTTTATATTAGAGCTTGTTAACATAAAAATGGAGGTTGTGTTTAGGCATGAAGAAAGAGACGTGGCAATTGGGATAGTTTGCAACTATTCGCCGATGCGTTGAGAGTATCGGATCCAAAGCTTTTAAGAGGTAACGAATATGTATTAGGTATTCGATATGTTGATTATACTCTTCGCACACCGGACAAGTCCATAGGTGCTCAGATCTCCGCTTCAGTCAATCTCTCAGGGTATAACGGCTGATGGTTCCGGTTCTATGTTGGTTCACTGCTCTTTTTGAAATCTTTGTCTGGGGTTCTCTACGGGCCACACCCATCCTCACTCCCAATTCGCGTATTCTCGATATTGACTCATGCTCATTCATCCCAAAATCCTCTGATAGTGAGGATTCACGAAGAGCAATGAGTATGTCTGCTCGGTCCATAGGCTGACCAGGTAACCAACCAATAACATCAGTCGACATGGCATTTCATGATAATGAGAATTAATTGAAAGACATTTTGAGCGCAGCATACCGTGAGATTGCATCAGAAAATATGTAAATATCCAATGATCCCTGAGTATTGATTGATTTACACTATTAAATTATTTTATCGACACTTGTGATCTGGGGGAGTGCCAATAAAGAATAAAGTTGAATAACTAAAAGCAGTACACTCTGAAAACGTATTGCAATTTTTCCATTTAAAAATGCCAATGGTATTTTGTAATTCTATAAATCAGTTGTTGATGTGAATTATTCTACAGTATGTACGCCTATTTTAATTAAAGAAGTGGTAACGTTATATATTTCTGTACATTATCGATTACTAATCTAGGCCAGTGATTATTTGTAACTACTCTGAGCCAAAGGTACTTGCAACGTTTCACAGCCGATGATACAAGTACCCCAAACTGCTTCACCAACTGTGTCAGTTTAATCACATTTATTCTGATATATTTGGAGAATGCGATTGATTGAATATGCTTCTTATTCTTAAATGTTGGGCGCAGATACACGCGACATGGTAAGACTCAAAAAGACTTTGCAGAATTTCTTCGTAAATAGAAAGATGTATCTAATCACAAAATAGGTCTCAACATAATTCATACTTTGATGAAGCCTGTTCAACACCCATGTCTGAACATTTGCGTTGCAAGCCAATACATTTTGTTTAAAGGAGGGGGGGGGAGAGAGATTTGAGGGGTTCAAAATGCAGCCGGAACATGACATTTAGTATTAAAAAGCTAACCTTAAAAACGCGGTAACACTCACTCATCTCTGATTGATTTTCCCAATAAAAGTCACTAAATTTCCACGAAAACGTATTTGGTAACGTTATATTTCTGTACATTATCGATTACTAATCTAGGCCTGTGCTTATTTGTCGATTACATGTTACATTATGTTGCTAACGTAAATTTCCAATTTCCTGATAACGTATTTACGGTCACACTGATAAGTATGCTTCTTCTTTAGCACTCATTCTTAAACTGCTGATTCTCTCTTATAGCAGGACAATGGTCCTACAAGATTTCCAGCAGGATGTAGTCCAGATAATGGAAATGCGTTGTGTCGCCGTTTTATTTGCGCCAATGGCCCGATACATCCGTCTTCGGAGGGAGAGGAGTATGCAACTTCCTGTTATCTGCAGTATGCCTGCAAGAAAAGTCCTTCACCTTTCTTGAGAAAAGGCATCGTGACATTGCTACAGCCATATGCCTGAAATTTTAAATCTAAGAAAACGGTAGTTATCTCAACTTGTCAACGTTTCCTTGATACTTTTCCTTTTTCGTGATTTCTTCAATTCATGCGTAGTATGTGTCACGGAATGCTTGTAATCGTGGCTTGCAAGCATGGCTGTGATATACGCGCCTTTTGGCCCAACACATTATACTTTAGCATGGCACTATTGGGGTACTGTTACATTCTACGGAGTTAAATAATAAACTCACTGCCAACACTATCCTCACCTTTTAGAACATGCATGGAAAGCAGGGCTATAGATGTGGGTAGGATTTTATTTTGAAAAACTGTTCACTTTGTTTTGGGATAATTGTTTAATTGAAAAAACTGTCCACTGGCTTTGCCGTAAAAAAAGGAAAGGGATAAAGACCCTTCAAAATAATTAATTAGGCCTTCATTCGTAACATTTTTTTAATTATTGTGGTGATTTCGGCTGTTCACTATTTATATACTTGGAGTAGCCTTGGCTATGTTTGGCATGCGATTCCAAATATATAAATAGTGACCAGCTGAAACCACCACAACAATAAAAAATGCTAAGAATGAAGGCCTAAGTAATTCTGTTGAAAGGTCTTTATTGGTATCTGGAATACCCCTTTCCTTTTTTCTGCAGTTATTTCTAGCTGTCCATCTTACTCTCGTGATTCTTCTATAGAACTGTATCATTGTTGTCTCTATTTTTTTTTTAAATGTCATGTTTAATTATTGTCCAAGACTCGCATTCAGATGTTAGAATTGTTATATTGCTAAATGATATAGTGTACATGACGATTATATCTCTGTATCACCTCCAATAACACAGACATATTATACGAAGTGGTGAATCCTATATAAATAAAGAAGTGTTTGAACATAAAGATAGAAAATAGAGATAAATATAAAGAAAAATGTAGATAAATATAACGAAAGAGTTGTTGTGTAGAAATACTCGTTCACGGCCGTTGATACACTTTCAGCAAGGAAGTCGTTTTATCTTTAAAACAAAAAGACATTCCCTACTTTCGTGTGTAAATCCCACACTTTGATGATCTTTTCGTTTCGGGACGGAACTGCTTTAGCACAACTTTCGGCTGAATGCCAAGTACTAAGTACTCTGTTATGATTTGCTAAGGAGAAAAAAAGATGGAGGGGGAGGCTTTGATCATCCCCAACTCCCTCTCCTTATCCAGGACCTGTACCCGTTTCATCAATAATCACATCAGGAAAACATGACTGGAATATTAACGCCATATGATAGGAAACAAAGTATAACAAAGAAAACTCACAAATGGTAAGCAGCACGGAAAATAGCATGATACGGAGACTGACAAAAAAAATGGACTGTGAAGTTTGAAAACCTCGCCAAAAGCAGAGATATATGGTGAGATCGAGACAATAGATCCGTAATTAGACTTAGCTTCTGTGAAATGTGTCTTTATCGATATTTCGTTTCGCTAAATAGTGTACGAAATTTTTGTTTGTTAAAAAATAGGCCACATTTGCTTACCCTGTACCAAACAACGTAACAAATGGAGTCCTAATTAATTCTTTCAGAAGGTCTTTATTGGAAACGGTCATGATGAGATGACTTCAAGATATATGTGTCGTCAGACAGAACGGGAATGATAAAAGATATCCAGCTTTTAATGATAAGTTTCAAAGGAATCAGTTGCAGTGTTCAAATAATATGAATGCATATGCTACATAAAAGAGTTAATTAAGATGGGCTGATGGTCTGGAATGTGTGCTACATGATCTTCTCTGAAATTTGTCAAATACACCATCTTTATATTTTGTTACAGAAGTTCTGCCAAGAACGGTAGTATTCAGAATCTTATCTTTGATGTCATAGGCATATTCATTCATTTTCCTTTTGCGCTGAAGTCAGCGCATAGGGCAGAGGTCAGATCTCTCTAATTATGTCTGTTCAAAGCTATTCTGTGCAGTTCGTGAATAATATGAATATTGGTTGTTTTACTTTCTTTAAGTATTGTTCATAGGCCTATATCGATGACTATTTATGCTCTTTTATAAGACATACTTAAACTCATTTTTCGTAAGCGTATAAACAGCACGTAAAACATAAGCTATGTACACCATATATTTTCTGTTTAACTGACCCTACACCACTTCATTATCAAACACTGGCCTTTAATCTACGATAATTATCAAACACTGACCTTTAATCTACTATAATTATCAAACACTGGCCTTTAATCTACTAAAATGTGCTACTCGCTTTTGAATGTCGGATGTCTTCTTCATCATTCACAACATTTTGTGTTTCAAAGACACATTAAGCTGTTCATAATGTTTGTTATCTTTCGTGATTAGTATCCTAGCATCATTGACAAATATTTAAAAATATTGTCATTCTTAGCGTACAAAAGGGGTTATCCATAAATTATGTCAGCAACTTTTGCCAATTTTTACCCTCCTCCCCTGTTTGTCAATAAATGTCAAGAATTCAGGAACTTTTGCATGATGATTAATTATGCAAAAAAGGTGTAACCTACAACCTCTCCCCAATAATAATAATAATAATAATAATAATAATAATAATAATAATAATAATAATTGTTTAAAGCAGAACAACTATTAGAAATTGTTTCATGATTTTTAGAAATATTTTACAAATTAAAACAATTTATTTGGTGTAAAAAACAGTATTGTTTTAGACAACTTTAGTCAATCCCCTCCCCTTGTCAACAACTGTGTCAAAATGTTTCCCACGCCCTCCTTATAACTATTAACGTGATTCCAAAACAGCACCAAAGTTAGTGTTTAATCAATGCCCAAAACAATTCAGTAAACTGTAAAAACAGCAATTCTGACAGCTAGCTTACCTTTATCATTCTTTACATGAACATAAGTATCTTGAATAAACTGTGTCTGAACTGTCTGCCTGGTTGTCGATTTTTTGGTAATATGTTGCGTAGGTACACAATATCAATAGGAGCAATAAGATTGCCACAGTTTAAGTTCTGATAGTGGCAATGTCATACCAGTTTACAATCAACTACATATATTTACCCACACTTGAACAAAGCTCAAATAGATAGTAGGCCTATACTTAAGTCTAAGCACAGGTCCCGATGGTGTTTTACTGTTTTTTGAGTGTGTCGTTGAATGTTCGATTTTGTCTCTACACTACATGCGTGGAAGTCTGCACTGATTATTGAAAAAAATCCTGCTATAATATATACCTTACTGATTTCTAATTCAACTATAGGATTTGTAATGCAATAGTGATATATGATACATAAAAACGAATAAATTTATTGTTCTTGTTCAACAATAAATTTATAACAAGCGCTAAATGGTATATTTAGAGTACCGTAAAATATAGTCTATAACAGTAACAAATTAACTGTTGTTATGGCAACACAGTAAACAGAGAAGGAATTTTGCTCTATTGAACATCAGTCAATAATTCTGCGCATGCGCATTACTTAATTCTCTCAGGGTTGCCATAGTGGTGCTATTTGAATTAGTGGCAACATTTTTGAAATAGCGCGGTTTTTTTCAAGTGAAACATAAAATACCTGTGTTTTACGTTACTATTAAACAATATGTAATGCTCTGAAACATTGTTTGAAGAATAATGGACTTCAGTTGCAAAGACTTGTTGTACTTGGCACTAATAATGCATCTGTCATGACAGGTGTAAACAATGTAGTGTACACAAAATTAAAGTCTGAAATTTCTCATCTGATCCTAGTGTGTCATTCTCTTCAACTAGCTGTGTCACATGCAACAGTCGAATGCCTTCACAGAAGTCTAGAGTTTATGATTAGAGAAACATACAACTGGTTTTCTCACTCATCATTTATCATTTTGTCAAGCAAAATACAGTGAACTTTTTGCATTAATAAATTATGGGTAACCCCCACATAAGCATATTCAACCAAGTCAAACACGACGAATGTCTATTGAATCTGCCATTGCCAGAATATTACAGCAATGGGTTGAGCTCTGAACTCGTTTTACTATAGCAAGAATGCGCTGTTATACAACATAACTTGTATATTCTATGTTTTGAGACATAAAAACTATGTTTTGTGATATGAAAAACTATGTTCCTCTCATATTTCAAGTATATACTGGAGAAGTTCAAAGCGTGAATAAAATGTTTGAAGCAGAAATGCAAGATCCAATAAAACTACTCAGCGATCTTGTCCATTACACTGATTCTATCAGTTCAAAGATTGTTATTCCTGAAAAAACCCACATTACACAGACTGATTCTATTGAAGACTATTTAGATCCTAATGCCTATCTGGATTATGAGTTTGAAAAAGAAATGGCAATCTACAAATTTCAGGATGAGAAATTCGTGGAAGATGTGTACAGTTTTTAGTGGAGTTATTAACACAGCTGCGTTTACGTTTCCCAGATAACATTCAAATATTGCAGTCCATGTCATGTTTTAGTGGAAGTGAATGTCTACAGCCAAATAAGCCTTGAATATTAGATTTATCTAAAATATTTATTGGAGACGTAGATACTCTCACCCGCATATATATCCAGTGGAGAAAACTTTAGCATATGCAGTGGACACATAACAATGGCACACATACATTATGGACAGAAATAGCTTCATGCAGGAATGCAACTAGTTAAAATCCTTTCCAAAGTCTTGTAGATTTAGTTTTAACTGTGTTTACTTTACCTCATTCCAATGCTGACGTGGAACGTTATTTCAGTCAGATTGGGCTTACAAAATAAAAAATTCTAAATAGATTGAGCATCACGAGTTTGAAAACTGTTCTGACTATTAAATATGGAATGAAAAGATATGGTAAATGCTGTTTTGATTATAAACTACCAAAGGATGTCCTGCTAAAAATTGGATCACAAGATGCTTATATAAGTTTGTTTCAATTATCATCATCTGATACACAGGTGCAGCCAGAAAATGTAACATAAATTAAAGATTTGTCTGACTAGGATTTGGCAGATCTTGAATAAATATATTTATAATATTAACTCATAGTCAAGAATTAGAATGTAAAAACTTGAAACATATTTTGAATATTAGGTTTTTTGAGTTTTCTCTCATTATTGTGTATGTTCTCGTTATTCTTGGCATGAGACTAGTACCTTTTGGCAAAAACATGTTTACACACTAAATGCACCAGGAAAAAGACATAAAATGGGGGGAAATGTTGTCTGGCTGTGATTATGCAATCTGGAATAATATTATTTATCAGATTAACTGATATTACTAAATTATAATGTGCTATCTTGTATTATTTTAAGGAAAATGTTTAGTGATTTTTTTTTATTGCTTCTTAAAATATCTTTAATGCTTTCTTGATCTTTTTTTTTAAGAGACGGTCACTAGTGCTTTTATCATGAAATGAGTTGGCAACCCTTCATCCCCTGGTGCCAAATATTTGACTAAGATCCGTGTTTAAGATCAAGAACCATATATGACAATGTTTAACAATTATCACCACTGCGAGAGTACATAAAGTAATCATACCACCAACAAGATGATTGTTAATTCAAACGACTCAGGTAGAGTAGATTATTAGTCTAAGATGGTTGTAGACTGTAGTGATTTATCTCAAACAAACACTGATAAATTACTATTATAAATATAAATAATAATTATTCAATTCATTCATTTTGATTTTTCCTTTAGCGCTAAGTTAGCGCATATACAGATCTCTCCAATGTTGTCTGTTCAAAGCTATTATGTGCAGTTCTTGAATAGTATAAATATTGTTTGTTTTAATTTCTCTAAGTATTGTTCTTCTCAGTGTTTCTGTTTGGTGTCTACCCCTGATAATTATAACTATTATATTAATTATAACTACTACATAACACGCACCGAGTCTGACAATCTTCCTTTTCAGTCAATCACCGAATTCGGTATTTTGAAGATAGTTATGGATATCAAGATAATTAATACTAAAATATCTATATAGAAAGCCGTAGATAGTCATACTCTTCTAATCGTAAACTAAGAAACTAACCCTATCATTATATCTACAATGTTTTTGTTTGGTCAATTTTATTTTACTTTTCTCCCTCAACAAACTGTTAGAATTGATCCCCAGCAAATCCGAACATGACTCTTACTCTTAGTACTAGGAACTAATCAAAAGGTCGGTAAAAACACCCTGTTTAGCATTATTTTGTTTGCAAAAAAGGTCTTCAAATTGTCTGTCAAATAGTGAAATTTACATACGAAATTGGACAACAAATCATTTTAAAAATTTGGAAATTATATTTTCTTCTGCGTTCATTCTCAAACTCCAACTGGATCTAGCTGGATCATGGTCCTGCTAGATTTCCAGGAGGATGTAGTCCAGAAAATGGAAATGCGCTGTGTCGCCGTTTTATTTGCGCCAATGGCCCGACACATCCGTCTTCGGCTGGAAATTATATAAAAACTGGTAGAAATGCTGTTTGAGTAGCTGCTGTGCTATAGCACAATGTTTACATTTCAAACTATCAGACATCATGGATTTCCATGCACTGCCAATGAAATTAATGGATGCCATGACATCACACCGCTGAAGCAAAAAGGAGGGTTTTTGCGCACAAGATGGCTTTGTGAAAGGCAGATCCATCCATTTCATTCGTTTTTGCAAAATCCATAGTCGGCTAGTTCCAAATATAAACATTGTTAATTAGATTAAATACGTACCTCATTCATCTTGGCTTGGCGGATAAACCCATGCTTTATTCTACACAAGAACTCTTGGAAAATACTTTCATAACTCCGTGAGTGTAGTCGCCATTACATGTAGACTGACGGTCCCAGTACGCAGTTGATTGACCATCATTCTTTCTTGTCCACGAAACTGCTCCTTTCTAGCGACACCATATTTCAAACCATATCCCTTTATTCTAGTCATGGAACAAGAGTCATCGTCGCTTATACAGTCATTTGCTCTTGCGTTTTCCTGCAGGGCGTTCAAAATGTCTGCTCGATCCATCGCTCCACCAACAGCCGTAGTAGCAGCGTGTCCGGCCAACCTATATGCTCTCTTATTACCCCGGACTCCCGCATGTCCTGGCACAAAAATGAAAGTCACTTTACGCATACAGGAATTCTTCACTGCATCCAGCCACTGTTCCCGAATGTATCCCGCCAGAACTTTCACAATCATGCTCATCGAGTCACTGAGTATAATCCATGAATATGTATAAAATCCATGAATATTTTAAGTTGTGTTCCCTAATGGTAATGAAGTCCATACAACTGTCAGGAAGAACCAGACGGTTTTATAAGCTATGAAATATGATACATTCATTAACAGTAACAATTTTAATGAAATCCAATCTCTTGATTGAAAAATATTGTAAGCTCAGGTAATGACATTTTGTGAATCACTAAATGCAAACTGAAACCCACATAAATTTATTTGCGAGATCACTAAAAACAAACTGAAACCCACATAAAATTATTTGCAAATCACTAAATGCACACTGAAACCCATATACATTTGAATTTTGACTGAAAGGCTTCAAGTAGAAACGCCACGTAACACATGATGAGTACAGGTTGACATTGACTGATTATATACAATAATAAATGAAAAAATTGTTGGATTACAGTTTTGCTGCAATTTTACTTATTATCCATATGTCTTTGTTTAGTTTTATCTTTGATCTAGTTCATACATTTACATTAGAAGTATCCACATTTCTTATGGCCTTACTAAATTGTAGATACTTTCTACATTTTTATTTAGTAGGAATAGAATTTTCCAAAACTATAACATGTGTAAGGTTCTATCTATTTATTTATTTATTGTCTTTTCTCTGCTTTTGCTGTTAGGTGTAGCAGGATAGAACAACGATTGGTTTACAGGCAATGGCATGTTTGGTCACTGGATGTCTCATTACATCAGTAACTACTTCAATCCACTTTCATATTGTTTTTCCTCTGCCTCTTGGTGTTTCAATTTGTATGCACCTGCTGCTGGCCAATATGGGTTTATTTTCATTAAGTGGTCTGTTTTTTAATATATTTGACCATAGATGTTGTTCCAACAGTTTTTGTAATCTCTTCATTCCTTTCTTGTTTTGCTTATTGCTTTTCTTAGAAATATAATTTTACACATAGTAAGCTTTCTCACTTGTTCTTTAACTAGTGTCCACATCTGTTATTGATAACACTATGTTGGTATGAAGAGTCAATTTATGATTTGCTTTGTGGTTTCCATCGGACTATATGTATGTTTGAAGATTGGTTCAGTTCATAATTTGCATAGTTTGGTTTTTTTCATTCATGTCTTGATCTCTTTGTTCTTCTTCTTCAGCGTTCATTCTCAAACTCCCGCTAGATCTCCCTTGTAGCAAGACCATTGTCCTACTGGATTTCCAGCAGGATGTAGTCCAGAGAATTAAAATGCGTTGTTTTGCCGTTTTATGTGCACCAATGGCCCAACATATCCGTTTTTGGTGCATCTCTCTGTTCATTCTTCCATTGTCTGTAAAAATGTTTAGGAGATATTCAAATTCCTGCACTTGTTTCAGTAGCTGTTCATATATCTTTATGTTTATTGTATTGGATTTTCTGCCTATAAACATTACTTTATAGTCTATAGACATCCTCTATCATCCAATAATATGGTTACATTTCTTGAATTTCTTTGCAGAAGACTGTTAACTAGTAGTGTCAGAAAATTTTACAAATTCAGAAATAATGCAAAGATTTCTGGCACTGCCATTGTGTCTTACACTTCTTCTATGGACACTGCCATCCACAGGTAATATGACTATGTTAAATATTAGTCCATTAATGATTGTATGTATTGTAACAAAGAATATCACGAAACATACAGTGACTGACCACAAGTTTTAACTATTACCTTTAAAAAAGTTTCCCAGTCCAACCATAAGCATTTTTAGAATATTTACGAAAAACACAGTGAAGTTTGTATTTAGTATTTAACTTGTTAGCTATATTATCTAATCAACAAGTTTAATATCAAAATATTATGAAATGAACAATAAGAATCAATGTAATTTGTGTATTATAAATAAATAAACCAACATGTTATCAAGAACCACTGTGTGCAGTGGTGAAATGGCGTAAAATTGTTTTGTTTGGACATGGAAGGAGAGATGACTACTTTCTAAAATAATTTTGCTAGGAACAGTCGAGGGTGGAAGGAAGAGAGGTGTCAAAAGATCAAGTATTGTAACATCAAGAAATGGTCTGGACATTATTTTGATTTTTCTGTATTACATTACGATATTAGCAGAAAGGCAAGCAGAAAGAATAGTGAACCTGTTAAAACAGTAAACATCGATTGATATGCTGCAATATTATTTCTGCAGTTTAGCCCTGTTATTATTTGTTTACATTTGTTTGACATTTCTGCATAGGTCAGAGGTAAAACGTTAATCAATCATATCAACGAGTTTTTGTGTGGTTTTTTTGCAAGACCTCAGGAGAACCTTTACTATTTTTCATGACTGTTTCCACTTGATATATGTACATATATTCATAATATTATATTTAGAATATACCATACAGTTCCTAGGTTGACCCAGCCTAAGGAAATTGGTACCAGATCTTCAGGGAAAATAAAGGGGTGGATGTGATGCTGACCACATCATTGTTAGGTATGCCATTAGTCAATGAGAATATGGGCCTAACATAGTATTCCACTATACGCCTCAGTGGCGTGGAAAACGAAAGCTTTAACTTACAATCTGGATTTGGAAGTTTTACCAGCCTAATGGAGCCAGTGGGTGAGAGTGTAAATAGCTTAGCTGTTTTGTTGACTTATTGAAGAGACAGACCTATGGAGTATATTGTCTTTCCCCAGGTGGTTTGTTATCTACTCTTGCCATTAAATGTAGGGGTTATTGGAGCTCGAGCTTGTGCTCTAAAGCCAAATGTGTGGCCTTGGCTGTGCTATGACCGTGTATGTTCAGGATGTTTTCAATCCATCTTTTCCATGGTCTTCCTCTGGCTTTGTACCCTTATCTCATTTGGTTATATGCCTGTATGGGCAACTTGTCATGATGCATTCTCATAATGTGGCCAAACCACATGATCTGCTGGTTTTCTATGTATTCTGTACAAGGTATTATATCTATTTTTCCCTAATAACTTAATTTCATAATACATCGAGCCTGGTGATCTCGGCAGCTTTCCTTAAGTGTATATTAATGTATGTGAACATTTTATGTTACTCTGTTAAGCTTGTCCAATTCTGTAGCTTGGTACTTGATTAGAAGAAAACATCATGGCACCTGTGACATTCCCATTATTGTTCCACTCTCTGTTCCAGCAGGCATCTAAGAATATGCAGACAAAGTCCCAATGAGATGTTGATTATGTGATTGTTTTGTTCTTTCCAGAGAGGTCACACTTTCTCCCCTCACCCCTGGTCGTGCCCCCAGTTCTGTGGCTGAGAGGTACTAAGCACATCTTGAATGGCCAAGATGCATGGTTCGATATCATCTACAGAATGTTGGGCATCTTAGTAATTCAGAAAGCAATGGTAGCCTAAAAATTGTAAATGTTGTCTAGAACAATTATTACAGTTAAGAAATGTTGATTGATTGTTATGTCGTGAATAGAGTATGCTACCATCAAGCTCATCTGTGTCTTGTTTTCCTTCTTTCTCTTCTTCTTATCCACTCTTCTTTATTATCTAATTTTGTTCCTCTTATCTCTTCCTATCATGTCTTTGTGTAGTATTACCCAGTAGATTTTTGCTTTTGTGCTGATGAAGATGTTTTCATCAAAACATTGTCTGTTTTTGTGATTTGTTGTTAGTATGTCGTTATTTAAATATTAGCCACACTCTTTACCTATTTCTGTGTTTTCCTTGTATTACCTATGTTGCCCCATCTCACACCTAGGACATTGGGTTGTTCAGAGATTTATCTCCTTAGATGTGTTGATTGTCTTTGATTATTTTGATATGCATTCCTGTTAGTGAAATAATAATCATCATTCAATAATTGAAATGATTATCAGCTGTCCAAGTAACGAACATCAGACTGATGAATGGAACAAACCAATCATCGAGGGTTGGAAGAATAGAAATACAGGTTAATGGCCAGAACTCCTGGGGATCAATTTGTGATGATCAATGGGATAACAATGATGCTATTGTAGCCTGTAGACAGTTGGCATACACGTAAGTTCATTCTGTTATTATGAAAAGAATTTCATTCAACAAAAATTGTTTATTTAAAATGTGTTAAGAGGTAAATTGCAAGAGAATATGTCAATGTTGATAAATTCATGGGGGTGCATATGTCAATCATAGGGGCTGCATAGTGCAGTGGTTATTGCACTAGCTTCGCATATGAGTAGTCTTGGGTTCATTCCTTAGTTGAGGCGGAAATATTTTTCAGATTACAATGTCTCCCAGGTCGACCCAGCCTTAATTGGGTACTGGATTAATCCAGGTAGTAAAGAATGCGAGGGAGAAGAGATGGCAACTGCCCTCATATAGCAGAGCCACTGAAATGTGAGATCGCAAACATCTCACACCCCTACAGCATTAACTCTTTCATGACATATTTTTTCGGAGTATAGACGTAATTAATTTTAGACTAAATTTGTGAACAGCAACATGATTTAGGCACAAGCTTCCTGAAGACAAAGTATTAGTTATGGAAGGTCATATTAGATATCAAAAGAAATATAATTGAATGTGGAATCCATATATAATATAATAATGTAAGAATTGTAACAACGAAATAAAAAAATTATACCACAAAGAGGAATGTTAGATGAAGAGAACTGTTTTTGACATGCATTATGTTCTACTCGCCCACACTTTACTTGTCTTGAAATATTTATATCTAATCTTACTAAAGTAGATGCCTTGACTGTCAATGTACTGATCATAATTAGTTTATTTGAAGTAAATCTATCAACTGCCTAGTGTTTTATGACATTTTTGTGTGTGCCATGTCTAATTTCATAACTGAACAAAATATTGTGAAAATTTAGAAAATATTCTCCAGTATTGGATTTTCAAAATTAAACTTTATTTCATTCAATATTATCATTAGGTCTAACTCTATTTTCTGTATAAATTAGTGCAAGATTATCATTGCTTTCACTAGGCCTATCTGATTCTTCAGAAATAATAGCAGTGGGAACAGTTTTAGAATTTTTTAGCTCTTACCTATTAAGTCTAGGCCTATTATTTTTCCAGTTTTCAATAAGTCAGTAATCTCCACTGTAAAAATCGAAAACAATGTTGTTTACTGACATATCACTTGAAATAATATCTCCAATTATAAAACTCAAAGAATAATAAAGTCTGATGCTTGCTAAATGTTTGAGCTCTATTGCTAGTAAAACATGAAGCCATTTTACTAATTTCAGGAAAACTGAACCTACCTTGTTCAAATTTTAATTTGAAATAAATATGTCATGTGTATAATCACACAGTAAAATGAGGGCTTCTTTTCATTAGCCAGATTTCTAAAGTTTAAATAGCTGAATAAGTTAATACTAATTTATTTATGATTCAAACAAAATAAATTTAGATGGCATATCTGTAAGACCAATACATTGTGGATACATCAGGAAAGGGGGTCTCTCTGCCATGATACAATCATCCCTCGCTACTTCACGGTTAATTTATTGCGGCCTCAATACATCGCAGATTTCTATAAACTTATTTACAGCATCTACACTTTAGTTACATCTAAGTATGTTACACACACACCTATCATATTTATATTATTTGCGGCCACATTATTTTATGTATGTTATTTATACTATTAATATTTTATTTACATGTTTGAAACTATTCTTGAATGTTCTAATGATAACATATGCACTTATATGGTTTCATATACACTTATAGATATTATACATACACAAAACATGTACGTGTGTTAAAAATGAGAGGAAGACACTACTTCGCGGTTTTTTCACTTATCGCGGCCGGTTTTGGTCCCTATTAACCAAGATAACTGAGGAATGACTGTATATTGTGTTTACATATGGAATGAGTTAATTAATGCTATGGGTTGACTTTACTATATCTCAATGTTGATAAATTCATGGGGGTACATATCCCAATGTTGATAAATTCATGGGGGTACATATCCCAATGTTGATAAATTCATGGGGGTACATATCCCAATGTTGATAAATTCATGGGGGTACATATCCCAATGTTGATAAATTCATGGGGAATGCATATTATAACAAATTGTATTAATTATTAACTGATGAACGACCTTTATAGGATTCTTGGAATTTGTAGCAGACATATAAGTGATTTTTCTTCTACATCTGATGTCAAAGGGCATGGATTCTGCTCTCTGATACTGGAATAAACACAATTCTTAATGTGTCCAGCAGGTGCCTTATTCCATTTTTGTAATCTTTGATGTTGAATTTCCTCAATTATATGTCATCAGGTGCCATATTATCATTTAGGAGTAACTAAGCAATAGGGGTATTTCCCCATTATCCAGTACCCTTTATACAGACAATACAGCTGAAGAAGACATGCACCTACCACCATCTGACCCAGGGAACAAAGAGTGAAAGCTCGCAACCCCGGGGATCGGATAAGTATGTAAGATCCCCATTATCCTCAAACCAGTAAGATAACAGATGAGATTTAAACATTCAGCTGACATCAATTCTCTTTTCAACTTGAGTCAATCCATTTTCCGAGTTAAATTCTTATTTGTTCTTGGAAATGCTGGTGTACAAAGAAATGAACATGCAGACTGGCTTGCTGGTACAGAGATCATGAGGACAGGACAAACAATGGACTGAACTGATGGTCTGAATGCTTTTAGGTGTAATAGGACTGTGTATTCTCAAGTCAGTATGAATATGGATAGGTAGATTGAGACAGAAATAGAGTTGAGACAATATAGAAGTTGGTGCAACGGTGTGAAAAGTGAATTCAAAAGGAGGGTAGTTATGTAGAAAAATGACATTATTTGGATCTCTTTATGAATTATGTACCGGTATCTTCAAAAATTTAATTTTGCCCTTACTTAATGAATCACCCTCGTACAATGTTGAGCTTATTGCGTCTGTTACCCCACTAAATTATCTGGGTTTGTCGCTTGGTAATTTCCTGCTAAATCTAAGTGTCATTGTTCTTTGTGGTAGATTGCTTGGAGATTGTCATTACATGACAGAACCTTTAAAATACTGTTGCTTCTTGATCAAGCCTGTCTGGCTCTCTCACTGAAAGGTAGTTAGTGTGGCTCAGAAGCTAAAAACTAGTGTTCTAATCCAGCTCAGGCAACTGATGTTCAAAAAGCAATGGCAATATACTGAATGTAAATATTCCCTAGATAATCACTAGAGTTAAAAATTGCTGCTGTGTTCACTAGGTCACGGATACGGTATGTTACCAATTATATTTCTTGATGAAATTCATAACTGCTGTGGTACCCATTTGTTGCCTGATTTAATTATGTCATAAACAATCTCATCTTGCCACACCTTTCTCTCACTATGTGATGTGTGCTTTACATAACATTGTTTCTACTGCCACTCTGTAAACCTCTTGGTTTTGTGCAAACTGCCCAACTTCTTCCAGTGTAATGTTTAGAAGGTCTTTGATTTCATGTGTCCATCGTAGTCTTTGTCTGCCTTTTGTTCTCTTTACTGGAACTTTGCACTCCGTGATTAAGTTTTCTAAACCATTTGCATCTCTGTCTAACTCCTGTTTGGAACTTAAAACCAGAAATATTTCTCCCTCGAGACAGACAACAGAAGCCTGTTGTTCCTTGCCAAACCACACATTGTGCCTACACATTTGACTAAGTACAGCACTCTCTTAAATTTACTTTGAACAGAAACGGAGGAATAGCTGTAACAGATAACAGATTCGGAACAGGAAATTTACCGTTTCTGATGGATGACACTCAGTGTGCAGGAGATGAAGCAACGCTATCTCAGTGTATATCAAGCCAGATATCTGACTGTATCATAGGTTCAGATAACGAGGCTGGTGTGGTGTGTAATGAAAATCTTGGACCTGGTCAAACAACACCAACTCTTGCACCCACAACAACAATCTCTGGAAGTATCATCAGTGGCAACTGTGAGTTTAGAAACTTGTTGATATATATATGTATATATAGTATCTTTTTGTCTGAGATTATAATAATAAGGGATAATCTAATATCTGTTTTAGTAAGAAATGCAGGTGTATAAATATAGAGCCTAAGAAAGTATCAAATAGATTAAATATGCTTTATAGAGAGCTTACAACAGAAGAAATCAATATTTCCACCAAAAGGTCTTTATTAAGATACAAACACCAAACACATATAGGAGACTATATGCAATTATGTAGTTTCTTATAACCTAACACAAACATTGATTTGTTCTGTTGTAGGCTTGCTTTTAAAACCTATTTACTTATTACTGTTTTTTTAAAGAGTGGTGTTATATTTATCTACATGTGTGGTATGCAGTTTGATTGCAGTCTATAAATAACCAAACTGTCAGAGGATATCCAACAAGATGGAGAGTGCCACAGTAACAACACCAAGATGCGATAACTAGGACAATGTACTATTCTTAATGATCTAACTAATAACTAACAAATAATAAAACTCATGTAAAAAAGATCATAGTTAAATCTAGTTGTTGAAAAATGTGAAAATCTTGCTGTCTTGTCCCGGGCTACCCTATTAAAATTAATAAAGGAAAACATTAACAGGCAAACATTGCCAAGGGAAATAACCACATTGGTGGGTACATATTCCTAACAAGAACCATTTCTTACCCTATTAAAATAAATAAAGGATAAACATTAACAGACAAACATTGCCAAGAGAAATAATCACATTGGTGGGTACATACTCCAAACAAGAACCATTTCTTGAACTTGTGGAGTTACTGTTATAAGCGGTACTTTGACTTGCAGCATGCCACTTTGTGAGATGTATGATGTACATATAGGATAACCCAAGTATAATGAAATAGATCCTCTTTTCTGCCTTTTTATTCTACTTGTCTGAATCATCTGACTCGTTACAGATATGACATTGCTTACAATCTAAATATACATCTCCGTACACGTAATATCTCTCATTTCCAGGTCAAGCGACTAACCCTACAGTCAGGCTGTATGGAAAACAAAACATAGATGGTATGGGATATGTTGAAGCTCTGCAGCCAAATGGAAATTGGGGCTTTGTGTGTGATGATGATTGGAGCGCTGTAGCAGCAACTATAGTCTGTGATCAACTTTGCTTCCCGTAAGAGAATTTATTGACTACACTAGTTTTTAATAGCATCTAGTTATCAGATTTATGTGTAAGTTAATAGCATCTAGTTATCAGATTTATGTGTAAGTTAATAGCATCTCGTTATGTGATTTATGTGTAAGTTAATAGGATCTAGTTATCAGATTTATGTGTAAGTTAATAGCATCTCGTTATGTGATTTATGTGTAAGTTAATAGGATCTAGTTATCAGATTTATGTGTAAGTTAATAGCATCTAGTTATCAGATTTATGTGTAAGTTAATAGCATCTCGTTATGTGATTTATGTGTAAGTTAATAGCATCTAGTTATGTGGTTTATGTGTAAGTTTCTTTATTTCTCTGCAATTATTTATTTATTTTCTCAATCTTTTTAATATGCATGCCATGGTTAGGATGGGTTTTTAACAATCTCTCTGATTGAATCTTCCCTCATTATTCTTGGTCTTGCTCTTGCTTTTTAGCCATTTTCTGCTGTTGTACGCCTAACAAACAATGAATTCAACTCTCTCTCTCCTCTCTCTCTCTCTCTCTCTATATATATATATATAAATATATATATATATATATATATATATATATATATATATATATATATATATATATATATATATATATATATATATATATATATATATATATATATTATATATATATATATATTTCCTGTAATTAGGCCTGATGAGGGGAAAAATGGCTAGAAAGGTCATTTATTCTGGCTTGCCAAGATGATTTAAATAATGGGGCCTACACAAGGCCACCGACGCTCAGAAAATATCAGATCATGAGCTATCTGAGCCAAACTGTAAATGTGATGTAGAACAGTGATAAGGAGGAAATGATTACGTCAAACCATTACCTCTAATGTTAGTAACTGAAAACAATGTTTCTTGCCTCCAAATTTCATGTGATGATTGATACTGGGAGACTACATGCACGACAATCTAACAGTGCAGAAAAAGTTTTCAGTGTCTAACACTAGAGATTTCAAACATGGCAAAGCCTTACAGTGCAGAAAAAGTTTTCATTGTGATACAAGAGAATTCAAACATGGCAAGCCTTACAGTGCAGAGATAATTTTCAGTGTCTGGCACTAGAGGCTTCAAGTATTACACCTTACAGTGCAGAGAAAGTTTTCAATCAATATTTGGCACTAGAAGCTTCAAGTGTTGTAAGTCTTACTTTGCAAAAAAGTTTTTAGTGTCTGACACTAGAGTGTTGTATATGGAAAAGAATACAGTGGCAACATGTGTCCAAGCATGTGACCGATCAGCAAAAATGTTGTTCATGCTCGAGAACACACAGAAGTCCACATGTCCCACCACAATTGACCACATTAAATAAGAGTCAAGAGTCAAAACACATGCTCCTGGGCATGGAAAAAGCTTTGAATACAGCTCCTCATAGCATAAAGGAAAAGCATTGAACAAATGTTAGGAAGCACATATTGTTCATATTTCTGACAGAAGCAGTATTGAAACTCGAATATACAGCCATGTGTCTCAGCCTACGAGTACATCCTTGTCAAAACTTTGGTTACTGCCAAAATCTCCATTGTCATGCTGCTTGCCATCTGAGTGAATGCACCACATTTCTTTCTGATGGTCTTCCTCCACCTTTGAGATGTAAAGGTCCAGGTTCTCCTGATGTGTCTCAACCGACCCATCTGTATATATAATCATATAATCTTCCTTGGAATTCTCACCGATCAGAGAGAACATCTCAGAATCAGTGACTGTCGGACACCATTCCTTGCATTCTCTATTGAGTATTATTATTACTTTGAAGGCTGTTTAATACTCTAAGGGTACCAGACTCCATTCCGCACCAGGCAACCTCCAATCTGTACACACTCTGTAGAATGTCTTCTGTGCGCAGCATCCATGTCTTTCCTCTCCTAAGGTGACTGCCTTATTTAATGCCTTAAATTCACTTTGAGAATTTCAGGGTTTAGCGGTTGCTCTTTATCAGCGATGATTTGTAGGTAGGCCCGTGCCCTGCACATTTGTATTCTTTGCTCTGCAGTTTGACAATCAAGTAAGTATCGCATAGCCTGTTCGCATAATGTATCTCATCATGCACCCCAATAAAATTCGCATTGCCTCATTCTGGATTCTATCCAGTCTTTCTGTTGGAGTCTGACTCAGTCAGACTCTGAGTCTAGATAGAAAATTTCTTCAAGAGGCATTGCATTAAACCAAAAGTTGAAGTTCCCTAGGTACGAAAGAAAGCTCATAGAAACTTTCCCACTGCACATAGGAAGTAAGAGCAGTTGCTCACAATTCCTGGGATTAGTGACACGCAAATAAACATCAGCCATACCCATATTGACTTTCAATAAAGCGCAGAATATAGACATAATTCATGCTAAATAAAGAATTTTATGGTCATCTTGAGCTGAAATATTAGAATTATTTTTCTAGATGTTGACAGGTATCACCAGTTATTATTGTAATAATTGTTCAATAATGCACTTTGCATACAGCACCAACTACACTGCAAAACCTGGAATCCCAGCAGAATATACTCCACCGAGTCCACCAAATGCAATTATTATTTTGGATGATGTCAACTGTTTCGGTAATGAGACAACATTACAAGAGTGCCCTCATGCTCCTTGGGGTGAGCAAAATTGTCTTGGAACTGATGAACTCGCTGGTGTCCAGTGTGTTCCAGCACCTTTTTTACCACCACCAGGTAAAAGATATTTCACAACTAATGTTATTCAGTTGTTGGTTGAGTTTAGGCCTTAACTCTTAGTGGACCAGGGACAAAACCAACAAATATGGAAAAACGACAAATAGGTTGTCACTTGGTCTACTACATATAACTATTTAAAATAATAACACCATAAAAGTCTGATCTGTCAGGCCATTGGTGCTAATAAAACTGCAAAACAACGCATTTCCATTCTCTGGAATCATTATCAAACCCATAACCCTTCACGGTCTTAGGGGTGTCACTCAGGAAAAGTAAACACAAAAATTTTGCCATGTTTCCCTGTTATCAGCTCTTTATTTGAGTGTGCAGAATCTTAATCCTGTCCAGTCTTTAATGTTGTCAATTCATGCTTTTCTTTGCTCCCCTCTTCTTCCACCCTCAACTGTTCTCTTCAAGATATCCTTGTAAAGAGAATTGTGCCTCATAACGTGGTCAAACCACACAAGTTTGCGACACCTCTCCACTGCCATGAGATGTTCTTGATAGTCTGCAAGAGTAATTATCTATGGAATACATCCTGCTGGAAATCTAGTAAGAACATTGTCCTGCTGCAAAATGCAGTATAAGTTTCAGAATGAACACTGAAGACAAATAAAAACAAAGATAATCTATACAAAAGCTACAACATTACATTGTATAAAAAGTTTTCATATTTGCATATGAACACTATTTAATTAGAATGTACATTTTTTTACATCTTTACTTTGTACTTTGTGAAATACATTGGAGTACCATTATAAGGAATTGTCCTGGACTGACGAAATATATATTTATATATATATATATATAGCAAATAGTATATACAAATTAGTATATACATCCAAAAATAAAAATCAGAAATTGTTTAAAATATTGTTAAATAGAATAGAAAGATCGAGGTAGGAATTGAAAAAATCAACAATGTAAATTATGAACTTAACCAATCATGAACTACACATCTATCCCGATGGAAACCAAAAGACAAATCATACATTCAATCATCATACCAACATTGTGTTATTAATATCAGTTGTGAACACTAACTAAAGAACAAAAGGAAAAGCTTACGATATGTGAAATGAGGTGTATAAGAAAAGCAGCACACAGATACGAAATCATGTGAGGAATGAAGAGATTGCAAGAATGTTGGAATAATGTCTGTAATCAAACATATATGGAAAACAGAGAGGGAAATGGTTTGGCCACTTAATGAGAGTAAACCCATATTGGCCGGCAGCAAGAGCACACAGCAGGAAAATGGAAATAAGAGGCAGAGGAAGACCAAGAAGAAGGCAGATGAAAGGAGTTACCAATGTTCTGAAACATCACAGTACTACTACATATCAAGCGACCAAACTTATCATAGCTTGAAAACCGATTGTCATTCACTAATAATGCATTTAATAGCAATAGCAGAGAAAAGACAATGGATAGATAAATAGATTGTTAAATCATCATCATCAAGGGCTGTATGGCATTGGGGATTATATTTCTCCATGTACATTGGTCTCATATATATCATCATCTCTGTTGGTGTTGTCAATCGAAGCCATTTAGTCAAACTGTCCAATATCTTTTTTCTGGGTCTTCCCCTTGATCTTTTCCCTCCTATCTATCCTGTTATCACTATATTCTCAATGCCTTCTCTTCTCATTATGTTCCCATTAAATGTTGACTGTCATTTTTCTTATATTATCAATAATGCATCTTTTCACATCCATCCTTCTAAGACATTCTTCATTAGTAACCTTTATTGTCAAAGGAATGCGTAACAATCTTTGAATAAATCACATTTCCGCTGCCTCCAATGATTTTTGTGATGTTTTATTTATTGTCCATGCTTCACATACATAGAGTAGCACTGGTTCAATGTAGCATTTGAGGACACGTTTTCTTCGATATGGTATCCATCGATATGGACTTGTTGCATAGGATAATTTTTATTTTATGAAATGCTGCTTTTGCTTGTCCTATTCTGCTTATAATTTCGGTCTTGCATTTACCATTTGAAGTTATTAATGTTCCTAAATATTTGAAACTATTTACCTGCTTTAAGTTTTTCTCATTTAATACTATTTTACTATTTGGTGTTGGAACTATTTGTGGATATTATCATTGTTTCTGTCTTTTTTATGTTTAAACTAAGACATTTTTGTTCACTTTCTATCACCGTCCTGTTTAACAGATCTTGGAGATGTTCTTGGCTTTCTGCTATCAAACACAGTATCATCTGCATATCGTAGATTATTGATATTGTGTCCTCCTATTTTAATTTCTAGCATATTCTACTGTAGTAAAGTAAAGTAACCCATAGCATTTATTAATGCCGTAGGGGTGTGAGATGTTAGCGATCTCACATTTCACAGGCTCTGCAAATGAGGGCGGTAGCCATCTCCTCTCCCTCGCGGTCTTTACTTCCCGGATTAATCCGGTACCCATTTAAGGCTGGGTCGACCTGGGAGCCGTTGTGATCTGAAAACATTTCCGCCTCAACTGAGGAATGAACCCAGGACCACTCATATGCAAAGCCAGTGCGCTAACCACTGCGCTAATACGGCTCCCTACTGTACAGGTTCTCCGTTAGCCTTTGGACTTACAGGTCCCAACTATTGTTAAATAGGGAATTTTATTATAAATGTTTGAACTATAACACAACACCACTGCAGTGAGATCATATAATTTTACATTGATTTTGAAATTATCTCTGTAGCTCCTGTACCAAACCTTATCTGTGGAGAGGGCAAGATGACAGCTCAGTTTTCCCGAGCACTGGATCCAAATCTGGAGGCCAAACATTTAAGTGTGCTTAATCAGCCCAATTGTGCAGATGTTACCAAATCTACCACAACTGACTATGTTTCTATTACAATCCCAGTGAACAAGTGTGGCACCACAGTTTCTGTACGTTTGATTGGCTACTTAATTAGTTTGTTGTTTATGTATTACAATTGTAATTGTATTGTTGTTCGTACAATCTGTGACTTTCAGATTACCTTCATATTGTAAATCCATATTCATGCCTGGACATGCAGGTGTTGAGATTACCTTCATATTATAACTCCATAATCATACCTTGACATGCAGGTGTTGAGATTACCTTCATATTATAAATCCATATTCATGCCTGGACATGCAGGTGTTGAGATTACTTTCATATTGTAACTCCATAATCATACCTTGACAGGCAGGTGTTGAGATTACCTTCATATTATAACTCCATATTCATGCCTGGACATGCAGGTGTTGAGATTAATGAACGAGCTGATAAGCTGGCAAACATAGCCACATTATTGAAAACTACATAAATGGATCTATCTGACATAATCAATGAACTGAGTGTTCTTGCCCATTCAGATGTGTGAATCATGGTTACCCTCAAAATCGTGATAGATTGGAGTCAGTATTGAAACTGTCTGGAAAGAAAAGCATAATATGTATATGAAGAGACTGATAAATCACCAATGAAATGAAATCACATGATTCAGATTCCAGTCCAATCATCATTTGTTCACAGAACTCATGATTCGGGTTCCAGTTCACTGATCATCTTTTCATTGACCGCATAACTCCGGTTTTAGTCCACTCATCTGCTCACTGACCATGTGACTCAGGTTCCAGTCTACTCATCACTTGGAAAAATACTTTCATGATCAACTCAACTACTAGGAAATTGGTACCAGACTTGTGTGTGCATGTGTTATCAGGGCAAAAATAAGAAACAAAGAATAGTGAAATTGTGACCTGCATGTAGTAAGAGGAAAATAAAGACATTTTAAGCGTTGGCTGTACCATCCCATAAATGGTGAAAGGGATCCAGAAGCCATGCTGAGATCAGATGTGCCAGTCTGAAAAACAGATTATACAGTCAAATTGTAAACCATGACAACCTATTCTGTTCTCCAGACTACATCATGCTAATCTGAAGAAGTCTGAGAATGAACGCAGAATGAAATGTGATTACAATTACTCTAGCATAGAATGAACACAGAATGAAAATTATTATAATTACTTTAGCTACCAATGTAAACAAAAAACATCTTATCTAAAGTATCTTCATTCCAACCCTGTGCTACCAATGTCAAACATGGTCCTTAACAACAAAACATAAGAGACAACTGGTTACAACAGAGATGAGATGTCTGAGAAAAGTCACAGGAGTGACCAGAAGACACAGAATTATAAACAATGTCATAAGAGAAAGAGTGGGTGTCATATCAATTCTACAATACATACAAAACCAACAGATACAATGGTTTGGTCATCTGGAAAGAATGCAGTGTGTTTCATTAGTTTATAAAGCATATATGAAGAGAGGAGAAGCAGAAAGACCTAGGGGTAGACCTAGAGTACGCTTGATTGACAATATCAAAGAGACATTACATGAACACCAAATAACAATTATCTGAAGCTGCCAGAAAAGCGAGAACAAGAACATTGTATCTCTCTCGACACCCGTAAAGGGTAAAAGAGGAAGAAGACTTTAGCACAGCTTAAATTGAAATCTTCCATTCATGTAAGCTTTTTTATAAATGTATTCCTCAGAGAAATGAATCCTATATAATATACTACAATGAAATCTTGTATGATGCCACATCACAAGAAGGTGATATTACTAGGGTAAACACATACAGGTATGCCAGCTTTAACACACATTTTACTTGTCTATATAGTTTTAAAATGAATTAATTTGAAATAAACTTCTACAGAAAGATCCTACAAATATCATGGAAAGAGAAAAAGAACATTGAAATTTTGAAATTACTTAAACTAAATGAAGGATGCCTTATAAATACCATTATAAGAAGGAAGCTACAGTATTTTGGACACTTCAAGCGGCATGACAGTAATGAAAGGCTGATTCTAGAGGATAGACTGCTAGATGAGAGAAGAAGAGGAAGACAAAGAAGGTGATGGACCAACGACATCGAAAAATGTATGTGCATGCCTGCTTGCCCAGAACAGAGTGGCGTTCAGAGTATCCACGACAAATACAATGTTCTGGAAAGAATATGTCACTTGATATATATATATATATATATATATATATATATATATATATATATATATATATATATATATATATATATATAATTTAAATATAGTACACTTGTTTATGTTGTACTTAAACCATATAATGACCCCTATTTTCCCCACCAAGGCAAGCTCCTTGGTGAGATGGTGGCACTTAAGTAGGCAACCAGCAGCTGTAAACTATTTTGTCTTCCTCTGTCTCTTTTCCCCTTAATCTTTCTGGCTGTTACTAAATGTTAAAGTTTTGCTCTTCTCATCACATGCCCTAAAAATAACCCTGTACAAAAGTGTATAAGAAGTTTATTGCTTGTAATTTTCTTGAAATTGAAATAGACAAACAAACATCGATGACACAATTAAATGTAAGCCATCCTTTACATCTCTTACACATTATTTGTTTAGAGTCCAGATCACATGTTTTCTGCCTATTGATGTGGCAGTCACAGACAGAATACAGCCTGTAACACAAACAGTAACAAAGTCTTCAATTGGAAGTTTTCAGGTATGCAGTATTTTCATATAATATAATATAGACACATCAATGATTTATTATAGAAAAATCATAAGGCGGCAAATGAGATTTTAACCAGGTCTGCTCAGAAGGGTTGCAGTATGTCAAAGACAGATAATGTAGTGACAAATGTAACAGCCCATGAAATTTCCCCACACTGCAGTTACGATTTGACCTTTTTATTCAGTGCTAAGGAGTTAATATCTACACAGAGAAAATCTTTAAACTTATAGAAGGAATGCCGGGACTCAAGAACAATGGGAAAATAATAAACAACCTGAGATATGCAGATGACGCTGTTCTTTTAGCAGAAAGTAAACATGAACTTCAAGAAGTACAACAGAAGAAGTTCAACAGAAATAAGATGCAGAATAGGACAGGCAAAAACAACATTCAGAAAAATGAAAAATATACTGTGTATATACGGTGAGAAAGAGAGTTCTGCAGTGCTATATAACCCCTATACTAACATATGGGTGCGAGTCTTGGACCATAACCAAACTGGAAAGTTGGAGATTGGAGGCAACAGAGATGTAGTTCTACAGAAGAATGCTGAGAATACCATGGACTGCCAGAAAAACTAATGTAGAAGTGTTGAAAGAGTTAAATGCGAAATGGACCTTAATCAACAATATAAGAAAAAGGCAATCTTCTTTTTTTGGCCACTTCATGAGACAGGCAGGTTTAGAGAACATACTCACAACAGGCAAGATTGAAGGCACCAGAAACAGAGGGCGACAACGTGAGAAAATATTAGACAGTTTGACAATCTGGCACGGCAAGGAAACAACAACGACTTTGATACATAATACTGTAGACAGAGAGCTGTGGAGAGCCATTACCGCCTACGCCAGCCGGCATGGCACCTGATGATGATGATGAAACATGAACTACAAAGATTAATAGATCAAGTTGATAAATCAAGTAATAAACAAGTAAATAAATAAACAAGTAAATAAACATCCAAAAAAGAAAAACCATCAGCAATGACACAAGAACAAGAGCTAAATATAAACATACATGAAAACTACAAGTAGAACATTATCAATATCTTGGATACATAATTACAAATGATGGCAGATGTGAAACAGAAGTTAAAAGAACAGGAATGGCTAAACGTACTTTAAATTGTCTATCCCCAGGTAGAAGCTGGTTGATAGAATCCACACTTGCTGTTAAGCATAGTGGTGGGAGTTGTAAGTTTCTGTTCAAGTCTAGTATTACTCCTCTTTGAATTTATACACATAATCTTTCAATGCACATTCTATCACATGAGGAAAATATTAACATCTAAACAAATTATGAACAAGTTAATAATGAGAATTATAAAAGGCTACATCTATTCTATATTAATGTATGGCTCAGAAACATGGACAATAAACACACAATTAGAAAACAGAATTGATGCCTTAGAGATGTAGATATATATATATCTATAGAAGAATAGGGAATATAAATGGAAATAGAAGAAAACAAACTAAGAATTTCTAACTACACTTAATCTGAAGAAAGATTATTAAAGGAAATAAAGATCAGGCATATAAAATCTTTTGAACACATAAAAGGACATGACACCTTGTTGAAGACCTTACTTGAGGGTAAAGTCGAAGGGAGGCGAGAAGAGGTAGGCAGAGATGCAAGTGGGAGAGTAACATCACACGATGGACAGGTTACAGTCTAGCAGAGTGCGCTACCAAAATAAGAGACTGTTGGAGGTCTGTTGTAGCCAACCTTCGTTACGGAGACGGCACTTGATAATGTGAAAAAAGACACAATGGGTAGGTTAGAATGATTAATCATTGAGGGAAAGGTTCCAGTGTACTGTGTAATAGTATGCTATACTTAGTATTGATTTGCAGAACCTAAATGAAATAGAATGTCTGGTCTTATTTTCTATCTACTGCCACTTCACCATCTGTCACTGTAATATGATATAAGATTCTTCTTCTTCTTTCCTTCCTCTTTTACCCTTTACGGGTGTTAAGGGAGATACAATGTTCTTGTTCTCGCTTTTCTGGCAGCTTCAGATAATGTTATTTGGTGTTCGTGTAATGTCTCTTTGATATTGTCGATCCAGCGTACTCTAGGTCTACCCTTGGCTCTTCTTTCTGCTTCTCCTCTCTTCTATATGCTTTATAAACTAATGAATCACACAGCATTCTTTCCAGATGACCAAACCATTGTATCTGTTAGTTTTGTATTTATTGTAGAATTGCTATGAACTCTTTCTCTTATGACATTGTTTCTAATTCGGTGTCTTCTGGTCACTCCTGTGGCTTTTCTCAGACATCTCATCTCTGTTGTAACTAGTTGTCCCTTATGTTTTGTTGTTAAGGACCACGTTTGACATTGGTAGCACAGAGTTGGAATGAAGATACTTATGATATAAGATGACTTCACAAAATGGATTTGAATTCTAATCAACATAAACACTGACTTTATTTTATCTCAAAATGCAGTTACAACAAATATACAATGTCTAGCAATAATGTTCCTGTCTCATTCATACCTCTCTAGCATATACAGTTGTCTGTTGATCTACACAATTTTCTAGAATATTCCTTCTGGTGGTGACAAATCTTGACTAATATATAGAAACCAATGATTTATCATCAACGGAACACACCACCAATCTCTTGAATAGATACCTACAGCAAAAGAGCCAGGGGTAGACCAAAAGAAACACTCAGGAGAACAATACTTAGAGAAAGTAAAACAATCAATATCCATACTATTCAAGAACTGCACAGAATATCTTTGAACAGACAGAATTGGAGAGATCTGAACTCTGCCCTATGTGCTAACTTAAGCGCAAAAGGAAAATGAATGAATGAATGGTTTATAGCATGTCTTGTCTTCATCTTCTCTTGCATCCATATAGCACTGAAGTCCAGCAGTCGTCTATTTTGTTGAAAATGTTGAACAAGAATATGAGACAGACCAAGATTATGATGTATAAAGGATGACAAAGACCTTTTAAATTTGACACTGGTAGATGATTGACAGCTTATACAGAACAGGGAGCCTTACAGAATGCAGAGAAAACAATATTCTGCAAAGGACACATCAATAGAGGAAATTCCTTCTACAAGATGGGGTAGCTAACTTCATATTCAAACCTTCTTGGTCACTTCTTACAACATGTAGTGTAAGTCACTGTGTTGCTGGTCTTTGCTCCCCTTTTGGAGGCCAGGCAAGAAACATACAGAACAGTGGATCTACTACATGATCTTTTTTTAGTAAAGGATTCTTGTACTGAAATATGTTGCACAAATACATCAGTACATATTATATTAATGATGTGTGAGGTTCTTCTTCTTCTTCTTTCGTTCACTTGAAACATATCTATATCTGTAATTCTGTCTCCTTAATAAACCTCACTGTCTTTTGTAGTTCATACAGTGTCCCATAGATCTTTGATTCCAGTGTTGTTTCCTCTGGCCAATATGTCTGCCTCAGCGTTTCATGCTCAGAACACTCTTGAAGTATATGTTTGGCACTCTGTACTGCCTGTCCACATGTACACATGGCCTTGTTGCCAATCTTGAACTTTGTATACATTTGACTGCGGAGTCGGTTGTGTCCTGTTCTGAGACGTAGAATTATAACTTGTTGTGATCTGTTCATAATATGATAATCATCTTGTGTTGGTGTTTGTGGCATGTGTGAGGTATTTTTGACATTGTCAAAAATTTTTATGCTGGTAATTATAATATATTATTTTCGATCACCATGAAAATTACAAGCAATAGAGCTTATTTGTACAAATGGGGAAGTTTCTCTGATCTTTATTTCATACCCTGGAGATTTGAACTCTCAACAGCTTGCAATGCCTTGAGAAGTGGCCTTCTACTCAGAGGGGCTAAAATATAATTCCACAAAAGTAAAACCTCACGTAATATGCATTTAAACTGTTAGTGGTTGCATGGTGGTTGACCCTTATGGATCAGTGGTTTGGTCTTCAGACCTTCTACGTGCGATAGAAATGAAATAAGGGTTACCCAATAAGTAAAATATTACATGTTAATAAATATATTATCCATTGTGATATTTTATCTTCAAGGTTAGCTTGACTATCTACCGGAATGATCTTTTACTGTTCCGGCCACTGAGAATCCAGTCCAGATCCCAGTGGGTGAATATCTGAACATCGTGTTTTCTATGGAGGAATATGATCCAGATTTGAAGCTGGTAGTGACGGATTGTGTAGCAACTCCTACAGGAGATCCAACAGGAGCAGTGCGCAGAGTTCTGTTTGCAGATAAGTGAGTTAATATTGTGATGATTGTCCAATCTAATAATTCTTTCTTTTGAAATTTGGATCTTAGGACTATTTTCAATGCAGATTTTGGGAATGTCATGTTTGCTTTATTTCTTTCTCATGTTTATGATATCTCAATGTTGCAGTAATTTTGTGGATGTGTGTTCTCTGATAGTTCCAGAGATGATATACTTCTTCCCGTCATCTCTGGTGGTGCCATTTCTATCTTTCTCAGCACATTTACGTTGTCTCTTTCAGAATCTTTATCATGTTTTAATGCATCCATGACTGCCCTAATTAACCCAGACCTGTGACTTCTAGTGGTGGGGAATACTACATGTGCCATCATTGCAGATGGATCAAACAAATCTCATGGAAAAATGATGAACTAGATGATACAAAAGAAGATTCTATGCTCCAGACTGGATATGATGATCCTGGATATTCTGCTGCACTGGAATTCCCTCTTGCAGGGAACAAACATGCATCCACAAACCAGTTAACATTTCCATCCCATTGAGACAATGAATCTTATTGTGAGAAAGGATATAGACTATCAAGAGCTACCTGATCACAGCTAACGGATTGCCTCATCATATTTATACATATGCACACACTCAGACATACACTTGCACACACTCAAGCATACATATGCATACACTCAGACATACACTTGCACACACTTCAGGCATACATATGTATTATATATATATATATATATATATATATATATATATATATATATATATGAGTGTGTGCATGTGTATGCCTGAGTGTGTGTATATGTATGCCTGAGTGTGTGTATATGTATGTCAGAGTGTGTGCATATGTATGTCTGAATGTGTGCATGTGTATGTGAATTGTGGTGTTGAAAACATTATTAATGGTATGCTAGAAACTTTACTTACATCACTCATTCACTCAATACACTTCTTGCTTACATCACTTAATACACTTCTTGCTTACATCACTCATTCACTTCTTGCTTACATCACTTAATACACTTCTTGCTTACATCACTCATTCCCTAAATACACTTCTTGCTTACATCACTTATTCACTCAATACACTTCTTGCTTACATCACTCATTCACTTAATACACTTCTTGCTTACATCACTCATTCCCTAAATACACTTCTTGCTTACATCACTTATTCACTCAATACACTTTTCGCTTATTTTCACTCAATAAATTCCTGTATTACATCACTTAATAAACTTTTTTTTTTTAATAAACTTTTTATTTGTGTCACTCATTCTCAATAAATTGTTTATTTGTGTCACTCATTCTCAATACATTTTTTATTTGTGTCACTCATTCTCAATAAATTGTTTATTTGTGTCACTCATTCTCAATAAATTTTTTATTTGTGTCACTCATTCTCAATAAATTGTTTATTTGTGTCACTCATTCTCAATAAATTTTTTATTTGTGTCACTCATTCTCAATAAAATTTATATTTGTGTCACTCATTCTCAATGTATTTTTTATTTGTGTCACTCATTCACTCAATACACTTCTTGCTTACTTTCATTCAGTAAGTTACTATCTTATATCACTAATTTACTTTAAAAAACTTACTGCATTACATCATTCACTCAATAAACTTCTTGCATTACATCATTTACTCAATACATTTTGTGCATTACATCATTTACTCAATAAATTTCTTGCATTACATCATTTACTCAATCAACTTTGTGCATTACATCATTTACTCAATAAACTTTGTGCATTACATCTTTTACTTAATAAACTTTTTGCATTAGATCATTCACTCAATAAACTACTTGTTCATTCACTTCTTGATACTCCATAAATTCCTCTACTTTTCAATCAGACTCTCATATAATCATCAGACTCACTGACCTAATCATACACTTTTCTCACATACTAAGCTTACTAATGTTTTAACCTGCTAGCAACAGGAACCATTAGCATGCATGCACTTCAGCATCTTTGGATGAATGGGAACCTGTGAGTCTACTTGGAGTGCAATGATGTTAGTTAATCAACAATTCAATTCAGTCAATTAAAAAATTCATAACACACACAAAATCACAATTCACTCATTCAACTTTTAGTTCATTCTCATACAATTCATGCACACTAAAATCACTCACCAACATTCTCAATCATTTAACAACCAAGTCAATCACTCATCAACCCACTAGTTCGCTAACAATGAATTTCAGCATTCACCATTACACTAACGAACTTACTAATTCACTCACCAACCCACTCATCAACACGCTTTCACCAACTAATTCACTCACGCATCAACTCTTTCACTCACAAATCCATTCAATCACTCATCAGCCCACTCATTCACTCATTGACTAATCTCATTCACTCATCAACTAATCTAATTCACTTGCCGACTTATTAATTTACCACCCCTCCAATCACTCACCAACCCACACACTCACTAATCAACTCTTTCACGAATCCACTAATTCACTCACCGACCACCAATTCTCTTACCAATTCACTCGCCTACTCACTTATAAGCCACTATTTCAATAAATGTTCACTTTATACACTCATTGTTATACCTGTTTTTTTTTCCACAGGTGCAAACAGGAAGCTACCTTATCCTTCTACCCTCTCAGCAACTTCAGATTTGGGTTTCGTTTCAAAGCCTTCCAATTTGTGGGCTATGACATCTTGTACATATCGTGTAACGGCATAATTTGTTTAGCTTCAGATGTTACCCAGGAGTGTGACAGAACATGCCAAAATATTAAACCGAATGTGACAGATACAACAAATGTGGGACGTAAAAGAAGAAGTGCAGACACATATAGTGTTAGTGCCAGATCACAAAACATCCACATATATGAACCATATGCAGCAGGACCAAGTAAGAAATTATTATGTGCTAGATGTATATATCTATAACCAGTTCATGTCTGCTGACTCAGCAATGATTATATACCTGTAATTATCAGAGCTAACTACCCCATTATTATTCTATATACAAAACAACAAAGTATAGAATCAACAGCATTTAGGAAGCACAGTGATTTGTGCACTGGCTTTGCATATGAGTGGTCCTGGGTTCATTCCCCAGTTGAGACGGAAATGTTTTCCAGATCGCAATGGCTCCCGGGTCGACCCAGCCTTAAATGGATACCTGATTAATCTTGGAAGTAAAGACTGCGAGGGAGAGGAGATGGCTACCTCCCTCATCTGCAGAGCCACTTAAATTTGAGATTGCAACATCTCACACTCCTACGACATTAATAAATGATATGGGTAACTTTACTTGTTTCTACATTTCTGCTTAATAGGACTTAGAACTACCTTTTTTTTGTGGAAGGCAAAACGAAATAAACTACAAGGGGCAGGCACATCTATGTTCTTCTTTTATTCATTATTTCTTTTGGCTATCATTATTCCTTTGTGGTTGGAGGTTCTGATGTTTAATTTATGATGGTTATATGTGTGTGACTCTCAGTTGGTGATGTGCACATCTTTGCATCCGGCAGTGATCTTCACAACTAACAGATTAACTACATTTCTAACAAATTTACAGTAGCCATTTTGTACTTAGAACAGAGCTGGCAGTCAGTAATATCACAAAATATCAGATTGGCTCAAATTTTATAAAAAGTTGGAATGGTTGTCCTGTCCCATGAACTGTGTAACCCTCTACAGTTTCTATAATAAATATGTTTGATGTGGATGTTGTTTTTGTTTATCTAAAAACACTTTAAACTTTCGTTACTGAATGTTTTCCTGTGCAGGGAGGCTTTCTATAGACTGTGGAAATAAAAACCGCTTTGCCATAGCAGACGCCGCGACATGTACAAGATGAATTCTGATTATTCCTCCGAAAGAAAAAATCCTGTCCCAACTGTGGATTGAACCCGTGACCACAGGAGTCTGTGAATGGCATTCTAACCACATGGCCGTGTGCACCACACGGCCATGTTTTTTGTCTATCATTATGTCATATCTGCTATTAACTCAATCTTACATCTATGATCCACATGGTGCCCTAATCTATTGTGTCTCTCTCTTGTATCTGTGGTTAGATATTATCCTTTTTATTCTTGAACATATTGCACAAATTGTGTGCTTTATGTCATGATTCTTCCATGCTTTGCCAGACTATTACACAGATTCTTTAAGTCTACTATGAGTTATATTAGGTGATATAAGCCTACTATGAGTTATATTAGGTGATATATAAGCCTACTATGAGTTATATTAGGTGATATAGGTCTACTATGAGTTATAGAAAGTGGTAGAATGATGTCTTCCTTATCATAACATATCCTAAGATTTCTTCCAAAGTAAACTGTTTTTAATTTTTCTTTTTTGAACAGATGTTGGCAGTGGAGCTAACTCAGTCAGTAATGATTATATACCTGTAATTATCGGAGCTAACTACCCCGTTACCATTCTATATACAAAACAACAAAGTAAAGAATCAACAACTTCAAGACCACCACAACAAATTGAGGCAGCAACATCAAAACAACCACAATGGACAGAAATGATAACATCAAAATCACCCACAGAAGTGATAACATCAAAGTCACCCAAAGTAAACATGACATCATCAAAATCATTTCAGCAGCAGACAACATCCCCACTTATAAAAAATGTTGGATTAGTTGGTGATAGTGGAAATCATATAATCTTTTCATATGCATTGTTACTCTTCATTGTTTTGTTGACTTGTTTTATTCCTATGTAATGTAACTGTATGTATATATTTCAAAAGAAATGTTACTCATAGTTGTCAAGCTGTAATCCTAATAGTAACCTTTTTAGTAATATTTATTAATGCAGCCTTATCTTAATGATACAAAATTCAATCATGGAGATCCCGCCGAAGACGGATGTGTCGGGCCATTGGTGCAAATAAACAACACCCTGCTACATCCTGCTGGAAATCTAGTAGGATAATGATCCTGCTAAAAAAGAGATCCAGCGGCAGTTTGAGACTGAATGCTGAAGAAGAAAACCAGGGAGGTAAAGTCAAATATCTTGGCACCCTTTCAACATCAGATGGGGGGGGGGGGTGTTCCATTGTGATAAAGAGTAAGATAACACAATCCGAATAGACTTTTCGAAATGTTTGAAACTTTCTATGCAATGGTGTACACTCCATACATATGTAAATTTGAGTGCTAGGGTGTCATCAATACCAGATTTTTCAATGGATGTGAAGCATGCACTGTAAACAGGCTCAAAGTAAACTGGGGGCTACTGAGATTTGGTTTTTGAGTAGAATGTTGGAAATAACATTGGCGATAAATAAAACTAATGCACAGGTCCTCAGAGATTCATTTATTCATTCATTTTCCTTTTGCGCTGAAGTTAGCGCATAGGGCAGAGGTCAGATCTCTCCAATTCTGTCTGTTCAAAGCTATTATGTGCAGTTCTTGAATAGTATGGATGTTGATAGTTTTACTTTCTCTAAGTATTGTTCTTCTGAGTGATTCTTTTGGTCTACTCCTGGCTCTTCTGTAGGCATCCATTCAAGAGACTGGTGATGTATTCTGTTGATGTCTGCGCGTAGGACATGCCCTATGTAGGACCAACGCCGTTTTCTGATAACATCTGTGATTAAATTTTGATGTGTCTCTTCTCTGATTTTATCATTTGATTTGATTTCACTCCAATGGGTGTTAGTTATCCTACGAAGACATTTGTTCTTGAAACTCAGTAATTTCTTTTCTAAAGATAAGGAGCTTTTCTAGCTCTCACATCCATATGATAGCACTGGAATAACGCAGGAATTAAATAAGCGTATTTTCGTGCGTGTGCTGATTGCCTTTGACCTCCAGATATTAGACAGTCTGATGCTAGTGAAATACGAGTTGTAATTTCTGTCATGACATCACCGTCGAGTGTTAATTTTTAGAATGAAAAATTATTGTAACTAGATCACTGTATGACAATCCTGTAATGATGACGAAGAGAAATCACAAGTATTTTAAATATCCGATGTTTACTCCTCAGAGATGCTGGAGTACAAATACAAATTATAGCAAAAATTAGAAGCAGATAGACAAGATTTTAAGAAGATGTGAGGAGAAGAGCAAAACTTGAACATTTAGTAACTATTGAAAAAATCAAGGTGGGGGGGGGGAAAAGAGAGGAAGACAGAGAGAAATTGCTGGATGGGTTGTCATTGTAGCATAAGAGAATGTCACAAATTGAACTTATTACAATACATCTGTACTAGTTGACACCTATAACATATATACCTACTTTTTATAAAAATTTCTGATTTATGATTTATTTAGTAAATTGTCCGGCTCTGTGGCGAAGTGGTACAGAGCCCGTCTGTGACGGCAAAGTTACAGAGTTCGATCCTCACCACAGGCAATTGTGCATCCGGACCGTTCAGAAAGCAATGGTAACCTACTGAACGTATTTATATTGCCTAGAAAATCACCACAGCCAACAAATGCTGGGTTGATAGCTACGTCCTGGATAGGATATGCTACCATTTTTTTTTTTTTTTTAGTAAATTATTATCATTTACAATATATTTAACTGCTATATAAGGTTTCTTCTGTTTTTGTAATTTGTCTTTTATGACTTTTTAGGTCTTTTGTATAGGTTTCCATCTCAACATTGTTATATTCTTCGCTCAGTGAATTATTTCTAGTTATTTAAATATATATATCTAGGTATTTAGTAACAATATGTCAGCTCAGTGGTAGAGTGGTTACTGGTCGTGTCTCACAAACATAAATTCATCAAACTTGCTTGTGCTTCAAAAATAAATTGATCATTCAACTTGTACTGGCAATGAAAGTTTATCAACCATATTGTACTGGCTATGATATGGCATCCATATTGTACTGGCAATGTAAGTTTACAATATATAGTTATACTTTTATATATGTATTTATATGTGTACTTTTATTAACTTTTATACAATGTAAGTGGATCATCCTTATTGTACTGGCAATGTAAGTTGATGTATTAGTGGTAACAAAAAGTTGGTTAACAGTTGGAAAGATCTGTTCTGTACTCGTTATGTTTCAATTATTTTGTCATAATACATTAAAAGTCCTATTGTTTTTATAAACATTACAATCCCTATTGTTTATATAAAAATTACAGGTCCTATTGTTTTTATAAACATTACAATTCCTATTGTTTATATAAAAATTACAGGTCCAATTGTTTTTATAAACATTACAATTCCTATTGTTTATATAAAAATTACAGGTCCTATTGTTTTTATAAACATTACAATTCCTATTGTTTATATAAAAATTACAGGTCCTATTGTTTTTATAAACATTACAATTCCTATTGTTTATATAAAAATTACAGGTCCTATTGTTTTTATAAACATTACAATTCCTATTGTTTATATAAAAATTACAGGTCTTATTTATATACACATGATTTTTTCTTACTCGCATATTCTTATTTCAGACAGTTTCCAGTTCATAGTCTTTTGGCTATTTTGTATTGCCTCCTTTCCATGTTTCTTTGTCCCTATTTTTATAGAGACCCTTTTGTCAAAACATCTTTTTTCTTTTCTGTGTATTTGTAAAATTGCTAGAGAAACATGTTTTTGTGATTATATTTATTTACACTATGGTATACAATTTTATTGCAGCCTCCTGTTCATAAATATGTTACACTGTAAGATATAGAGAAGTTCACATGTTGAGAGGTATGCTTGTGTGTAAGAGAAAGAAGCTGGGAAATGTGACCAAGTTTTAGTGGAATAAACCATGAGCTTGTAAAATATTAAACCTGCGCTAATGTACGAAACTCTGTAGTGAAAAATAAAGTTTTAGATGTATTAGGTCCCTTTGTTGGCTAGAAGTCAGAAGTTAATAAATATAGCTTGGGGGGGAGACAATTTATTTTAATTTTTCGAGTTCTAGAATTGTGGAGTAGGATGCTTAGTGGTTGGGAGGGGGGATAGTTCTACAGGTGGGATTAAGGTGTCGGATAGTGTAACCTATGTTTGGGAGGGGCATACTGTGCGCATGGGCGTTTGGTGGTGCAGAGGTTCATAGGGATGGGGATTCAGGTGGCCAGTATCTGCTCATGTCTTCCAATGTGGCATAGAAGGGATTTATGTTGTTTTGAAGCCTAAATCGCCTCATGAATTATGCTATGTAGCTGAGTAAACAGACATCTGTGACTGCATTCGCTATTTTGATTTAGCATCAACCAGGTCTGCTTGTCACATGATATTTCTGTGATGACACAGAAGATTTGCAGATTATAACAGAGATTATATAGCTCTATGCATAACATTACAAAGTTATTAAAAAGTTTAACTGTTATTATGTCATTTGGTCACATCTGCCGGTCATGTACCAAGAAGATAATATGTTGAGATGTATGCTCGTGTGAGCTACAGAATTAAGTGATAATGAAATTTTATATTATAAATATGCTAAATTTAATATATTCTCCTTTTTCAGTGCTCATTCTCAAACTTCCGCTGGATCTCTCTTGTAACAGAACAATGGTTCTACTAGATTTTAAGCAGGATGTAGTCCAGAGAATAGAAATGTGCTGTGTTTAATATAAATATTATGTAATATAAAACACACATATCTTGTGCAAGCTGTCTGTGATACAATATATTTCATTTAATATTGACATTATAAGTATGAGTATTTTATTTGAATTCTACTTCTGCTTTGCTGGTCTCTTTATCATAATATACAAAACTAGTCGCTTCTATACACTGTATGATTTGTTTATTATTGATTCTTCTGTCAGTTATTAGATACTGCATCAATAGCTTTAATGCAATGATAGAAAAAATATGGCCAAATCACCTAGTAAAACCTTTTTTTTTTCTGGCCCTCCAGGCTGATTTAAAAGTATTATAGGCTCTATGTACTGATCCTAGAGCTCCACAGAACTGCATTGCAGTTCCAAAGAATTTTAAAAATAGTTTTGGTTCCATACCACACGAGAAAGACTCATTCTGACCCACCAATCCAAAAAAGATTGTCCACCTCTGATGTAATGAGGCAGGTTGCGCAGACCCAATGGCTTACAGAATAGCGTGAGGACGATACTCTGCTGACATGTTACATAGAAGTATGTAATTTCAGCATATATTCTTTGGTAGATGCTAACATACTAATTGATATTCCTTCAGGACAGCAGCTGTTTGTCCTGATCATAGACTCTATAGGAAAGCTGGACTTTTGATGTTTCAAGAACACTTGAAGAAATCAGAAGAAAAGAAAAGGGGCAGCTTGATAAACTTAATATCTAAAATGAAAGTAAGGAAGAAGTAAATGGAAATTGTTAACTCAGAAGTGTAGCTTCTGATAAGTGAAGCTCACAGATACAAGAAGTAAGAAGGAGTTTGCAAGATTCAATCCCCCCATACATTATTTAGTACCTAGAAACATTTAAATGGGGGTGGATGTGGATGAAACAACAGTCCCTATTTTCCCAAAATAAAAAAAAACCATCCCAAAAGTGATAACGTAAGTTGTTTTTTTTAGTACACCCTGGTACATGTTAGGCAAATGTGGCTTAATCACATGATTACAGTCCAACTTTTAATGTTATGCTACAATCATTGCAATTTCTGTTATATTTTGTGCATGTTTTCGGCATCACAGAAATCTAACGTGATTAGCAGACAACTTGATGCTAAACTAACATGGTTAATGCAATCACAGAATTCTCTTTTCTGAGCTTGCCATCTACAGCGAAAGATACTGTACATTTGTTACAGACTTGAGGACTGCTACATCGAGAAAAGATATGCGCTTATGGTCAGCCAATGACCTTATTTTATTATAATGATAGAAGCATCCAGTGGTGGTGTGCTCGTGAGTTGCAGATTAGCAAGCACACAGTTGTAGAGTGCGATGAATTTATGCATGAAATTTGTGTCTATGTGACACCGCTGTTATAAAGACGTATTGGAGGAGAATGAATGAGAAGCCTATTTACTAAAAGAAAGGCAAACTCTGGCAGAATGTTGCTGCAACTATGGGTATTTGGTGACCTTATGCCCTGAGACACAGGATGTTTATTTGCTGCCAATGAAAGATAGAACTTCTGCAACCTTACTGAAGATGATTGTTGACAATGTTGAGGGATCAACGATACACTCCAACTCCAGCAGGTTTCGCCCACCTAACAGTAAACCACAGATACATCTTCATTGATGAAGCTACTGGGACGTATACCCAAAAAGTATAGCGGATGGGAAGTGCAAAGTGGCGAAACAAGAAACACAGTGGAACAGCATGGCACCCCTTCTTAAAGAGCTGTCTAGCAGAATTCATGTGACGATCTAGGCTCCAAAATGACGTCAATGCATTCTACGCCATATTGGAAACATGAGCAGATACTGGCCACCTGTAGCAATGAACCACTGACCACCAACAGAAATAAGCTCCTCCCAAACATCGGTTGCACTATCCAAATCCTAACCTCCCCTCTCCCCTGTGAAACGCCCCCTCCTCCCAACAACTAAACATCCTCCCCCAAAAACAAAATCTAGCACCAGTCCTAACCCCCCCCCCCCCCCCCAAACACTAACTCGCCATCCCACTCCCCTCTCCCAAAAAATATGCTGTTTCCCTTCTGAGCTATATTCGTCAACTGCGCTCATATAAAGGGACAAAATAAATGTAATGTTCTTGTTAACTCTGCTTATCTCCTATTGAGTTTCATACACTATCGCAGGTTACATTTCTAATGAGACTATATTTAGTTCCATTAAAAAATTGACCACATCTGCTTAACATGAACCCCCCCTCACCAAGTCATATCTATCACCCTTTCAAGGAATTTATACATAGAATAGATAATAAGTCCTAAGTGTGAGTGAGACATAGGTTAAGCTGTTTTCATGTAATTGTTGATGCATTAAAATTGTCATTGTGTTGGGCAAGTAAGAGCTTTCTTTCATTACTGCATGTTTTCCTCTGAAGAAGTGCAGGGAGGTTTTCTATGGTCTGTGGAAATGTAGGCCGTTTTGCCATAGCAGACGCTGCAATATGAATAGGAAGGATTTTGATTATACCTCCGAAAGAAAAAAATCCTGTCCCAACTGTGGATTGAACCTATGACCTCACGCTCCACTCAGCAAGTAAGAGCTGTTATAATATAATAGTGGTAATAGTTTTGTTATAATGTAATGATGTAATAATGGTAATAGTTTTGTGATCAACAGGCAAATGATGTTTTGATATGATAATGATAGTATTTTTGTTGTTATTGTTCGTCCCTCACAAGTGATGATGACCATTTGTTACATCCACTTTATAAAATTCAGTTAGAGTTATGTCCTTGTTTATGAGTTTGTAGGGGACTGTTTTGTCATATTGTGGTATAGACATCTTTGAGTAGTTGTGGGCAAGGGATGATCACTTTTTTGGTGTTTGATCTGCTCTTAACTTTCTAGCTTGGCACTTACCTTCATATAAATGCGGATAAAGAACATACTTTGCTTCCTGAAATTCTTGAAGTCAAAGGTAGTAGACTGAAGAAAGGAAAATTGTAGATGGGACAGGCAGAAGATATCATACAAAGCGTGTGTAGGTTGCAGGATGTAGCTGCAGGTGCAGAATAGATACGCCCGCCCATGGATTGCAAAACGTCTTTCAGAGTTATAATAACACTTGATAGGGAAAGCAAGGAATAGGGGCTGGTGGCGGTGAAGGCTGAGGTGCAGGCGTTGATCAATGAGAACTCTGGAGAAAGGAATGTGATTATATACACAGATGGATCGGTGGTTAGACATATTCATAGTGCATGTGCTCAGTGTGCAGGGAAAAGTGTTAGGGAATAGAGTGGAGCTTTTGCTGTGACTACGAGTAGTATGACTATGGAGATCATGGCAGTGACTATTACATTAGAAGGGCTCAACTCACAGAGGGCTGTACGAACCTGTAACCTGAGTGCGTCGATGAGTATGATTATGAAAGTACAAAAGGGTCTCGTTCGTGAACAATGGACAGATATATTGAGAGGGTCAAGGTTGGAGATAGTGACTTTTATTTTTGTGCCTGGGCATGTTGGAGTTAGGGGCAATGAGAGAGCTAATTTACTGGCATCAGGTGCTGTTGCCACACGCCAGAGAGGAGCAATCGATTTGGCAGATGTGTTGAATTCCCTATGGGAGACAGCATTGAACTTGATGTGGATGATGATTCTTATTCAATGGTTAGAATTAAGGAACAGGGTTTGAAATGTGGGGTCACCAGAGGGGAACAGTTTGTGGGGCGCAAAGGAATGATGGTCAATCAACAGAGAACTGGAACTGTCAGCATAGGTGTGGATACACTCAGGGAGAGATCGGAGTACCTATGGGTCTATCCAGAGTGTAGTGATGATGATCTGATGATTAACTAACTAACTGACTTTCTAGCTAGTCTCCGCTGTTATCTGCTATATTTCTTGTTTTTGATACCATATTGCACCTTTTTTGTTATACAGCACTAAAATTCTTTTTAATGCAGCTTCTTCTTTCGTTAACTTGAAACATGTCTATATCTGTTCTAATGCAGCTTCTACCCATTTGTCAATGAATTATGTCAAAGTCTTTCAGTGAGATCTTAACAAAAATATAATATTTATAGTATCCTTGAGACAGATAAGTAACAGATGGTTTAATACAGTAATGATATCTTTGTAGCAGACATGTAACATTTGTTGATATAGTAACAGTAGTATTTTTGAAACACATCGGTAACATATGTTTTGAAATAATAAATGTAATATTTTTGTAAGACAGTATAAGATGTTTTTTTATAGTAATGTAAACTAATAAAGTAGCTTGGTGATAGACAAGTGAATACTGTTTTGATATGACAATTTAATTACAGAATCTCGGTGACAAATAAAAGATGTTTTTATGTCATAATTATAAATAGTATGAATAGTTTGTGATGAATAAGTGAAATATTAAGTAAAGTTTACCTTTCCATGCCATGATGAACAAGTGAAATATTAAGTAAAGTTTACCTTTCCATGCCATGATGAACAAGTGAAATATTAAGTAAAGTTTACCTTTCCATGCCATGATGAACAAGTGAAATATTAAGTAAAGTTTACCTTTCCATGTCATGATGAACAAGTGAAATATTAAGTAAAGTTTAACTTTCCATGTCATGATGAACAAGTGAAATATTAAGTAAAGTTTACCTTTTCCATGTCATCAAGGTATTTTGGGAAATAGGCATGTATGATTCATTGACCAACATTATACCTTTATACATTATATTAAGTGAAATATTATTTTCATGTAATATGATTGTTTTAAATATCTTTATGAATGACCTGTGAAAACAATTTTAATGCTTTAATTGAACATTAACCAATAAATAAAGCTTGCAGCACTATAACATGATTCATTCTTTTATCTTTATATATGTTCTGTTTGGTGGCTTTTGTTCTAAAACCTGAACGTGATTCATTCTTATATCTTTATATTTGTTCTGTTTTGGTAGCTTTTTTTTATAAAACTCCCACTGGATCCATCTAGTAGAGTAATGACCTTACAACTGGGATTGTTATGAAGAAGTGAGACAGAGGTTGACCATTTCATCAATTGAACCAATACAAATAAAAATGATTAGGATAATGGCCCTAATTGTTGGAGAATGTCCAGCAGGGTTAATTCAAAGAATGGAGATACATTGAGTCATCATTTTAATTGCACCAGTTGCCTGACTTATCAGGTTCTAGGAGGTGTATTTGACATTCTGTATGTGAGACTTCAGAGATCACATTATAAATATGTGGAACATCATACAGAAATGTAGAGAGTTTAACATTGCCATCCACGCATTTAATTTATTATAGTAAGACCTTTGGTTGTGTACATCAGAAAATTTGGAACATCATGTCTTTCTCTCTACACGTAATTTTCATCAATAAAATATTGTACCAAGGCCGTGAAACACATTTTACCCATTCAATATTAAAGGTCACGAGATGCCAAAATGTAGTTATGATGATGATACAACACTACTGTTCCACGGCAAAATGAGGGATAAAAAATAAATTCCTCATAAATTCCATCAAAGAGCACTTTAAAAAATGGTTTATTTCTGAACAGTAAGACCAAGATAATGACAAATGATAACAACTACTAACATTCTTAATCTCGATCAGTAACAGAGAACTAGAATGAGTTACCAGCTTAGAATACTTTTGTCCTCTTATAAAGTAGTAATGGGGACTACTATGGTAGTTAGCCATTACATCAAATAAACTGATACAAATAAAAAAAAACCTTTTCTTAGAACCTGTATATTTCCAGTGACAATCTATCTCTCCATCTATACCCATATAATCCGTCAGGGTCATAGGGTACCACATTGGATGCTTCAGCACACATAGTGCTCCAATGATTTCTAACTTTAATGATCAGGATGAGTGAGGAAAAATCTTGCCTTGTTCAGTTCTTGATGTTGTCTATCCATGCTTTGATTTGTCTTCTGCTTCTTCCACCCTCGATGGTTTCCTGCATGTTTTTGACAAAGAATCATGTTGACATACATGTTTGAATCATGAAAGTTTTCGTTGTTTCACTATTGAAAGAAATAGTTCTTGTGGACCTGTATACATCTCTATTTTATTTCTAATGTACACATTTGTCTTATGCTCTCTAATAGGAAATTAATAGAATTCATCTGAAACATTTGTATTTGATTGGCCTGTAGTCATATCTCTATGTTTGCAATGAGTGTCAACTCTCACAACCATACAACATATTAGAAAGTACTAATGAGTTTTAAAGTTTGATTTTCACTCTAACACTGATGTTGCTTTTCCAAATTAAGTGTAGCCTTGACATAGAAGCTAAAGCCATCTCCAGTCTTATCTTTAATTCTGCTTTACATTTTCCATTGCTGCATATGCTTGATCTGAGATATTTGAATGCATTGACTTCCTCAAGTTTATATCCATTCATCATGGTGTTGGTTTGTTCTTCTGTGTCTCTGCTGTTAACCACGACCTTGCTCTTTTCTGTGTTGATTTCCATTCCGTACTTACTGGTAACTTCTGGAATTCCTGTTATGATCTAGCTACAAGATCAATATCATCAGCAAAACGCAAATATGGCAACCCCCAATTTATATAGACATAGTCCTGAAGGGTCTCCAGTATGATGTGCTCTAGGTATGTGTTGAAAAGTGCTGGAGATATTATGCATCCTTGCTGACCATCCACATTTGTTTTGAAGAACTCTCAAATTGTATTATTTAATAAGACAGCACTACTTGCATTTTTATAAAGAAATGATTCAATAATTTCTGTGATTGTGGTGTCAAAGTAAAGACCATCAAGCCAAACACATTTTCAAAGGCCTTTGTAAAATATATGAATCGCCATTAGAGTGAGGAACAAAATTACAATATTGTGAAAGAAAACATTGCCGAATAATCATCGGAATAAAAAAAGACCATAAATATCTCACTTATAATAACATCCTGAGGTAATTCTATATAAAATAAAAACGGCTTAGTAACAAAGCAATAAAACGACGATACAACGTATTTCCATGCTCTGACCGACACCTTGCATAAAATCTATAGTGGGACTGCTACAAGGGAGCCCCAGTGGGAGTTTGAGAACGATAGTAACTAAAAATCCTCAAATCAATGAAGTCACAACATTAAGGGATGTAGAAAAGTGATTGCAAAATTTTAATGAATGACCTCCCCTTGTACGTAAGATGTCGCAATATATATTTCATATTATTTGAATATGATCGTTGTAAAGCCATGCAGTCATGTGGACTGTGTTGCTAAGTCATGCAGTCATATAGAGCTTGTGAAGCCATGCAGTCATATGGACTGTGTTGTGAAGTCATATAGATCGTATTGTGAAATTATACAGTTATATGGACAGTGTTGTGAAGTCATATAGATCGTATTGTGAAATTATACAGTCATATGGACTGTGTTGTGAAGTCATATAGATCGTATTGTGAAATTATACAGTCATATGGACTGTGTTGTGAAGCAATGTAGTCATATGGACTGTGTTGTGAAAGGTGTTCAATTAGCAAATGATTCCAGGATTTCACTTGATTGACATACAGTTAAGTAAAGCTAACCCATATCATTTATAAATGCTAAGGGGGGGGGGGGGGGGGGGGGGAGGGGGGATGTTAACGACCTCACATTTCAGTGGCTCTGCTATATGATGGCGTTAACCATCTCCTCTCCGTCGCATTCTTTAAGTGACATACAAAATGATGGAACATGTCTTCTACACACCCATAGACTTCTCGGAAGCTTCTTCGTAAAAGCATTGCATATCTCAAATAGTCGGAAGTCTTCTAGGTATGAAAACCATGGCGATTCTTTCCATTGCACATAAGGAAATACAAGCTTGATCTCTTGTAATTACTAAAGACCAAAACAAAACAAAAACAAATAATTGATATGCAAGGTGAAATCATATCAGATAGTGTGCCGTCGTCGTACAATAACGGTTAGCTGCATCGGATTTCAAAACGTTCTGTCTGTTGCATTGCTGGTGCACGCTGATGAACTGTACTTTATCAAAATTTCTGGATGTTTTTCTCTAAGTTGTATTTTTGCCTCAATACTGCAGGGAACTGTCGAAGGGGGAAGAAGCAGAGGATGGAAAATAAAGGCATGGACAGGCAACATCAAAGAATGGACAGGTCAAGATATTTCCACACATCCGCATCGCTGAGGATAGAATTCGCTGGAGGACTGTGTGCTGAAGCATCCAATGGGGTACTCCTACGTCCCTGAAGGGTTACGGAGTGATTGATTGATTTGATTGATTTTTGCCTCCTACTCTATACAAATGGCTTTGAAAGTAACATTCATGTTATAAATGGATTAATCCTGACGCCCTTATTATATGAATGTAAAAAGTTCCTTTACAGTAAATGAAAGGAAAATCCGATTACACGAGATTAGGTGTATCAATCTTAAAGTAAGATGTAACGGTATGAAAGCTTTTGATATCGTAGCCAAGCACTATAACACATTTAGTTTTCTGGACTACATTCTGCAGACCAGTGGGAGCTTGAGAATGGATTAAGAGGAAAGAAAATACTTTAGAAACAACACAGAATGAGAAGTGAAATTAAAAATGCGTAGAAATAATATGACATAGAAATACCTGAAAAGACAGACAACAAAAAGGTTACAGCAGCTAGAACACAATTTACCCACTCACGGCACGAGAAGGTCGAGGAGAAAAATAGCAATACAGAATTCTTGCGATGCGCCGTAATTAGCCGCAATAAAGATCATATTTTTTTAAAGTTATCAACCGACATGATAACCGACATGTTTCTACTCCCTGCAAACTCACAGGTGCTAACTCTCCCCTAGTAGAATGTATGTATAATGATTTCATTCGTTTAGCTGTGAACAGGTAGCTCTTGACAGTCCATAGACTTTCTGACAAAATCACTGGTACTTCTCACTTGTGTAACGAATGTGACGTATAGGCAAATATAACATCTCAAATGCGTGAATATCCAAAGGGAGGAAGGATGGGTGTTTATGAATACATGTTTAGTCCCCGAGGGTAGGCATTCCATTGCGCTAGTATCTTAGGATTACCACATCCTGCCAGAGGCACGGTACAAGCATCTGGACTATCTATCTAATCATTCTTCTGTCAGATTTGATACATCCGCAATGAGTACACGTCTAGCATTCCCCGTCACCTGGGAGTATGACACAAAAGGTGCAATGCCCTCTGACCTGCTTCTTTACATCATTTATGGGATTATTGTATAGAAATTCACCACATTCATACAAAATTTCTTGACACAATACTCCTGTAGTTATTTTACGGTGCATGCTATAAAAAACTAGCTTTTTCTTCAATATGGTGTTCAGGTTGACTTCTGAACACCATATTAAAGAAAAAGCTAGTTTTTTCGGTAATATTAAAAGACACGACGGTATGGAGAGTGTGTTACTGGAGGGGATGATAGAAGGCAACAGGGGCAAAGGCCGACCAAGACGCCGTTGGACAAAAGACATTCTAGAATGCCTGCTCATGTCACTGGAAGATGCAAGGCAACTTGCTCAAGACCGCGGAGAAGAGATCAATAAGAAAGACTACGTTCTGGAAAGAATATGTCACTTGATGAGTGCTGATGATTCTATAGAAGATATAAGTCATAAATTGAGACAACATCTGACGAACATTTCTTTTACAGCTGACAGCTTTTCAGCCATATCCCCCAAATTCCAATAGTCGCATCCTACACCATGATTGTAGAGAAGACAATGACCGTATTCTGTGCACCCTCAACTAGAAGTTCAGGCCCCGGATGTCACATGAGATATATGTATGTAAAATTGTATGTAATGAGATAAATATAGCTCGCGGTTTTAATCCCACTTCGTTTGCGCCCTACCTGTGTAGGATTTCTCAAATACCATGTTTACTATCTAATTTCCGCCGAAGTTGGATGTTTCGGGCTATTGAGGGAAATACAACGGAAACCCAACTAATTTCCGTTACTCCTGTTACATTGAATGAAAATGCCTACAATGGTAACATAGGTGAACCAGCTATATATATTAATAATAAAATAATAGCAATAATAATAATAATAATAACAACAGCGATGATAATAATAATAGTAATAATCTATCTCTCTATAAGTTTGTAACGATGATAATAATAATAGTAATAATCTATCTCTCTATAAGTTTGTTCAGCTGAATACAGTGCTCAGAGCAGAAATTAGAGCTCTACAGTTTGAGCGATATACAGCTGCTGTGTGAAATTCTTGAATGTTGTCAATACCAATAGTCATATCCACCGCAATGGTTGTTCAACGAAGAGTTTCAGTTGGTTACCCTCTCTGTCTTTTGCCATCTGGAACCTATTTTAGAGGCTGTAGTTGCAATATATTTTCAGTCATTCTAAGTAACATGTCCGAAATAAATTGACCGTTCTCCTTTTTTGTACAAGTATATAGTACAATACAAAAATCAGTGGTCAGGTTTCTACGGAACAAATAGCTAACATAATTAAACGGAACGAAATTCTGAAAAAGACGCATATACCGACGCATCCAGTATTCTACACTTTAAGAGATGAGAGCCCCTGATCACTCGACATGCGCGCTGCACACTGAGTGGGAGGCAAGTTCATTACGCGCAAATCGCTAGATCGGTATTTTAAGTTACGACTTTTTAAGTTTCCGAGATAGTGCAATAGCATATGAATTTAAAAAGTCGGACTGTTGTTACGTGATTTGTCCACTGATTCTTGTATTGTACCAAGTATATTGCTGTTTGTTATCTTCTCTTACTTGCTTGTTGACTGCATGTCGTTCTACAATAAAAAAGAACGCATCATGAGGAGAAATGCAACAGCTCAACGGCGGAGATTAGCTAGAAAGTCACGGATAAACCAAGATCCGCCTACAGTGGTCATTCCATGCCCGAACTGTCCAACAACATTTACAGCTCGAATATGGCTCATTAGCCATCTACGAACTCATAATCAAGGACATAACTAATTGAGTTTTCAAAAGTGGATGTAACAAATGGTCATCATCATCATATGATGGACGAACAACATAACATACTTGCTTGTTACACGTGAATTTTTCCCAAGCCAATATTTAAGAATTATCTAAACCGTTTATTTCAAAATTTCAAATATTTTTAAATACATTTTTTCTTAGTACTGCGTTATTTCCCCCCTTTCGCAACTTTATGCTAATACATATATTGCATTGGTGTTACTTATTTTTTTTATTTCCTAAGGTTTCATCATCATCATCAAGTGCCGTCTCCGCAACGAAGGTTGGCTGCAACGTATCTCCAACATCCCCTGTCTCTTGTCTTGGTGGTGCAATCTGCTAGACTGTAACCTGTCCATCGTGTAATGTTACTCTCCCACTTGTATCTCTGCCTACCTCTTGCTCGCTTCCCTTTGACTTTACCCTCAAGTAAGGACGTCAACAAGGTGTCACGTCTTTTAATGTGTCCAAGATAGTTCTTTTCCTTGATCTTTATCTCCATACAATTATAAAAATTCCATCTTCATACTAAATGTTGATAGAAACAGTGTTTGCTTTCTTCGCTTTCAGCAATGTTCTCCTTATTCTTCTATATACCCACATCTCAAATGCAGCCAGCAGGAAAGTCACACAAACAGGAAAAAAAATTAAACGACCAAAGTGAAGTACATCTCTTGTCTTTTTATGCTTTAGGCCCTAATATAGACCTACACTAATTGTATGACTGTTATTTCCATAATAATCTCTTATGTAGTATTTCCTTTAAGTGACATCCAACGGTACCTTTCCTTTATTATCCACAGTTTGTGTCACTATCATGAACATTCCTATAAACTGAATGACATATTCCCAAATGGAAGTATAATCTTAAATCTATCGTCCGTCCATTTTTCACTTTTAATTTGATAATGTTTTTTGCTTATAAATATGGTATCATCACGCAAACTTTCATGGTATTCTTGACCGCCGCTCAATTCGTTTCTGTGTATATTTCTATGCAAATACTGAGGTTCTCTACTTGCCGGAAATGGACCTCACATGATTGTAGAACATAAGAAAAGAGTCCCAGGTTCTTACAATTCACTGGACGGAAGCGCCGAGAAATAAAGGGGCCGTAACCTCTCCAGCTCTTCCGGATTATTCTCGCCGATCAATGGCTCTTACGATGGACAAACGCGGATTAATATTTCTATCCCCATATGCTTCCATCACTCTATTTACGCATCTAGAAAGAGATCTTGTGCTCTGTTTTCTGAAAATCACAGCCTCTTTTCATTTCATTAGGTCTCAGAGTTTGGACAGCGATGTTTACGTAGCATTACGAGATGGCACGTTCCGTAAACATCGGCAAACTTCGGTTAATCTCGCCCAAATCGTTGCTCCCTTCTCCCTGGAGGGCGTTTTGTTACAGTCCTGCGAAGTGGCCTTTTCTGTCAATGGGCAAATGTTTTCCTAACTTTCACTCGTTAATCAGCCTCGGAGATTTGCAACAGAAAAGAAATTTTGGCCCCTTGTAGAGGCACGAACTGGGAGGAAACCTTTTATTGATGGAGATGGCCGCTATAGAAATGGGGTTATTAATTAAATTTAATATTGCTATGGCTGGTTCGAGCGCTATTCTCCAATCGTCAGTAGTTTTTTTTTTAAACCCCTCCAGAATATCATAAATGAAGATTATGTTTCACATAGACGTGACGACAAAACGAACATGTCTGTTCACAGACTAACTCGCTCTGAATTCCTCACTAACAGAATGTAAACCGGGACAATATGTTTGCAATACAATTCATAAAGCTTCTTTTTGATATACATGTACAGGTGGGCAGATATACCTGATACCTTGTTGAAGACCTTACTGGTGGTGAAATACGAAATGTTCAGATGTACATGATACCTTGTTGAAGACCTTACTGGTGGTGAAATACGAAATGTTCAGATGTACATGATACCTTGTTGAAGACCTTACTGGTGGTGAAATACGAAATGTTCAGATGTACATGATACCTTGTTGAAGACCTTACTTATAGTAAAATATGAAGAACATGGAGCAAGAAGTAAACACATTCAGACTATTTGTTTAGAAACACAAACACAAGACGTATATCCTGTCGTGAGTTACTCTCTCCTTTCAACAGCGTGCATGGGTTCCTCATGGTGTACTCTCCATTCAACAGCGGGCACGATTTTCTTTTGGTGTACTCTCCTTTCAATAGTGGACATGGGTTCCTTTGGGTGTACTCTCCTTTCAATAGTGGACATGGATTCCTTTTGGTGTTCTCTCCTTTCAACAGCGACATGGGTTCCTTTTGGTGTACTCTCCTTTCAATAGTGTACATGGGTTCCTCGTGGTGTACTCTCCTTTCAATATTGGACATGGGCTCCTCGTGGTGTACCCTCCTTTCAACAGAGGACATGGGTTCCTTTTGGTGTACTCACTTTTCAACAGCGGACATGGGTACCTTTTGGTGTACTCTCCTTTCAATAGTGGACATGGGTTCCTCGTGGTGTACCCTCCTTTCAACAGCGGACATGGGTTCCTTTTAGTGTACTCTCCTTTCAACAGCGGACATGGGTTCCTTTTGGTATACTCTCCTTTCAATAGTGGACATGGGTTCCTCGTGGTGTACCCTCCTTTCAACAGCGAACATGGGTTCCTTTTGGTGTACTCTCCTTTCAATAGTGGACATGGGTTCCTTTTGGTGTACTCTCCATTCAATAGTGGACATGGGTTCCTTTTGGTGTACTCTCCATTCAATATTGGACATGGGTTCCTTTTGGTGTACTCTCCATTCAATATTGGACATGGGTTCCTTTAAGGTGTACTCTCCTTTCAATATCAGACACGGGCTCATCTTGGATATATCAATGTAATGACCACTAAAAATAATGGAGCTCATAATTTAAGTAATAATAACTCCTCGAACTTCAAAGTATATAGAATATTACAAGAATATGTGTTTCACGAAGTTATAGTCGTATGTCTGTGATGTTAGAATTCGACCGTCTGATGACCAATTTTATAAAATGTATACCTTATATCTGGGGTGCTAGAATTTGGCCGTCTAATGACCACGTTTAGAAAATGTATACCTTATATCTGGGGTGCTAGAATTTGGCCGTCTAATGACCACGTTTAGTAAATTTGGCCATTTTAAAATGTAATTGACGACAGGTGGCGATGATGGTTACGGAGGGGGCAAAAGAGCTTACGCGAACACTGAATTCATCAAAATGCACACTTATGTGTTGAAATTACTAAACTATATCTGAAACCTAGCCCATCTAGGACTATTGAAACCAGTGACCAGCTTGTATTCAAATCTTGAAGCTATTTGACTGTTTTGGAATGAAAATAAACTAAAACATTTCAGCAACAGCAAAAGTTGGCCTAGTGAAACTTGGTAATCACCCTCTCTTTCTAGACCTCCCCCTTGTCTTGCCCATTGCACAGAAACCCTCTCCACGCTGTAGATTAGGTCGAATGGAAAGGCAACGCCAATACGCTTGGAAGCATGCACAACTGCATGGGATGGTTGATTGGTCTGCTGTTTTAGGGTCTCCCCTAGAGATGTTCTGTAGGTATTTGCTCCCTTATTCTGAGACAGTCTCATGCTAACACGCTAGACAGTGGGTTAATAAATACAGCTTGAAATAAACGTTATCTCCCTATTTGGAGATCTCTCTAGCGTAGTGGTTAAGCTGTGATTCCAGTGGATTATCGCTTGAAGCTACGGAGTTACGTGCTATGAGTGATAATCTCGGCAGGCAGTGTACTGCTTCGTTGCGAGTGACAGAGTATATATTGGAAACCGAGTACAGTGAAGTCAATCCTCTACGTCTTTTGAATTTTTTTAACAAACATAAGAATTTGAGACAAACCATGCAGTGTAAATGTTTTTGTTTTTTTCACAGGCGACGGGTTGTCAGGCTATTACCGAACCTTTCTTAGTTATCTCCTACCACATGACTGAAAAGAAGAATGTGACTTTATTCTTTGCTACTTTAACTATAGGTCCAGGCCCCCGTTGTCACACGGCGTAATGAGAATGATACTACTAATGGTGAAATAATCATTTTAGCTGTGAGCTGGTAGCTCTTGACAACACATAGTTTTTCTGACAAAGGAAGACTCAGCTTCATCTCAGTTATGTATAACAGAAGCGACACCCGGGACCATGTAAGATTCTCACAATAAAATGGTTGTGTTAGGGAGGGTTATGGATGCCGAAGAGTTGACTTCCAGTACGTGAATATCCAATGATTACTACAACTGCTAGAAGCACAGCACAAACTTCTGGGTTCTGGATTTGCAACCTGAACTAGAAGTTCAGGCACCGGTTACAGCACAACATGGGGAGGGGGGGGAATAATAATATATGTAGATGCCTGTGATTGTAATCTTACCTTTTGTCGGGCATTTTAATGTTCATAAGTCTCTATCTCTCTCTGTCTCTCCCTCTATGTATTTTTCATTCCTATATGACTAGTAGTATAATCAAAGTATGGAATGGAAATTCTTCTTGAATTCTAGAAATATTGATTAGAAACTAGCATCACAGCACGCGGAATAAAACCATAAGTGATATGCTCTCCGTTCCAGCAACCATCCCAGTGTATGTAGATTCAAAGTCCAGGTCAGGTGTTGATTACACGATCTTCGCATCTTTCCAGAAAGACTACTTTTCCTTCCCTCAACTCTAAACACTCAATTCTGCCATTATTTGTTTGTGTAAGTTCTCAGCCTTGTTAACCTCATCTTCATTGTGCAATGTATTTATGACTGCATTAATCAAATCTAAACAAATAAAGAGGTGTTAAAGACACTTAATATGAAGAAAGAACTACTAAGAGAAATAAAGATCAGGCAAATAAAATACTTTGGACACATTAAAAGACATGACACCCTATTGAAGACCTTACTTGAGGGTAAAGTCAAAGGGAAGCGAGCTAGAGATAGGCAGAGATACAAGTGGGAGAGTAACATTACACGATGGACAGGTTACAGTCTAGCAGAGTGCACCACCAAGACAAGAGACAGGAGATGTTGGAGATACGTTGCAGCCAACCTTCGTTGCGGAGACGGCACTCGATGATGATGATGATAATCAAATCTGCTTAATCTCTTCTCAGCATTGTACCATATATCGCATCATTGCCTGCCAATAAATCGGTTCTCTCGTTTCTTCTGACCCCCGGTATGACAAGGTTGTATACCCATGCAAGGCTTTGAGCATTTTAGTTATTCAATACATCATACCATTTCTTTTTCGGCATGCAATTTTCTATCTTGTGCAGCATGATTTGAGAGTCTGTGAGTAATGGAAGGGGAAATGATGTTCTGATGACAATGCCAAAGCCATAGATATGATTACCTTAAGAAGGGAGTTTTACCTAAAAATAAAAGGTAATTCTTCTATTGCGTTAATTTCAGTGTTGGAAAAATCGATAAGTGTGGGGTTTTTATCGACCTTTTGGTTAAGTTCCTAGTACTAATAATGTGCGGGGGGGGGGGGGGGTTAACACCTCATCTACGGGCCTGCACGAGAGAGGAAATCAACGTATTTTATGGTTTATGATGTTTTAATCAGTATTCAGATATATTGGTTTTCAATGGCAACGGTAGCTCATTGGTAAGTACCTCTAGCTTACTACCGGTTTCTAGTGTGACATCGAGGACATGGAGTCGTAATTCAGGGTGGAAAAAATTGTGTCACTGTCGTCTTTCCATGCGTGTCGTAGGAGTCTACTAAGGAAAGTTGATGAAATAGACTGTCTGCTTGCCCACCAATGAGTAAAAAACTTCACAGTCACTGCGTGAATTTCTTTATTATGTCTTCTATCACGTGATCCGAATAATAGCCGAATTCAAGAAAAGTTACCCATACAAGCATATAAACAAATGAGATCAGGGTACAAAGCCAGAGGAAGACCACGGAAAAAATGAATAGAAAACGTCAGGGACAGCCTGTACAGACACGGTCATAGCACAGCCGAGGCCACACATCTGGCTTTAGTACGCAAGCTCGAGCTCCAATCACCCTTACGCTTAACGGCAAGAGTGGATGACAAACTACCTGGGGAAAGACAATAGACAATAGATAGATCCGAATAAATGACGAAGTAATGTAAGCCAGCAGAAATTGAAACTTTGTCGGCAGACTCCTGGGTGGTGACGAATGCTAAATGTGCTATCTCTGCGTATGTGTCAACAAATATGACAATAGAATGATGAGATAGTTTGTTCAAAAGTGAATGCTGCGCTCTGTGCAGGACTTAATGATCATGGGATGATGATGTTCATCCGTCGTGATCGACGATGACCAAAAACTCAACCATAATAATAATAACAATAAATAATAAAATAATAAAGTTAATAGTGCGTTTTTAAATGACTAGCAAGTCCAATGCGCGCACAAAATGTTCTTTTACAGAATTGACAACAATAGAAGGTATCTGTGTGAGGTTGAGATGTTTTTTTCTTTTCTACGTGTCCGCTTCTGTCTTTCAGTTTCTTGTCTGAATTCTTCCGCCGCTAGTGCTCCCGTTCTAATGCTGTAACGCCATGCTGTTCTATCCTGAGCGAGGCTCTCCCAAGCGCCTACGTCAATGTTAAGATGTTTCAAGGATGACTTGAGCGTGTCTTTGAAACGCTTTTTTCTGTCCACCAGCTTTTCGAAATCCTGCCTTGAGTTCTCCATAATATATTTGTTTTGGCAAACGCGAGTTCTCAATACGCACAAGATGGCCTGCCCAGCGTGCCTGCGCCTTCATAAGTATTGTGTGGATGCTTAATGAGGTTGATTTTTCCAAGACCTCGTAGTCTGGTACTTTGTCCCACCAATGGATGTTTAGTAATTTACGTAGGCAGATCATGGGATACTAGCACACTGGATCGCCTCCCTTTGGGGACTAAACATTCAGCCATGGGACCTCCCTAAAATAGCCATGTCTTTGAGACTTGGAGATCATCAAAAGCCGGATATGAGCATCTTCTACTTCTTCGTGTGTGTGCGTTCCTGCAGATTAACACGATGCAGGCTGAATCTGTGACATCTGGGTCTATCGGCCTGATAAATTCGACTACATCATGACTTCTGGGTCACTTTTATCGTCAATAAGGAACTTCACTTCTCAGTGGCCATGTACTCATGCCTTGCAAGTAACAGTGTAGCTATACTTTGCACCGGTTCCGGGCTCCGACAACATCTGGAGCTATACGAGCCTGAATATTGCTTGTTGCTCAACTGATGGGGACGTGTTTTTGCCAGAGTTGGATGTAAAAAAACAACCTGCGCACATCTGAAGGGATTATATCACAACCATCCTCATTACCACCACCAACACCACTGCTATCACCACCATCATCATCATCACCATCACCGTCTTAATCATCATCACCACCCCCACCCCAACGATCACAACCATCGTCATCATCATCACCAATACTACCACCACCATCACCGTCATCATTATAATCATCATCACTATCATCGTCTTTATCATCGTTATTATCGCCATCACTACCATCACCATCATCATTGTCACCCCCATCATTGTCACCATCATGATAATCATCATCATCACCACCACCACCATCATCATCACCATTATCACCCCAATCATCATCATCATCACCATCATCGTCATCATCATCATCACCATCATCACCACCATCATCATCATCATAACAACCATCACCACCACCAACATCAACATCAACATCAACATCATCATCTTTGTCATTATCATCATCATCACCACCATCATCATCATCATCATCACCACCACCATCAACATCATCATCATCACCACCACCATCAACATCATCATCATCACCACCACCATCAACATCATCATCATCACCACCACCATCAACATCATCATCATCACCACCACCATCAACATCATCATCATCACCACCACCATCAACATCATCATCACCACCACCATCAACATCATCATCATCACCACCACCACCAACATCATCATCATCATCTTTGTCATTATCATCATCACCACCACCATCAACATCATCATCATCATCAACCACCATCAACATCATCATCATCATCATCATCACCACCACCATCAACATCATCATCATCATCATCATCTTTGTCATTATCATCATCACCACCACCATCAACATCATCATCACCACCACCATCAACATCATCATCATCACCACCACCACCAACATCATCATCATCATCTTTGTCATTATCATCATCACCACCACCATCAACATCACCACCACCATCAACATCATCATCACCACCACCATCAACATCACCACCACCATCAACATCATCATCACCACCACCATCAACATCATCATCATCATCACCACCACCATCAACAACATCATCATCATCATCACCACCATCATCAACATCCTCATCATCATCATTATCGCTACCACCACCATCATCATCATCACCACCTCCACCATCACCATCATGATCTCATTATCATGGCCATCACCATCATTATCGCCATCATCATCACTTCGCTATCATCGGTATCATCATCATTATCGTCATAATTATAGTAAATGTGGGTTATCCAAGTATATACTACTGATTTAACTATCAACCCAACATTTTTTCTTCACTTATTTCAGCCGTGTTTACGTATAGCAATTTCCATTTATTTCTGACCAATCGGGATGCGCAATTATCTGCAGCGGAAATTAAACCACGTAACGTGGCAGTTACACAAGTGTAAGAGTGACAATGTCATTCTTGGTATGCTGTTGGTCAAGGAAAGAAATATAACCTAAATACTCTCCAATATGTGCTTCGGTGGTTGAAGTTTCACTTGAATCATCTTCTAGTACTTACCAGATTTAGTTGCGGAGACGGCATATATCACTGGTTTCTCACACGTTGAGAGTTTTCATACTTAACTGAAAATAAAGGTCGGGATATTCATTTAATGCTATACTGGATAATACCTGAAGGTTATCAGACATTCTAATCGGAGTGAATCAGTTGGGATCCTTTTCATCACTTGTGTGTGGGTAATATACCAGCATCAGTTACGCCAAGGATTATGATGATATCTGTTAGGGGAACATCTTCCTAGATAATAAGCCACCACAAACTCACTTCTGTCTAGTTTTTGTGTGTGCATGATAACTGAAGTATAGATTTTTCTCAAGATAAACCCAGAAACGGTTCGAGTTCTACGAAAAGTAACCCCCACACAGCATCACGTCTTGTATGTAAAATTTGAAGTGTAAGCCGTTGTTAAATAGGTATAATTTGAAACTGCATGGTAAGACAACCAAATCCATCGCTTTTAATACTTCCCTGAATTAGCTACATTTAGCGTCACTGTTCTTAGCTGATACTACTTTCATTGGAAGGCGACACAAAGTACAGCAAAGACGCCAATAAAAATCTGGTTAGCAATCGCATCAGCCGAGATGAGTGACATATGTGTGACGTGTTAGCAGGACTCAAATTATGAGTGGGGTGACGACTAGCATATATATTTTAAGTGAAGGGAGATAAGAAAGGGTGGAAGATGTGACGTTGTTCTCGTGTTGATTGAGTTGGATTAAGGTTAATTCTTGGTTTGAGACACCGTTTTGGCGCGTTTTGAAAATAAGAAGGGAGGCGATTGCTCTTTGGTGTAATATTTCTTGACACAACGTGACGAACAAATGAAGTTGTCCCCTTGCGTGCCCTGGAGAAGCTGAAATGGCATCATAGGTTTTGTGTGAGAGAAAACCGGTTGGAGATATTCAATAGCCCAGATGTGAGGATTTCTAAGACAGATGTAATCGGAGAGAAAGATATTGAAAAAAAAAATTAAAATGTAGGAAGAAGATACTAATACTGACTTTGTTCTGTGAAATTTGGGAGTTGTTTTTTATCCATGGATAAAAATAATTTCTCCGTCATGGTTGACACAAAGGTTCACAAACGAGTGAATGATGTCAGACATTCTGTACGACGATAGTATAAAGGATTTTCTAAATGGCAACTGAATTACGTATGTCCAAACTGGCAACTGAACTATGTGTGTCCTAACTGGCATCTGAATTACGTATGTGGCAATTGAATTACGTATGTCCTAATTGGCAACTGAATTACGTTTGTCCTAATTGGCAACTGAATTACGTAAACTGGTGTATGCGTATGGACGCATACCGAAGATATGGGGCAGGGGCGGGGTTTATATAAATTTTATCAAGAAGACATTATCCATTGCACTTCTTTCTTTCTCATTACATTTCTTCCTTTTATTTTTGCAGAATATTGTTAAAGGTAGGAGTAGAGAATGGGGCGAGATTTAATCAACTTCTTGCTAAATTTCTAGTACTAAATGACATGCTATAATTATATAACCCTAACATATAATTACAATATATGGACATATTGAAGCATAGGTTTGGGTCCATAAATGATTGTGTTTTTGTGGGAGGGGGGGGGGGTAACCAAATCGCAAATAATTGCAAATAATATAATAAATTATAAAGATCTAAAACATCTAAACAAATTACAAACAAGCTAATAATGAGAATTATAAAATGTTACATCTGTCCTATATTAATTGTGGGAAGGGAGAGGAAGGGGACACATAAACATGGACAGTAAACAAACAATTAGAAGATAGAATTGATGCCTTTGAGATGTGGATACATAGAGGAATAGGGAAACATCACGAAAGGAGAAGAAAACAAAGAGGTGATAACAACACTTAATATGAAGAAAGAATTATTAAAGGAAATAAAGATCAAGCAAATGAAATATTTTGGACACATTAAAAGATATACCACCTTGTTAAAGATCTTACTTGATGGTAAAGTCGAAAGGAGGAAGGTAGGCAGAGATACAAGTGGGAGAGTAACATCACAAGATGGACATGTTACAGTCTAGCAGAGCGTACCATCAAAACAAAAGACAGAGAATGTTGGAGGTCTGTTACAGCCAACCTTCTTTGCGGAGACGGCACTTGATGATTATTCGATATTTGCTGACGTAATTTATGGTTCAGCTGCGTAGACCGTTATTGCTCTATATATTCTGGTAGCGATAATTATTTGCATATTTTTTTAAGGAAACTAGATAATGAAAACAGAAACACAACAATAAAGACAATGTGATATGGCTGTCACTACATGAATTGTTTTTGTCTCTATTTAAATAGCGGGTCACGAGTTACTTTTGTGACCTAATTAAAAAAAATAATAGAAAAAAAGGACAAAGTAAGTCTTACGCATTTCTCTGCCGCTAACCAAATTTTTAATATCTAGATTTTAAAAATTTGGCTTGTGAAAATCCAATATGGCAACTCTGAATGTGTGAACATTAGCTACAAATTCACTCAAACTACAGAATTGAACACGAATAGACAATGGTATGTGGGCACATGTGAGTCTCCCTAGATCTATAAAGCTGACACCAAATTTACAGAAAATTGTTACTTAAGACTGTTGAATATATAGGATACGTTGATGGCAAAATGTCCTGCCAATTTTCAAGCCAATTGTGGTAAACATAATTTCTTGCTGTTATCAGAGAAATTCACTGTCGATAATTTGAAATGTCATCATCATTATCATCAGGTGCCATGCCGGCTGGCGTAGGCTGTCATGGCTCTCCACAGCTCTCTGTTCACAGTATTATGTATCAAAATCGTTGTTGTTTCCTTGCTATGCCAGGTTGTCAAACTGTCTAATATTTCTCACGTTGTCGCCCTCTTTCTCTGTTGCCTTCAATTTTGCCTGTTGGGACTATGTTCTCTAAACCTGCCTGTCTCATGAAGTGGCCAAAAACTATTACCTTTTTCTTATATTGTATGTATGTATGTATGTATGTATGTATGTATGTATGTATGTATGTATGTATGTATGTATGTATGTATGTATGTATGTATGTATGTATGTATGTATGTATGTATGTATGTATGTATGTATGTATGTATGTATGTATGTATGTATGTATGTATGTATGTATGTATGTATGTATGTATGTATGTATGTATGTATGTATGTATGTATGTATGTAATTATGTATGTATGTATGTATGTATGTATGTATGTATGTATGTATGTATGTATGTATGTATGTATGTATGTATGTATGTATGTATGTATGTATGTATGTATGTATGTATGTATGTATGTTGAAATGTATGTTGCACAAATTGACTCACACCTACAATAGTCATTGACAAAAAGCTAGAAAATGTCAACCTCGTTGAATATCTTATGTCAACAATTAACACCACAGGAGATTATTTAGCAGAGATGAGAAAGAGATTAACAATGAAACTACATACAAAATTGCGCACGAAACATCTATGGCAAGGCACAAACAGAAAAACTAAGTTACGAATAAGTTATTAAGAAGCTACATTTTCCAAGTATATTTAAGTGGGAAGACAGAGGACAATTAAAAAAATTCTCGAGACTAACGGGAATTGAACCAGTCCGTTCAACGGCATTTTCCAATGGCAGCATATGGTAGTGAGACTTGGATAATGACATATGCAACGGATAAGAAAATATCAGAATTTAAAAATCCTCTACTGAGGCAATTTAGTGCTCTACTGAGGTAATTTAGTGCTCTACTGAGGCAATTTAGTGCTCTACTGAGGTAATTTAGTGCTCTGTGGTCGCATTTTAGTGCTTTACTGGGGTATTTTAATGCACTGCTGAGATAATTTAGTGCTCATTTACGGAAAAAAATTTAGTGTTATACTCAAGTAATTCAATGCACTATATAGATAATTAATGCGCTACGAAGGTAATGTAATGCTCTATGGATTTAATTTAGTACTTATGGAGGTAATTTAGTGCTTTATGGTGTTAATTGGGAGCTCTACTGTGGTAATTTGCAGCTCTACGGGCATAATTTTGCGGTCTACTCAAGTAGTTTAGTGCTCTAATTAGGTAATTTAGTGCTCTACGGAATTAATTAGCACTTCACTGTGGTAATGTAGTGATCTACTGAGGTAATTTAGCGCTTTATGGAGCTAATTGTGAGCTCCATGGTGGTAATTGAGAGCTCAATAAAGGTAAGTTAATACTCAACTGTAGTAAAATTTCGTGCTCCATATAAGTGTTTTGGTGCTCTACGGGTAATAGTGCTCCACAAAGGTAAAGTGGGGATTACTTGCTAACTTAATTCTCAAGAGAGACTTCCATATTATACTGTCAATAGTTAAATGACACCGTTAATTTGATTAAATAAAATACCTTCTATGCTGATGTTCGCTTTTGTCAACAGCGGGCGTTGCTCTAATTGTTGTTATATCTGAGCTTTTAACCATAAAAACATTATGGAGGCCGCGGTTATGGTAACCCATTAAGAAGGACATCCGGAGATTTTTATAACGTTTATTTCTCAATTTAAAAAAATATTCCTCATGTGTCGTTTTTTTGAAACAGTGCGGTATCTGATTTCTAGTTAAATGCACTGATAAAGTGTGCGGTTTAAATAATCTGATGCCCGTTCACAAAAGGGCGATGCTAGACGTCTCCGGTAACAGACCGGCATAAGTGCGATGCTTTGACATCTGATCTGTAACTGTTCAGGAAACAATGTAAGCGGAATTTGTTGACAATTAGACTCAAGTGGTTGTTTCCATTAGACGACCAAAAAAAAAATATACATGAAACTGTCTTCTTGAAAAAATCTGGAACATGGGTATGTGTAACAAAATATCTGGAAAAGAATTAAAGAAAGAATTGAATTGTCTGATAGTCGATTATATTGCCGTATTGAATGACGAAACATCAAGTGCTCTTTTTTAATGTTGTACATTTTTATTTTATAGATGTGAATAATTGTACTTACGTAAAACACAGGTTTATATAATCGCTTCACTCAGACACGACCGACTATAATTAAAACTAGTGGGTAATGGTGTGCACACAAGAAAACATACAAATTACAATACATAAATCACATTCAAAGTTTCAACCAAAAGGTCTTTATTAAGATATACACAAAACTTCAAAAGACGCCGAATGGAAAAATTATCACAATAAACAAACAACGGGAATATGAAAATGAGATGCCGGAAGGTCAGAAAGTACATAAAAAACGTAAATATATGTGGAAACGAAACGAACAAAAAGATGAGTAAATGACGGAGCAAAAAAGAATAAAGGCAAAGACCACACCAACCTAGTACTAAACATAATTGTGGTCGGAATTGAGTCCAAAAAGCTTGAGTGTACCAAATTCTACTATATGTGAATACTATAGTTACGAAATACAAGGTGTATTTCAAGTCACTTTACACTCATTGAACGTTGATCGTAACATTATATCATGAATTGTAGGTATTTAGTACGGATCTGAGTGTTCGCCCTGACGCAGCACGATTTATGAAGAAAAAAACCAAACACGCACGCACGCATGCACACACAAAATATACGTTTTATCTACATCAGGAGTGGAAACGTGCACATAAGGAAACGTCTATATTAATTTTGTTATAAGAACTTTGACATGACGTTTCTTCTTCAGCGTTCATTCTCAAACTCCCGCTGGATCTCTCTTGTAGCAGGACAATTGTCCTACTAGATTTCCAGCAGGATGTAGTCCAGAGAATGTAAATGCGTTCTGTCGCCGTTTTAGTTGCGCCAGTGGCCCGACACAGCCGTCTTCGGCGGGACAATACGGTTGATCTATTTAATTTAATTCTGAAACGACTTCTTGCAAACAAAATAAAGAAACGTAGAAAATATTTACACAGAACTGACATCAGCAAACGAATGAAAATCTGCAGTAACCATGTAATTATTAGAGTGACAACTAGGCATAATAACGAAAGAAATATGGCTTTTAATGCGTACATGATCTGGTCATACACGACGCTTCCAAGTCAAGTTCAAAAGAAAGTTCCTGTTCTAAATTTGAATCAGCTCTGAATTAGTGACTGTTGTCCATATTCTACATTTGTTGTTTGAATATGATTTCTGGGGGTGATTTTTTCCCCCTTTTTTTGACTGAACTTTAATTATGTGGTTATGTTGGGGGGGGGGGGAAATGAATTTTAAAATAGACATTCGGCGATTGCTTGGAAATAAAGAACTACAATGTGAATGGAAACAAAATAGCATTTTCATTTTAAATAAAGCATATTTATAGTCTTTTGCATATCAGGAATCTTCAACGCTATTATGGCTACGTTTCCGGACTACAGTCATCCGTTTAAACGAATTTAATACTCAACACTGTTTAGATAATTTGCCGTTCTAATGCTAGGTCTTGGCGACAGCGCGCGGTTATCGTACGCATCACTAACCACACCTCCAGACAAGGCAGTTAACGTTAGTGTTACCATGCTAACCACGCCTACTAGATACACAAAAGAAAAGTTCGTAGAAAATAGGATGCAAAAAAAAGAAAAGAAATAACCTTTGAAAATAAAACGTCCATAAAAGCGGATAGTTTTTCAGGGACTCTCAACATATATTTCCCCTTGGTCCCATATTGGAATTGTTTTCGCGAGTGGTTCTCATTGACAACACACTACTTTTTAATATTTAAAGTCTCCAATGTCTACGAAAACAAGGTGTACGCCATGGATGTGTATTGTCACCAGATTTATTTTCTCTTTATAGCGAGAATATATTTTGAGAACATTGAAGAATATGCCAGGCGTTAAAATAGGAGGACACAATATCAATAACACTAGTCAACATCAAATTTGCTGTCTATGTTCTTTTTTTATTTTCTTTTTTTTTGTGTGTGCAGATTTAGGATAATTTTATTGTGCTGAATCCAAAAATCACATTGGTTTTGCTCAATCAGGTCAGGTTTTTTTTTTTATCTAGCACCAAATGATGTTTTTTTTATAGGTGGGTCATATTCCATGTCAAATCAATCAGTAAAACGACAATTGATTTCCACACATTTGATCAAAAGTGTATTTTTTTTCCATTTAAAAGGACAAATGATATAGAAAGCAAGTATTTTATTGTCACATGTATGGATATTTTCACGCCATATGTTGCACAATTTCTTAATCTATCTTGGAATATACAAATTATGAAGATTTAACATGTTTAAACTTACTGGTATTGCTAATTTTGTTGTTGTATTTTATAAGGTTTCAAGTGATTCAAATGTCTTCAACTAGAAGATCTTGCAGAAATAAGCCTAACATCTGCTACATCTGCTGTGAATACACCCTCGTTCCTAATAGGAATCCAGTCATAACTTTCATAAAGCAAGCATACCATGCGTATTTCGGTATAAAACTTGGTGACCAGGATAAAGCTTGGGCTCCTCATATGGTGTGCATGTCATGCACTGAATACCTGCGTCAGTGGATTACAGGCAAGAAGAGCAGTTTGAAATTTGGAATACCCATGGTTTGGAGGGAGCCCAGAAACCATGGCTTCCTACTGCTATTTCTGCGCTATTGGTGTGACTGGGATCAATAGAAAGATACGAAATGTTCTGAAGTATATCCTGATCTTGAATCAGCACGTCGCCCTGTAGCTCACTCTGATGAATGCCTAGTATCTGTCTATGCAGAACTCCCTGACATCAGTGATGAAGATTCTTCCAGTTTTCTAGAAGGTCAAGAGGAGAATGAAGAAGAAGAAGAGACATTTAGCGATGATGCTCCACATCCTTTTTTTACCAAAATAAACTTAACGATCTTGTTCGTGATTTCAATTTGTCGAAGTCCTCAGCTGAGCTCGTGACATCCAGGTTAAAAGAAAGGAATCTCTTTTCTGACAGTACACGCATCACTTTTTATCGCAACAGGCATTAAGAGTTCTTCCATTTTTTCTTTGAAGAGAAGGACTTGGTGTACTGTACATATATTTTTCACCTTCTGCAGAAGCTTGGAGTGCAACATTATGAAACCAGAGATTGGAGACTGTTCATTGACAGCTGCCAGAGATCACTAAAATGTGTTATGTTTCACAATGGCAATCAGTTTACTTCTGTATCCCTTGCTCACTCGACTACACTGAAGAAGTATGAAGCGGTGAAGTATGTGCTGGATAAAGTTCTTATTATCAGCACAAGTGGTATATTTGTATCGACTTGGTGATGGTGAATTTCCTATTGGGACAACAAAGTACCCCTGCTTTCTGTGCATGTGGGATAGTAGGGACAGGTCTCAGCACTATACCAAGAAGGACTAACCTGCATGAGAATAACTGTTGCCGGGTGGATCAAAGAACATCGTCAACAATCTTCTGGTAGACAAACAAGATACTATTCCCACCACTGCATATCAAGCTTGGCTTAATTAAACAGTTCACAAAGTCATGGATAAGGATGGTGGCTGCTTCACTTACTTGTGCCTCGCTTTTCCAGGATTAACCATAGAGAGGTTGAAATGTGGCATTTATGATGGTCCTCAAGTTCTTCAGCTCAACAGAGATCCTGAGTTTGAAAAATCAACGAACAAATTGGAATTGGAAGCATGGAAGGTATTTGTTCTGGTTGTGAATATTTTTTTGGGCAACACCAAAGCCAGTAACTATGAAGAAGTTGTCAACAATATGCTGACTGCTTTCAAAAACCTTGAATGCAACATGAGTATAGAAATGCATTATTTATTCTCGCATATGGATCAGTTTCCCGAGAATCTTGGATCAATGAGTGACGAGCAGGGAGAAAGGTTCCATCAGGACATAAAAGAGATGGAGACCAGGTATCATGGACATTGGGATGCAGTAATGATGGCTGATTACTGCTGGACCCTGAAGAGACACTTCCCTGCTGCCGAGCACTCGAGAAAGTCGAAGAAGTCTATGTCTTGAATTGTGTTCAGTGATGACATAATTTACATGTCCTTACCTTTTTAAATTTCTTCTCTTCATTTATATAATTCCATGTTTGTAATATTTAATAAGTAAAAAACAAAAAGGAAAGTAACCCATAGCATTTATTAATGCCGTAGGGATGTGAGATGTTAGAGATCTCACATTTCACAGGCTCTGCAAATGAGGGCGGTAGCCATCTCCTCTCCCTCGCAGTCTTTACTTCCCGGATTAATCCGGTACCCATTTCAGGCTGGGTCGACCTGGGAGCCGTTGCGATCTGAAAACATTTCCGTCTCAGCTGGGGAATGAACCCAGGACCACTCATATGCGAAGCCAGTGATTTAATAAGTACATTCTGTTAAATACTTTTTATGTGAGAAATGTAACACATAAATCAACTACTAATATTACCAAAATGTAGTTATGAATAGAAGGCTATAGTCAGAGAATAGATTTTTTAAAAAGCAATTTAGAAAAAAAAAAACTTGACCTGACTGAGAAAAATGGATGTCATTTTTGGCTTCAGTGGCACAAAATGCTCCTACTTGAGTTTTGTAAACCAGTGGTATCTACGATATGCAGATGTTACTGTGTTGATAGCAGAAAGCCAAGAACATCTCCAAGATCTGTTAAACAAGACCGTGATAGAAAGGAAACAAAAAAGGTCTTAGTTTAAACATAAAAAAGACAGAAACAATGATAATATCAGGCAATAGTTCCCCACCAAATAGTAAAATAGTATTAAATGAGAAAAACTTAAAGCATGTGAATAGTTTTAAATATTTAAGAACACATCCATCTTAGGCAGGTTTTAATATGTTCAGAATACTTTATTTTTTAAATCTTTATTTCCTTTAACAGTTCCTAGTTTTATACGATATGCTGTTGGAACATCTTTGTTCGTTTTCTTCTCTTTCCGTGAAATTTTCCCTAATGTAACTGCATTTCAAGGGCATCAATATTCTGTCTTCTATCTTCCAGTTGTCTGAGCATTCTCCATGTTTCAGAGCCATAAATATAGAACAGATGTAACATTTTAAAATTCTCAGTTCTAGTTAGTTTGAAATTTGTTTAGATGTCAGAAATCCCTTCCTGTCATTGAATTCCAGTAGGAAGCATGAGGATAAATGAAAATAATTCTTACAACTGACGGGAATTGAACTAGGTCTGTTCTAGCAGCACCGAATCGCTTTGCAAAGTACTTACGTAAAACACAGGTTATATATCGTCTCAATGGGACACCATAGACTATATCTAACACTAGTGGGTAATGATGGGCAATGATGATCACATAAGAAATCATAAAAATTACAATACACAAATCATATTCACACAAATCATATTCAACGTTTCAACCAAAAGGTCTTTATCAAGACACCAACAAAACATTAAAAGACGACGAATAGAAAAATTATCACAACGATAATTTTTCTATTCGTAATATTTCTAAATGTGAAAAAAAATTTACACATAACAAAAAGTTATGTGTAAATTTTTGTTGGTGTCTTGATAAAGACCTTTTGGTTGAAACGTTGAATATGATTTGTGTGAATATGATTTGTGTATTGTAATTTTTATGATTTCTTATGTGATCATCATTGCCCATCATTACCCACTAGTGTTAGATATAGTCTATGGTGTCCCATTGAGACGATATATAAACCTGTGTTTTACGTAAGTCTAATTGTTGTTACGTTTCACGCAGTTACCTTGTATTGATTGCAAAGTACTGTCATTGAAAGTACTTTTAGTTATCCATATTCTCGTTTTAATTTCCGTTTCACATATGCCATCATTTTTGGTGTCCGAGATATTAGTAACGATGTTCTTGTTGTTCCTATCTCTCCATATATTTTTATGTTCAGCAGCTATTCTTCAGTGATTTTGCAGATTATCGTGATTTTTTTTCTTTTCTGATGTGTTTATCTAGTCTCCATTCTTTACTTGATTTTTCGACGTAGAAGAAAGTGAACAGGAGCTACAAAGACTAATAGAGGACAGTGTCATCTGCATATTGCATAGTCTCTCCCATCAACTGACACTGAGTCCTGGCATTCCTTTCATGTGGTTAAAAATGTTATCTGTATAGATGTTAAATATACTTGGTGAAAAAATACATCCTTATCTTACCCCTCTTTTTATTTCTATGTATGGTGAGTAGCTATTTTCACACCTAATTGATGAAATTTGTTTCCAATACATTTTTCTAATCATTCTATGTCTTTTCCATCTATGCCTATTTCTTGAGGACATTTAATTAATTTTTTGTATGTTGAACTTGGTTGAACTTTTGGCTATGTGTAGACACATTAAATATAGTTGTCTAATGGGTATTGGGTTTATGGATAGAAGGATGAACAGACCCGAATGATCACGGGTCCTGAAGATTGTTCATGGATATAAATATTTCTCAGTCACAGAATAACATCTTCAAATGAAGATCCTTCTTTATTTAGAACTAATATTGAGAAATATACTGTTTTGGAAAGTTAGAACACCGCACGCTCCCGCTGCACGTTTTCGCGTATATACGAACATAGAGGACTGTTATACCAGCATGCACACCTAGATAAACATTTCTAAGCATGCAACTTGACGCTGAAAGACTCGCCCAGTACGTGTCAATTTTAGCTATTCATTCATTCATCGGTTGCATATAGAGATGCAGAAGTGTATCATAGTGTGGGCACAAGAGTGTGAATGTGTGTGGGCACAAGAGTGTGAATGTGTGTGGGCACAAGAGTGTGAATGTGTGTGGGCACAAGAGTGTGAATGTGTGTGGGCACAAGAGTGTGAATGTGTGTGGGCACAAGAGTGTGAATGTGTGTGGGCACAAGAGTGTGAATGTGTGTGGGCACAAGAGTGTGAATGTGTGTGGGACTGGAACACAATTATATTTAAATGATGATTTACCTCTGAATGATTAAACGCCCAGATGATGACTGCCCGTTTTAGCTCTACAAATTGCTACTTTGTATGCTTGTTGTAAGAGCTGTAAGTGGTGTAAGAGTTGTATGTGTAAGAGTTGTATGTGTAAGAGTTGTATGTGTAAGAGTTGTATGTGTAAGAGTTGAGAAATGTGTAAGATGGCACGATGTGTAAGAGTTAGGATATGTGTAAGAGGTGTAAATGTTGAAATAGGTGTAATATATTTACGAGTTGAGAGATGTGTAAGATGTGTAAAGTGTGTAAGATGTGTAAGAGGTGTAAGATGTGTAATGTGTCTAAGATGTGTAAGAGGTGTAAGATGTGTAATGTGTCTAAGATGTGTAAGAGGTGTAAGATGTGTAATGTGTCTAAGATGTGTAAGAGGTGTAAGAAGGTGTAATGTGCCTAAGATGTGTAAGAGATGTAAGATGTGTAATGTGCCTAAGATGTGTAAGAGGTGTAAGATGTGTAATGTGTCTAAGATATGTAAGAGGTGTAAGATGTGTAATGTGCCTAAGATGTGTAAGAGATGTAAGATGTGTAATGTGCCTAAGATGTGTAAGAGTTGTAAGATGTGTAATGTGTCTAAGATGTGCAAGAGATGTAAGTTGTGTAAAAGTTGTGTAGGAACTAGCAGTACAACGTACTTCACGCTCCCCAGCGGGACGCAGAAGAAGAAGAAGAGGAAGAAGAAGAAGAAGGACACTTCAGTTGTACTTACAGTCCAGTCACGGCACTCTCGTTCCAGCTATAACACAGAATTGTATACTTCTTGACATCTTCTACCAATGCATTCCCTCTTTTTACATCCTCTAACTCACGGATTTTGATGGGGGGGGGGGTGTGTTTCTTTTGTCTTGTGTCTTTTATTCACCACTTTTGTTACTGATGAAAATAAGTAAGCTTGTTTGGTTTGAAAATGTAACGAAACACGACATACTTTCTAAAATTATATTTCAAGAAACAGTCAATGGTAGAAGAAGCAGTAAGGTAAATCCCGAATTGAAGACATCAAGAAATGATATGGACATGATATTTCTACACTCATCCGAGTGGCAGAGGATAGAGGTGTGTGGAGAGAATTGTGTGCTCATGTCTGCGGTGGATAAAGCTGCTTCTTTTCAGTCGCCCCATTGCTAAATTTTGGAATCTTTCCTTCATTGGATGATTTGGCAGGACTCATGAAGAAGAAGCTTTATCCATCAAGCTAAACGACTCCGTAGACAACATACAGACCTGCTTGAAGTTGACATCCCCTTAAGGTCTGTACCAGAACAAATCCCTTGGAGTGAAAGGCATGGAATGCCAATATACATTCAGACCTATGTGAAAGGAATACTAAGCGAGGACGAACAGAACAGTGTGCAGCGGACAGAACAAGGACAGTTACCTTCAGTTTCCTGGATGAGGAATATCCACAAGATATATGGGTCAGAGTATACACAGATGGGTCAGCGCAGAATGCTGTGAGGAATGGAGGTGCAGGTGTATATATAGAATATCCACAAAACTAGAGATACGATCAGAACACCAACAGGAAAATTCTGCAATAATTATGATGCAGAAATCCAGGCAATTAGTATGGCTACTAAAAAACTGATTAACTCCAACTCTGACCTACAGCCTGTGATTTTCCTGACAGATACAAGGTCAGTGCTTCACGCTCTCCAGTCTGGAAAACTAATAGACTTGAAAAAACTACTTAGTGAATTGTCTTACCGTATATGGTAACCATGCAGTGGATACCTTCTCACTGTGGAATACCAGTAAATGAAAAAGCAGACCAACTGGCTAAGGAAGGTGCTTCCGAAAACCAACCAGATACACCAATAACCTGCCATCAGAAAAAAACATGATCAAATCAATAAGAAAGCCACAAACACCAACACAAGATGACTATCACATTATGAACAGATCAGAACAAGTTATAATTCTACGCCTCAGAACAGGACACAACCGACTCCGCAGTCACATGTATACAAAGTTCAAGATTGGCAACACGGCCATTTGTACATGTGGACAGGCAGCACAGAGTGCCAAACATATACTTCAAGAGTGTTCTGAGCATGAAACGCTGAGGCAGACATATTGACGTCTATATCACCCCGAGATGTCATTGTGATGATCTGACGTCTATCTCTAACTCCGGGACGTTATGTGATGATCTGACGTCTATATCACTCCGGGATGTCATGGTGATGATATGACGTCTATATCACTCCGGGATGTCATGGTGATGATCTGACGTCTATCTCACTTCGGGATGTTTTAGTGATGACCTGACGTCTATCTCACTCCGGGATGTTATAGTGATGACCTGACGTCTATCTCACTCCGGGATGTTATAGTGATGACCTGACGTCTATCTCACTCCAGGATGTTATAGTTATAACCTGACGTCTATCTCACTCCGGGATGTTATAGTTATGACCTGACGTCTATCTCACTAACTGTATTGAGGTGATTGTTTATCTTGAAGAAAATACACGAAATACCTCAAGACATAGTCATGCTCTAACTAAAACAGCTAACTTTCAAATAAGTACCTGGCAATCCTAGTTTAAATTCTTCAATCCATGAAAATAGATAATAGGTAAGTGCTGCACATTTCAATGTTTCTACTCTGAGAATTATAAAGCTTGACACACATACATATGCTTGACACACATACATATGCTTGACACACATACATATGCTTGACACACATACATATGCTTGACACACGCTTTGGATTTGCTCCTTATTTTTTAGTTGTATTACATTTTAGGAATAATTTCCCGATGTCGAGGAATAAAGTAATATGAGTGCTGCGTCCAAGCGAGAAATCGTAAAATGTATCTCATAAAAACTGCGCCTAATTGTATTATGTTACACTTTTAAGAAACCGACTTTAAAAAAATATACTTTAAAAAACGAACCAAAAAAAAGAACAAAAAAACAACACATTACCTTGTTTCCTTCTAAATACGTAAGAGAAATAGTCACTGAAAATAGAGTTAATGTCAAATTTTCATCTTTGGCTGTTAACTCTTTCCGGACCAATCGCCAGTATACTGGCTTTATACTATGGGTCTACAGGACCAATCACCAGTATACTGGCTTTGATTTGATATTTGATTACTTCACAAGGCTAACTCTAACCTTGTGAAGTAATCACATACCATCAATGTACTTATATATTCATATTCTGTATCCATTCCCCTTTCCAATGATATATTACACATACACTATTTATCAATATTAGCATGTCAAGTGATACAATAAAAAACACACATAAGGAAATTTTATAAAATTAATTTGGTCCAAACCTAAACATAATCAAGTCCTGAAAGAGGATTAGAATAGGGGTGTAATAAAATATACGAATTATTTTGTTGAGTTAGCTGAAATTATATATTTGCGCATGCGGTTGCGTCTGTGGGTCTCACCATTGGCTAACTAGACAAACCAACCATGCAACAGAAAACCTTAGTAGATGACATGCCTTTATATTGAGGTTATCTTCTAATAGAAGTTTCATCGCATGCCATCTATACAATTCCGTAGTTGTAACCTTTGATAACAGTTACCATATTGTTCCGACAGGCCGACGTTGTGCTTGAACTAGTTACGGGCACGGCTTGGATGGGCGGAAAAATAAAGAAACATGTCGCAAGGGCCAGAGTTGTGCCCTGATGTTGATGTCTGTTTCGGTGGCATTTTACTCGAAACACCATAGAGTGGAATGGCTGCTGGAACAGAGGGCGGAGCACTTATGGGAATGCCCCACGTCCTGGGCTTGCTTGTATGGTTATATTTATAATGCGTTGCTTGTTTTTAATTGTAAAATTATTAACAACATATGTTTTGAGTGACGATGGTGCATCTGTCTCTGGTTGTACCAGAACCAAGCAAATCAATGCAGATACAAGTAAATTCAAGTAGGAAGCTAGAGGATCAATTAAAAATTCTTGAGACCAACGGGAATTGAACCAGTCCGTTCTGACGGCACCAAATCGCATGGCAACTAGAGTAAACGAATTTTTCCGTGCTTAACTAACCGCACCTCCAGAAAAAGATGCGATTATGTCAAGACATTCAAACTGCGCTCTCAAGTCACTTAGAACGGACCAATCGAGATAACAGCGAACATCCCTTAAAGGTATTGAAGTATCCTCAGTTACCACTAACATATAATATCCGTATTAGTTATACAAGGGCCAATAGGTCTTCATGTAAACATGGATAACATATATAGACAGTCACTTTTGCTTCAAATAATTGCTCATACAAGTACATTCAAGTAGGAAGCTATAGGATATATTATAGTTACCAGGCAATTTTGTACCGTCAGAACCTATTGGTTCAATTCTCGTTGGTCTCAAAAATCAATGCAGACACGGGCTAATCTTTGCGTCCGAATAGACGCACCACGTCCGAATAGACGCACCACGTCCGAATAGACGCACCACGTCCGAATAGGCGCTCCACGTCCGAATAGACGAACCACGTCCGAATAGACGAACCACGTCCGAATAGGCGCACAACGTCCGAATAGAAGCACCACGTCCGAATAGGCGCTCCACGTCCGAATAGACGCACCACGTCCGAATAGACCCACCACGTCCGAATAGGCGCAACAATGATACAATTAACATGTCTCAATTTATTAAAAAAAATATGCTATTGCGTCTTACAAAATATGACACAAGTAATTATAAATTTAACACTTTAAATCTAACACTACTATAAGAGAAGAAAGAAAACAAACCCATATATCTTCCTTCATTAGACAAAGGCGTTGGACTTACATCGGCCATATTCTCAGAATGAACAGTCTAAGAATTCCCCAGCAGTCACTATATTGGGTGCCACCTGGAGTAAGAAGAAGAGGGAGACCTAGAGAAACTCTACGAAGAACCATTAATAGAGAAGGCATGTCAATGAACCTAAACAACACGCAACAATTGAAAGACCTGGCAACACAAAGACAGAAATGGAAAGCTATGGTTTCTGCCCTATGCGCCGCCTATGGCCCTGGAGGAACATAACATAACATAACTTATAAATGAGATGTGGTTCAATAGAAGAATGCTGAGAATACCATGGACTGTCAGAAAAACTAATGTGGAAGTGTTGAAAGAGTCAAATGCGAAACGGACCTTAATCAATAATATACGAAAAAAGACAATCTTCATTTTTTGGCTACTTCATGAGACAGGGAGATTTGGAGAACATAGTCACAGCAGGCAAGATTGAAGGCAACAGAGACAGAGGGCGACAACGTGAGAAAATATTAGACAGTTTGACAACCTGGCACGGCAGTGAAACTACAACGAGCTTAATACATAATACTGGAGACAGAGAGCTGTGGAGAGCCATGATCGCCTACGCATGATCGCCGATGCCAGCCGCATATATATGTATATATATATATTCGGTTCTGGTTTGGAACTGGCGTCTCTCTGCATATTTTATGATTAATTAATCTAAATAGTATAACAATAAATTAATCAATAATTAATTAAAAATGTCATTTTTAGGGTTAGGGTTACTTACATTTTACTTAACTAACCCTAAATAAATTTATATTAAAATTAATAAATGATAAACATAAACTGATAACATAGCCAAGGGAAATAATCACATAGGGAGGGGGGCATTGGTTCCAAACTAAAACCATATATTCAAACAAATATATACAGATATATTTAAGATTACTAAATAATACTTTTGACACATTACACGCCGTGAGGCTAACGGTGAAACCGCGTTTTTTGAATTATTTACAGCTCTAAGTGTGTCTTAAATACTTGGTATTTGTAATTTGTTCTGTATGTTTTCAGGTCACATTTTTCAAACTGCAGTTATGCTTGCCAGATTAAATTTTATTACCGACTATTTGTTTTCTTGAAAGGTGCCTGTCTCATAGAAGCACAGTGAAACTTATGAAGGCTCTCAGGAACGTTGATCAGCGTGTGTTAAAAACATCGTATTTTATGGTATTCTGTACTGTGGGTTGCGAGTTCATATTAGCTGCTCGAGTAATCGTTTCTAATAGCTAGGACCGTAATGTTCTCTTGTTTTCAATACGCGCAGTGGCGCAGACATAACTATTTGTAGTTACTGATCCTTACTAAAGTATTAACGCACATCATTCTCCTCGTTTTTGCAACAGAGTATAAATACAACAATAATCAATATATGCACCCCTTGATCTTGGTCTTATCTGAATACGCCCCTGTGTAGACAATCACATGACGTTGAAGTATTAGACACAAACGATCTATGCTCGGGCATTTAGAGATACAAGCGAATTTTAACTAAACCATTGGCGTCATAGTAAGGGGCGATTGTCAACGAGCATTGCCGGGATTTCCCGTACAGTATTTACTAAATATAAGAAAAATACAATCTTCATTTTTTGGCCATTTCATGAGACAAGGAGGTTTGGAGAACATAGTCACAACAGCAAGATTGAAGGCAACAGAGATAGAGGGCGACAACGTGAGAAAATATTAGTTTGACATCCTGGCAGGACAGGGAAACAACAGTGAGCTTGATACATAATACTAGAGACAGAGTGCTGTGGAGAGCCATGATCGCCTACGCCAGTCAGCATGGCACCTGATGGTGATGATGATTTACTAAATCATTCTCCAGAAGAGTTATGCGAACTACTCTCACACATCGTCACTCATTTTGGCCGATACGACTGATCCATCATTTGTTGCTTTCCATATACTCCGTATTTACCTAATGAAAATCATTATAAAATGCATATTAGCCGATAAGTGACGCTAAATCGTGAAATTTGGGCACAAGACTACCCTGGAGATGTACCCGCTTTCATGTTATAGGGGATGTCCATAAATTACGTTAACAATCAGGTGAGTGAGTCTGAAAATGTGGACATGGGCAAGGTAGGGTTGTCACAAACTGAAGTGAACAGTACTGTTTGTTTTTGTATGCACATTTTAAACAGTTTGAATTTGAAATATTTTCCTAAAATTCTAAAAGAAATATGTAGTACTCTTCGGATTTCATTTAGGTAGAAAACATTTTATGTGTGTGTGTGTGTGTATGTGTGGGGGTTCAGTTTTTACATAATTAAACATGTTTGGGTAGGGTTCGGAATACTTGATTGTTATTGAAAACGGTGAGGGAGTGGGGTGTAGAGAATTCAGACGTAATGTTTGTACAACTCCATAATAGTGAGAAGTGGCACAAAAACGGGAAATTCCGAAGGAAATATAGCACTGCTTATTGACACTAGACCATTATGACGCCATAGTTAGTCCTGCTAGTGTATGCAGGGTAATTTGGCCTTCTTGTGTTCTTGTGTTCACAAAAAACACGTAGATGGAATTACTTTACTAATGGTAGCGCTTCAGAGATATGCCAAATAGACGTGACGGTTCGGTATGCAGTTACATACGTGTGCTGCTAGCTACGTAGATACGTTTATAAATTATTTAGTATATATTGTAAAAATGTAACACTCTGTTATATACAAATAGTACTACTAATATAAGACGATAAAACAATAATTAAAAAAACCAATAAGGACGAAAATGATTGACTTTTCGAGCTTCGTCAGAACAAACATGAGAAAACAAATAATAATACGAAAAGCATATTTTGTGTAATTCAATGCATTGTTCTGTGTTGTAAAAATTTTATTATGTGTTAGTTTTGACGAAGATCTAATATCGAAACGTCATTGATATGCCATTATTATTTATAAAATAATTGTTTCTTGTAGCTTTTTATCATTAATAATAGTAGTAGATTTATGCATAGTTACTTACAATATTTACAATATTTACTTTTCGTTGTGTATTACCAAGGCTTACACCGTGGTATAATTTCTGACTTGTTTTGATAATTATTTGAATTTGTGTTGCTTGATAACCAGTGATTTTGCAAAGGTTTTTGCTGTTAGCCACTCTTTCATTTAACCCGTTAAGTCTACTAACTATCAGCGTGAACAAGGTGCAAAAGGTTCTCTATAAATTGAAAGATATTGATAACTTATGGATATACTCTAGTGCAGTGATGCTGGTACATCTTCTAACGAGGAAATTCACTGTGTAGTGGGTGATGTGTGTCAGAACTCACTCTTAGGTATTCACGGGCATGCCACATATCAATTTTGTAAACCTCATAGCCACACAGGGTGCGTCCCTAGTACAATCGAGGATGATCCGCATCGTCTAGTCTTGAATTGTTTCCAGTCTCTCAATCTGTGTTTGACTGGCGGTGACCATGTCACCTCCGTATTCAAGAGCAGGAAGGGCAAAAGCTCATATAGGATTACGAGCAGTGATTGTTTAGTTCAGACGCTGCCATCACTCCCAGGGCTGAAAGACTTTCGCTGGCCTTTGCTATAAGATATTCAGGAAAAGTAAATCTTTTGGAAGGCCCCGAAGATTACGCAATCAACACCTGCACTGACTCTGAGTCTACATACACTGAGATGTCTGCTGGAACGGAGAGCTGAACACTTATGGGAATGCCCCACTTGCTGTGAAACTAGTTTCTAATAAAGAATCAGGTATTTAGCGTGTTCCCGAAAGCACAAACTACGAGCAAATCGCACATCCAGTTATTGTAGAGATGAAGTACTGATTACATTTTGCCTTCTCATCTCCATCGTCGGTGTCACAGACTTTACAATGTGATTGTTAACAGGGAACCATAACGTAGTTGTCTGCATTTTGTATGGTCAGAACCCCGGAATCATCACACCAGGAGGCGATATGGTCTAACTTATTTTGCAGTGCTCCGACAGTTTCTGTTCTGACCATATCAGAAGTCATGGTATCCCAGTTGTCAGAAGTCATGTTATCCCAGTTGTCAGAAGTCATGTTATCCCAGTTGTCATAAGTCATGTTATCTGTTGTCAGAAGTCATGTTATCGAGTTGTCAGAAGTCATGTTATCTGTTGTCAGAAGTCATGTTATCTGTTGTCAGAAGTCATGTTATCCCAGTTGTCAGAAGTCATGTTATCCCAGTTGTCAGAAGTCATTTTATCTGTTGTCAGAAGTCATGTTATCTGTTGTCAGAAGTCATGTTATCCCAGTTTTCAGAAGTCATGTTATCCCAGTTGTCAGAAGTCATTTTATCTGTTGTCAGAAGTCATGTTATCGCAGTTGTCAGAAGTCATGTTATCTGTTGTCAGAAGTCATGTTATCTGTTGTCAGAAGTCATGTTATCCCAGTTGTCAGAAGTCATTTTATCTGTTGTCAGAAGTCATGTTATCTGTTGTCAGAAGTCATGTTATCTGTTGTCAGAAGTCATGTTATCCCAGTTGTCAGAAGTCATTTTATCTGTTGTCAGAAGTCATGTTATCTGTTGTCAGAAGTCATGTTATACCAGTTGTCAGAAATCATGTTATCTGTTGGCAGAAGTCATGTTATCTTAGTTGTCAGAAGTCATGTTATCTGTTGTCAGAAGTCATGTTATGTTGACAGAAGCTATGTTATCCCAGTTGTCAGAAGTTATGTTATGTTGTCAGAAGTCATGTTATCCCAGTTGTCAGAAGTCATGTTATGTTGTCAGAAGTCATGCTAAAAACATTCATAAATATATTTTAATAATCTCTGGTCTGTCGTTTCTTCTTGTACCGGGTTTTCCACCTCCACCATTCAACATTTATTGTGATAATCACACGCAAGTCTATTCATGATTAAGCAAGACTATCTTCAGTATAAAATATATTGGTTAATTGATAATTCAGTTCTCTTAATTATTCATTTGACTATTTCCTCGGTATTCATTGGCTATGACACAACGTATAACCATAGTGACCAATGACAGTTCCAGGAATAATTAAATGAGTAATTTAAGTCCCTCCATGGCCAGATAAATGGAACACCTTATATGGAACGAAAGAGTATCTCATAAACACATACATATATTACACAATGGGATTGGGTCAATGGGAATAATCCCATTGACTGCTGGATCAGCAAACAACCAGTAATTAAAGAAGCGGATTTCCAATTAGCAAGTAAGTCTTATACTGTAGGGGGTCATGCTTGAGTGTGGATATTATTATTTGGTGGCTGGTCCATGTGCTGGACCTTAATCTTAGTAATTTTTTTCATTCCAAGTAATATTTTTTTTTAAAATGTGTTGCGTACATCGTGGAGCGCATGATCGTGTGATTAGAACGCACTTCTCACACCATTGAGGTCTCGGGTTCAATCCACAGTTGGACAGGAATTTTTTTTCAGACGGAGGTACAATCAAAATGATTCCTGTAGATGTCACTGACAATAATCCACGGTATAAACTATGGCAGAGAGCTCCCTGCATACATCACAAATGTCCAAATGTTCCATCACTTTCATTCTTAATGTTATGGAGATCCCCATACTAAGAAGTACGTGCTCTAACAATGTTCTTCCTCGGCTCCCCTTACTGAAGTTGACGATGCTTCAGTTTTTATTAATCCAGAGACACTCATCCGATGGTAACACTTTGACCCGGCATGCTTGTCGTAGGATAAGCTTGTCGAGTAAGGAGGTTTTAAGTTAAATTCGGATATTTATTCCCGTAGTCGTAACCTTCTATAACAGTTACCATGTTGTTCCGACAGGCCGACGTTGTGCTTGAACTAGTTACGGGCATGGCGTGAGTGGGCGGAGCAACAAAGAAACCTGTCACAAGGGCCAGAGTTGTGCCCTGATGTCGACGTCTGTTTCGGCAACATTGGACTCGAAACATCATCGAGTCGAATGGCTGCTGGAACAGAGGGCGGAGCACTTATAGTAATGCCACACGTGCTGTAAGGCCTGTTTCTAATCAAGAATCAAGAATTGGATATTTATCTGTGAAGAAAATCAAAGTAATAAAAAAAATGTTGCGGACGAGTGTGTGTCGTGCCGAAAAGTGCAGATTTTGCAGCCAAGTAGTAGAAACCGACATTAGGACTCCTTTCTCCGTAATAAATTTCGCAAGGTTGAAGGAGCGCCAAAACAAACACAGATGACGAAAACTCACTAAAATATGACATTGTTTATTTCTTTTTCTAGTACATTCAAATATTCTAGATTTTAAATCTTTGACAGCCTGTAACTTATAACTGTGTAACATAGAATTTAATGATTGACATATTGTTATATTATATTGTATAAAAAAAGTCAAGTAAAGGTTTGACGATATGTTTTCTTGAAACATATGAACAGGGAAGGGAAGGTTTACACCATCTTTTTTAGATACAGCATAAACATTGAAACGATGGCTTGACAGTAACTTGATTTTATATATATATATATATATATATATATATATATATATATATAATTGGCTATCTTCGTAATTCCATGTTTATGTCGAACGGAATAGATATATCAACAGCTTATTAACTGCTGTCCATAAAATTTGACTCGTCAGTTAATTAGGTAAAAAACTTCCCCGTAGTCGATATAAGAGATATGAAAAGTTCTCATATGATTGGTTACCCTCTTTAGATCTGACCGATGCACTTGTGTCAAACAAATGTTAACAAGTGTCGGTAGGTCTACTAAATTCTAGAAATTAAAATTTTTTCATTTTTTTTAATCGACGTTTACTTTGTTTCAATCGATGTTTACTATGTATTAATAGGTTCATTATTGTTTTAATGAGTCCATCAGATGAAACATGTTACATGTTTAATACAATCTATCATATTTCTTTAACAAATACTAAGACCTCACCCTGCCTAGTAACGTTTGAGTTTCAAATTACGAACATATATATAAACGGTCAAATTTTACGACACATTTCGTGTTTCTCGGTTAGCGTTTGTTTATAAATATTTACGTTCTAAGTGTACTACGTTTGTTTTCGGGAATCGATTCCAGAGACTGTATGTAATCTTTTCCTTTAATTTGTAGAAACGAGATAAAAGCCGTTGTTGCATTTGCATAATAATTCGTCTCTGTTCTTTTTTGTGCTTGTTTGTTAATAACACGGCACGGTGGCGGTGTGGTACAGAGCGCGTCTGTAAAGACCAAGATACGGAGTTCGATCCCTGCTACAGGCAATTGTGCGATTGGACCATCCAAAAAGCAATTGCAAACTAGTGAACGTATTTATATTTCCTAGAAAATCACTACAGCCAAAAATTTCTGTGTTGATGTCTACGTCCAGAATATGAAACTCTACCCGTTTTTGTTAATAATAGTGGACAACTGTAGGGGCCTAATCACAGTGGAGATTTTTGACAGGTCGGAATATGGAATTATTAATACATTAAATTCTACAGAGAGTATATCATGGTGGTCTTGGAACATAAACGGAATATGTGCTCTGTTATGCCCATTAATTATAGATTGTTTTTAACCATAGAAAATATTTGTTTGATTCGCAAGAATATTTATGTCGGTATCATTCATAACAACACCGTTTTTTCTCTACTCTCATCCCGGGCAACGCCGGGTATTCCTTCTAGCACGTTATAAATAATGAGTCCTAAGTTTTACATTTCTTCTAGACCGTGTAAACAAGGAAACAAAGATTTGACTTTACCATGTTTTATACCGTATAAAGACTGAAGTAAAGATTCTTATAGAGAATCGAGTTTTAACATCATGTTTAAGCTTCTTGTGACACATGACCGAAATGTTAAAGTAGTGGTTTTACATCCGTGAGATTCAGGGTTCAACTCCCTGTAAGGACTGGAATTTTTCTGTCGTGGGTAAATTAAAAAAATCTCACCCTGTACATGACATGGCGACAGCAAGAGCTTGCTGCTATTATCACACAGCTACAAAATCTATCCCTGCATCTCTCTAACGTGAAACATTCAGTATTTGACAGTTTTAGCTTCATCTCCCTAACGTGAAATATTCAGTATTTGACAGTTTCAGCTTCATCTCCCTAACGTGAAACATTCACTATTTGACAGTTTCAGCTTCATCTCCCTAACGTGAAACATTCAGTATTTGACAGTTTCAGCTTCATCTCCCTAACGTGAAACATTCACTATTTGACAGTTTCAACTTCATCAAGAAAGGAAGTCAGAGATTGTTTTTACAAGTTTGAATATTATTTAGTCAAGTATGATCAGTAGATACAGATCACTATACAGATCACTATATAGATCAATATACAGATCAATATACAGATCACTATATAGATCAATATACAGATCACTATATAGATCAATATACAGATCACTATATAGATCAATATACAGATCACTATATAGATCAATATACAGATCACTATATAGATCAATATACAGATCACTATATAGATCAATATACAGATCACTATATAGATCAATATACAGATCACTATATAGATCAATATACAGATCACTATATAGATCAATATACAGATCAATATACAGATCACTATACAGATCACTATACAGATCACTATACAGATCACTATACAGATCACTATTCAGATCACTATACAGAACACTAGTGTTAACTATTCTTGTGTGTGGATGTGAGAGCTTGACACAAAACAGACATGGAAATGATTCTGGCTTTGGAATATAAGTCCTGCAGACATGGGCTCTACTTCTTCTTCAGCGTTAACTCTCAAACTCCCGCTGGATCACTATTATAATAGGATCATGGTCCTATTAGATTTCCAGCAGGATTTAGTCCAGAGAATGGAAATGCGTTGTGTCGCCGTTTTATTTGCGTCAATGGCGCGACACATCCATCTTCGGTGAAGACATGAGTTAAAAATCAGTTATGTAGAATACATATCTCATTTAATTCTACAGCACATAAATAAACTCCCAGGTTATCCATAAATAAACTCCCAGGTTATCCATAAATAAACTCCCAGGTTATCCATAAATAAACTCCCAGGTTATCCATACATAAACTCCCAGGTTATCCATAAATAAACTCCCAGGTTATCCATAAATAAACTCCCAGGTTATGCATAAATAAGCTCGCAGTTTATCGAGAACCACGTTAACTCTTGAAGGGTTATGCAACTCATTACCGTATATAAGATAAACAGAAAGTAAAGGTTTGACACAATTTTTGTTTATGCCGCATGATGAATGTAATAAATATGTGATACAAACTTATATCCTGACTTATAAATAAGGAAGAAAAAGTTTGATACCATATTGTTTATGTCGAATATACCAAGGAAGAAAGTAATATATTGTTGCGTAGCGTATACTAAGCAAACAAAGAAGGTAAAGGTTTTACACCATGTTACATTAACAAACCAAGGAAGTATGTACGGTATTCTTTGTTAGAGAATACTGTATAAATAAGGAAGTCAAGGTTTGACACCGTGTTACATTAACAAACTAAAGAAGTATGTACGGTATTCTTTGTTAGAGAATACTGTATAAATAAGGAAGTCAAGGTTTGACACCGTGTTGTTTATATCGTGTAAACCCAGGAAGAAGGAAGAATATTCTTTGTTTCCCTTTACTGTATCAACAAGGAAGTAAAGATTTGATACCATCTTCACTGTTACCATACAAACAGTGAGTACAAGATAAGAGTCATTTTTCTTTATACCTTATAAATAAGGGGGGAAAAAGATTTAGTCTTTCCATGTCTGTGCAGCATAAATCAACGAAATAAATGATTGATTGTTAATTTATATAGTTTAAACAAGCAAGTAAAGGTTTGCTGCACCTTTTTTTTTACACTGTATAGATAAAAGTATCTGTATCTTAGTAAAACAGTATCAATATCTTGGACACATAGTCACAATTGATGGCAGATGTGAAACAGAAGTTAAAAGGAGAATAGGAATGGCTAAAAGTACCTTCAATGACGAAGAAATTATTAATATCTAAACAAATTACAAACAAGTTAAAAATGAGAATTATAAAATGCTACATCTATTCCATATTAATGTAATGCTCAGAAACATGGACACTAAATAAACATTTGAAGACAAAATTGATGCCTTTGAGATGTGGGTATATAGAAGAATAGGGAGAACATCATGGAAAGATAAGAAAACAAATAAAGAGGTGCTAAAGACACTTAATATGAAGAAAGAACTACTAAGAGAAATAAAGATCAGGCAAATAAAAATACTTTGGACATATCAAAAGACATGACACCTTATTGAAGACCTTACTTGAGGGTAAAGTCAAAGGGAAGCGAGCAAGAGGTAGGCAGAGATACAAGTGGGAGAGTAACATCACACGATGGACAGGTTACAGTCTAGCAGAGTGCACCACCAAGACAAGAGACCGGAGAAGTTGGAGATACGTTGCAGCCAACCTTCGTTGGGAGACGGCACTTAATGATAATGATGAGATAAAAGATGTAACATCTTTCATCTAAGATGTGTCCGCAAAATCTTAAACATTAAATGGCACAACAAAATCAACACCGTGGAAGTGTTACGCCGCACTCAGCTACCATCTACCATAGAAACACTCAATATAAATATATTGCGTTGACTGGGTCACGTCCGCAGAATGCCAAACTGCAGCATCCTAAAACAAGTACTATTCAGGGAACTGACTGAAGGCCATAGAGCCCGCGGTAGACCAATGCTGAGGTATAAAGACATCTGTAAATTCTCATAGGCTTCCATATATAATCCAAAAACTGGGAAAACACGGGCCGAAACCCGCGATGTCTGGAGGTAGAACCTGCGTACGGGAGCAGCATTGTTCAGAAATATTATGTTTAAAGATATGGAAGAAAAAAGAGCAAGATGCAAACAAAAAGTCTTCCGTTTCGATCGCTTGAAAAGTCACATTTCTGAGAAATGTTCAATGGGTTTCTTCTTATTTCTAAACGACCGTCTACAAGACGCAAAAGTTTTATATATACAGATCAGGGACGTAGTTACCACAATTTATGAAATTTATTAAATATTCGAGAGAAGGAAGTCAGCGTTGCCATTATTCTTTCAAAAATACATAAAAAAGAACCTACAGAGTTGCCAACTTGTTATTTGTTACAAAAATTAAGAACGTCAGGGTTGTCACTTTGTTTTCAATTTATTGAAACAAGGACGTAAAGATGTATCACATTGTCATTAATGTGCTTAGGCAAAGAATGTGGACATAGTAGTTCTTCGTACGATTTCAACAAAAAATTAAATTGTGGCATCATGTTTATTTTTTACTGTACAATGAGGATGTATGGATGAACGTATGATTTATTTATACAGTATATAAAACGGATCGTTAAATACGTTATGAGAGTTACCACATTGGCAACATTGTCTCATCTAAATTAGTAACGACTTCATTGTTACATATACCTAATATTGTTCAGTTCTATTCTAAAGAAATTGTGACATTAAAGACAAGAACATGTTCAGTCTACAATAAAAATAATGAAATACTCAATGTTTTTGTTAACAAACAGACATGTTAGTTCAACTCTAAATAAACACAGATGTCCGACACCGGTGTTCTCCCATGCCACAATGCCAGATTGGCAAGCATATTCTCTCTTCCTGTACCCCTCCTGTTGTTCAGTTTACTTGTTGTTACAATGTATTCCAACTTTCCTTTTCTCATGATGTGTCTAAAAAACGTTGACCGTCTCTTTCTGACGCATGTAAACATCTCTCTTTTTGAATTAACTCCTTTCAAAGTATCTTCATTACGAAGATATAACGATGTTCTTAAGATTCTTCTATAGAATCACATCTCTGCTGCCTCAATATAATATTTTGCTGTTCTATTGTCCAAGGTTTACTTCCACACATCAGAATTGGTTCTATATAATATTTAAGAACTCGCCTTCTCACCTCATTTGACAAAGATATACTACATATGATGGTCTTCATAACTTGTTAACAAGCTTCAAATTTCACTTGATTTTTCATTAATATATAGCTTATTTCATTAATGTATAACTTATGTAATTAATATGCAGCTTATTTCATTAATGTATAGCCTATTTCATTAATCTACAACTTGCTTCATTAATGTACACCTTATTTCATTCATGTATATTTTATTTCATTCATGTATAGCTTATTTCATTCATGTATAGCTTATTTCATTCATGTATATTTTATTTCATTCATGTATAGCTTATTTCATTCATGTATAGCTTATTTCATTCATGTATATTTTATTTCATTCATGTATAGCTTATTTCATTCATGTATAGCTTATTTCATTCATGTATATTTTATTTCATTCATGTATAGCTTATTTCATTCATGTATAGCTTATTTCATTCATGTATATTTTATTTCATTCATGTATAGCTTATTTCATTTATAAAATGTTATCTTTTTCTGATTTTGGTATCAAATAAAGAATAGTTGAAAATCTACTTTCACAGAAATATTTACTTTCACATAAAAAATCTACTTTCACAGAAATATTTACTTTCACATAAAAAATCTACTTTCACAGAACTATCTAGAAGCAAAAGTTGGGTAAAGACTCAGAAATTACTTTTAAATAAATATATGCAAAAAATGTCAATTTCAGTCAACGATCCAACCGAAATCTTTTCGTAGCCCCATTTTGATCATAATTCACAGGAATCATAATCAATAGAGCACTTATATCATTTTGTGTAGTAATGAGGAAGTTGTTACAGAACATTATTTCACACTGAGATGACTCTCAGCTGAGTGCAATTATTTGTGAGGAACCCTTCTATTCAGGGGGGGGGGGGTTTGAAAGCATATTATATTTATGAAATGCTGCGGGACTTCCACGGGAGGAAAGATTCACTAATTGGACATGTCACCTACTAGGAAAGATTCACTAGATGGACATGTCACCTACTAGGAAAGATTCCCTAGATGGAAATGTCACCTACTAGGAAAGATTCATTAAATGGACATGCCACCTACTAGGATTTTGCTGTTACGTGATGTTTAGTCAGATAGGCCACTGTTGAGACTCTCAAAATTTCTATTTATGAATAGACAAGGAGACAGAATTGTTTAGTGATTCATTGCAGGAAATTTTCCTTGGGGAGACATGATATAGTAGAAGTACCAGGTCTATAGGTAGGTATCATTTTTCAATTGTTGCTTGACATCAGGCACTTAGATATATTAGTAAAGAACAAGGAAAGACACCGTCGGAGTGAGGGGGTATTTTGTACTAAATTTTCCGTTTAAAAACAAATTCTTACTAGTATAGCTAAAAAGAAATCCCTTCCCAAAGATTGTTTTGCACGCGGATCTCATGCTGCGGTAACTTATACGGGAATGTTCCCTCGCTTTTACTTATCTGGTGACATAAATTATACGCAAAGGGACAAATAATCCCTTCCATCGGCCAAGAAGCGTGACGAAATGAGAGATAAGCATGCAGGACTATTAACGAAAAGGATTTTTTAAATACTGTACGGGGAATCCCTGTAGCGATTGTTCACATCCACCCCTTTCTGTGAAGCTAAATGTTCTATATCTAGATGTACGTGCTGCTGCTAAATGTATTGTTTATTGAATAGATATTAGTTTAATTTAACCCTTTAGCTCAATGTATTGTTTATTGAATAGACATTTGTTTAATTTCTTCTTCTTCTTCTGCGTTCTTTCTCAAACTCCTGCAGATAAGCAGGATGTAGTCTGGAGAACGGAGTGCGTTGTGTCATCGTTTACAGCACTGCTGCGATATCTGCGCCTTTCGGCCTGACACATTCAACTTCAGCATTGCTTTGGGTCACTGATCCTATATGGGATGGGACATGGGACAGCCAACTCCATCCCATAACTTCCTTAGTCGCCTTTTACGACATGCGTGGAAGGTAAACAGTGTTGCTATTCTTTGCTCCCCTTTCGGGCCCCGACAACACATGGCGATTTGTTTAATTAAACCCTTTAGCTCAATGTATTGTTAATTGAATAGACATTTGTTTAATTTAACCCTTCAGCTCAGTGTATTGTTTATTGAAATAGACATTTGTTTAAATTAACCCTTTAGCTCAATGTATTGTTTATTGAATAGACATTTGTTTAATTTAACCCTTTAGCTCAATGTATTGTTTATTGAATAGAAATTTGTTATTTAAGCTGTAAATCATGACACAAAGCATCCATTTCTCTGAAATATATCCTGCAATCCTGCAGAGATCTAGAGTGATCCCAGAGAAAATAGATCATTTAACTAGAACCTAACAATATCATATCTTGTACCATAATAGAATGGACTTCATACAAGCCGTCCCAGCCTCTCAACTTGAGCACTTGCATACATAATGATAATACATTGTTTAAACGTTATTTGAAACATAATAAATACAGAACTACAAGTCGTTTTGTAACAGCATACATTTTTAACAAAAGAATTTCAAAAACATTTGGTACATTACAAGTAGACGACACCACATGTTTAATTATTTCTCTTCCATGTGTTTGTAAATTTTATATTCATTATTTAATAATTGAAATGTTTATTCATTTAGTGTTGAGGTTAGAGTTATATAAAACACCATTATTCTAACCCTTACCCTAAATCAAGCCCTAAAATAAATTAATATTTAAATTATTAAATTATGAACATGAAATGTACAAACATAGACAAGGGAAGTAGCTAGACTATGTGGTAGCGTCTACTTGTACTGTACCCAAAATTGTATAAAGTTTGTGTAAGTTGTTAAGCTCAGATTGATTAATAACAGACTTATCAACATACGCAGGCATACGCCCGAGTGTATCCTTCGGTGTAGGAGACAATAATACATATCTATTACTGTACGTGAGTGGATCTTAATCTTCAGAATGATATTGCTAACAACGCTAAATCACTCTCTAACTTCACACGGTATGCGTGCTCTGCAGGCGTTAGATCACAGCCATTATGTAGACTTTCAAAATTCGCAGTCATTTTCCTTTGTTGAATAGTCTGCATCAAATACGATAACTCTCAGCCTCTGTTTTCTGCCGAGTACAAAGCAGATGAACTCTGCACTGGAAGTTGGCTTACGTGCTGCTGGAGTCCATGGACAAACATCCGAGGCAATAGAGGTCTGTGCGTTTGCGCCATGGTGTTCTCTGGATTTCTGAAGTAAAGAGCGTCTAAGTTGGACAGTATGGCGGCAGCCTGCAGAAGTTATAAAGGAAATAATTAATTTTATCAAACAATTGAACTCGAACAACTATAAAATATAGTCACTGATTTAAGTCACTAATATTATCATGCAAATGAATCATCATCATCATCATCATCATCATCATCATCATCATCATCACCATCAAACCGTCATCATAGATCATCATCAATCGCATAATCTTTGTTGTACTGTGACTTTTGCCAATAGAAGTCCTACCAACAGAATTCAAAGAAGATTTGTGAGTCATTGTTTAGATTATTCCAGCGCATTTCATTGGTTCGGGTTAGCAGGGCTCACTAATTACATAATTAGCGACCAACGAAAATTACGTCAATAATCACAAACATGATCCAAAAGGCTGATTTCAATTCTTTTATTCGGTGTTATCTGGTGATGAATACTGTTGTACAGGGAGCAGCGTAGCGCAGCTGTTAGCGCACTGGCCTAGCGTATGAGTGATCCTGGGTTAATTCTCAAGTTAAGACGGTAATGTTTTTCAGATCGTAACGACTCCCAGGTCGACCCAGCTTTAAATGGGTACAGGATTAATCCGGGAAGTAAAGACTGCGAGGGAGAGGAGATGGCTACTGCCGAATTTTCATAGCCTCTGAAATGTGAGATCGCTAACATCTCACACCACTACGGCATTAATAAATGCTATGGGTTACTTTACTTTTTTTATTTACTGTTGCACAAGTACCACTGTGGAAAAATCACCACACACATTCCAACTTGGCTCTCTAATTCTCATTTTCTTGTTGAATGTGGGAAAACTGAATCCTGTTCATCAGTTAATATTATAAATCCATCCTTGTCTTTTTCTACGAGATTTCCAATAAAAAGCAACTGCACGTGAAGTGGGCTCCTGAACTACGAAGAGCATAGCCATTTCAAAATTTAGCGACACTTTCGCACCAGCATTTAGTAGCTTACTCACCACACATGAGGGCCATTTCCAGAAAACTCTTCTACCCATGACGCCGAGAGGCAACAAAGGGCTTAGCAAATAGACAGACAGACAGACAGACAGACAGTCAGTCAGACATACAGACAGACAGACAGACAGACAGACAGACAGACAGACAGACAGACAGACAGACAGACAGACAGACAGACAGACAGACAGACAGACAGACAGACAGACAGACAGCTAGACAGATAGACAGATAGACAGATAGATATATAGATAGATAGATAGATAGATAGATAGATAGATAGATAGATAGATAGATAGATAGATAGATAGATAGATAGATAGATAGATAGATAGATAGATAGATAGATAGATAGATAGATAGATAGATAGATAGATAGATAGATAGATAGATAGATAGATAGATAGATAGATAGATAGATAGGTAGGTAGGTAGATAGATAGATAGATAGATAGATAGATAGATAGATAGATAGATAGATAGATAGATAGATAGATAGATAGATAGATAGATAGATAGATAGATAGATAGATAGATAGATAGATAGATAGATAGATAGATAGATAGATAGATAGAGAGAGATAGAGATAGATTGAGTAGCTTACTGTATCGTTACATAGTGTGACGTTTTAAAATATGTTTGCAACCAAGTTTCGACAAAAGCATTTGTTCTTTATTGTGAATAAGCGTATTCATCTACCACATTACACAATTAATGATGACTATTTGTTACATCTACTTGTGAAAATTCAGTAAGAATTATATCCATACGTAATAGTTTATAGATGGCTAATAAGTCCTATTCGTGCAGTAAATGTCCTTGGATAGTTCAGGCATGGAATGACCACTGTAGGCGAGTTTTGGTCTATCCGTGACTTTCTAGCTACTCTCGGATGTTGAGCAGCTGCACTTTTGACAAGTTGATGCACCCTTTTTGACTATAGAATGTCATGTAGATCTATTTTGTGCAAGTTCTTCTCATGCATCTTGGTCTATTTCAAACGTTTTCAGTGAGGTCTTTAACAAGTCCTAGTAGCGCTTCTTTTGGCCACCTTGAGATCGTGTACTCTTCTCCAGCTCATCATAGAGAAGTATCTTTGTCAGGCGATGGTCTGACATACGCACCAAATGATCCGCCCAACGAATCTGTGTCTGCATCAGGATGTGTGTATTGTGAAGAGGTAAAGTTAAATTACTTCAAGTTATTGAGTCTATCAATCTATCTTTTCGCTAAACCCTTTGTTGCATTCAGCGTCAGGGGTAGAAGAGTTTTCTGGAGATGGCCATCGTGTGTGCTGAGTATATTGTGGAATTTGTCGCCTCTTTTCTCTCGGTGGTCCATTGTTTTCGAGGTCGACCTCTAGGTCTGCCTTCACTGTTATCTGTGTAGCATAGCTTGCTGTGGTATGCTGTCTGATGGTATTTTGCTTATGTGTGCAAACCATTTGATTTGTTGGCTCTTAATATATTCCGAGATTGGGGTGGTGCCAGTTCTTTGTCTAATGTCTTCATTTCTGACTTTGTTCCTTAGAGTTATTTCTGGAATTCTGCGTAAGCATGCGACTTCAGCTGTCATAAGTTTATGTTTGTCCTGTGCTGTCGTTGTCCATGTTTGGAATTGGTAGCACAGCGTTGGCACAATAATCGTTTTGAATAGTGATATTTTGGTTTTTAAATCTATACTTTTGTTTCTGAAAATTGGTGTCATTTGCCCTCGGGCTTAGTATGCTTTACTACATCTATTGTGTATTTCTTTACTGCTTTTGCCGTATGTTATTATATTGTTTCCAAGGTATGGGAATTCTGTCACCAGTTTAAGTCTATTGTTTCTAATATATATGTATATATAATATAACTATTCACAATACAAATTGAATGATATGGGATTCTACTCCTAACAATTCACATTGCAGATTCAATAACGTTTGCAATATATATATATATATATATATATATATATATATATATATATATATATATATATATATATATATATATATATATATATATATATATTATATATATATATATCGTCGTTTTTGAAGGATAATTCTCGATGAGTTTATAGTGCTAAAATTGTCATGGGACTCGGCTACTCCGCCTAGCATTGATAACTTTGTATCGCCAGTGAATAAAATGTATGAAGATCGACCAGGATAAATAACTGTTTGATATCAATCAAAGATTCCTCCAGATTATTAGGTACTGATAATTGGTCAGACCAATTAGCTGACCTTTAATTAATATGTGCTATTAATTGGTAAATGACACAAAGGATAAATAAATTATTCAACTTAAAAAATCGGAACAGTTGGATGACCTGTGGCTTCGACTATATAAAACATATTGTCTATTGAGACATTAAGCCTTCTTAATGACTCATTTGGCCATTCCATTAATTTTAATTGGCTTTTAAATGCAAAGTATAATTAGTGGCTAATGAAAATGTTGGGAATAGCAAATTAGGCATTAGAAGGCTGGTGTTTCCAATAACTAGTAAGTTTTATATAATTTACGGTCATGGATCAGTCATTATGACTGACGTAAGCTAGTTTTAAAAAATGTATACCAGTTTCCATATACACTGAAGTACGGTCTTGAAGGAACTTACGACATATCAAACATCCTGGCAATTATTTCTGCCTTTATGTCTGTGCACGAAGTTCTCCAACTGACACCTGGTAATGTTTGCCCGTATAACGTATCGGTATACAGTGATACACGGCATCAAATATTCTTTGTAAGGCTGACAAAAAACTGAATAAAGCGACAGTTACCTGGGGATGGTAGTTGAACCAGTAAGGGTTTGTCTGCAACATTCTCTGAACGGCTGCATAGTTTCCAGCTTCGGCTAGTAATTCCAGTCCCACAGCTGTCTGCCTCTTCCACTTGGTCCTAGTGAGGGAAAACAAAATATGATGTTGTTGATATGTGGAATAATTTATAAAGCATATATGATGAGAGGAGAAGTAGAAAGAAAAGCCAAGGGTAGACCTAGAGTACGCTGGATCGACAACATCAAAGTAACATTAAACGAACACCAAATAACATTATCTGAAGCTGCCAGAAAACGAGAACAAGAACATTGTATCTCCCTCGACACCCGTAAAGGGTAAAAGAGGGAGGAACGAAGAAGAGGAAGAAGATATGTGGAATGTAGCACAAGAAGTACTGATAGTTCAATAGAAAATTACAGAACAGAGATATGGCCAATGACCAAGCCGTATAGGGGGGGGGGGGGGTGATGATTTCGCCTCCCCCTCTAACAAAATGGAGCACGATACGATTTATGAAAAAGTTAAATAAAAGGCAAATATTGCACTCAGTCAACGCTTGCTCAATCCAATGAGCAGAGAAGACACAACGAATGAACATCACAGTAAATAGCAGCAACAAGAAAGAACACCAACCACATCAATAAATAGTCCTTTTAAGGACTACCTCCTTATCATCTCATCAATATCATGTGAGACAGGCAGAGCCACACCATAGTCCATATAAGGACTGCCGCTAAGAGGTTCAGCAGCGAATCCGGCTAAAAGAGCCACATCCTAGCACCAACCAGGCAGACAAGCCACAAACACCACAGGTCCCTAAACGCCTTGATATAACCGGCATGGACACCAGTCCTAGGGTGAAAGAGGCGGGCCTCGACCAAATGAGGCGAAACCCCTACTTAACGAACAAACACATGTCAAAGCTTGGAGCACATTTAGAATGAGGATAGCTCTAGATTGTATTCGTGCTACCCCTATCGCGATGATCAGATGCATGCTGGGATTAATCTCTATCGTATCAAGGCATGCACTGGTACTGATGAAATACTACATGAGAGTTAGTAGTTAGTTAGTCCGTCGGATCATCATCATCAGTAGTAGTAGTAGTAGTAGTAGTAGTAGTAGTAGTAGTGGTTGTAGTAGTTTAGTTAGTTAGTCGTCGGATCATCATCAGTAGTAGTAGTAGTAGAAGTAGTGGTGGTGGTGGTAGTGGTAGTAGTAGTAGTAGTAAGAAGTAGTAGTAGTAGTAGTGGTTGTAGTAGTTAGTTAGTTAGTTAGTCGTCGGATCATCATCAGTAGTAGTAGTAGTAGTAGTAGTAGTAGTAGTGGTTGTAGTAGTTAGTTAGTCGTCGGATCATCATCAGTAGTAGTAGTAGTAGTAGTAGTAGTAGTGGTTGTAGTAGTTAGTTAGTCGTCGATCATCATCAGTAGTAGTAGTAGTAGTAGTAGTAGTAGTGGTTGTAGTAGTTAGTTAGTTAGTCGTCGGATCATCATCATCAGTCGTAGTAGTAGTAGTAGTAGTAATAGTGGTTGTAGTAATTAGTTAGTCGTCGGATCATCATCACTGCAAACTGGACACGTCATAGTTTCCCCGATCTCTCCCTGAGTTTATCAACCATTACACTTCTGCTGACAGTACCAATCTTCTGCTGGTTGACTATAATTATTGTGCGCCCTCGTAAATGTTCACTATTAGCAACACTACATTTCAAACCCTGATCTTTAATCCTGGCCATCGAAAAGTAATCATCATCCACACTAGACTCACTCCCGTGTGCTATGTCTCTGGATTGGGAAAAAAAAGACAGGGGGAAAAGATTTGCAGCACAATGAGTGACCTGCCATGCACTTTGTACGAGGCGAAATGAGGCATGGAGGGAGGAATTGCATATACCATTACTCTTTACGTAGTGGCATTCTAAAGTCAGATAAGTCTTCCTGAAACGAGGAGATATCGGAATTAAATTTCAACCACGATACAAAGAATTTCATTCTACGTACAAAATCATATCAACTTACAGAAGATTAAGAACATACTCTGAAGAAGAAGAATAAGAGGATTCTTAAACGCATAATGAGAGCTCACCCCTCCCCTCCCCTAATCTGAGTGTACAATCTATGTTCTGTTCTCTGAAATGCAGCCACAGATCTTGTATTGCAGCCATAGATATCTGCCAGTTTGTCACAATGTTCTCTGTCGTCGAAATTAGTGGATTTACAGCATTGTAGATTTTCTTTCGATTGTATGCTATAATGATTGGCCCGAACAGTTCGGATTTAGAAAAGGGCGGGCTGCAATGATGCAATACTTTCATTCTTTGTGTCACATTAGTGAAAAGACAATAGAATACAAACACCAAATGAATATTTCTTTTATAGATCAAGAGAAAATTTTCGACTGAATTAATAGAGAGCTATTCTGAAATTCTATGCATATTACTCCCATAGGTTGCCATTGCTTTGGAAAGAACTCCGTTAGTTTGACGCCGTAAGGAAAATATATTCATTTCCGCCGGTCATTATGGCGGAAGTCCAAGAATAACTTACACCTAACGATCTAGCCAACAAAAAAGTGAATTTATCATCAGTATTGCAGAAAAGTTTCTACTCCCCCCCCCAAAAAAAAAAAGACACAAAAATCATGAATATACCTCAGACGAAACTATGAGTATTAGTGAAAGAAGAAGGAGATGCAACATCACTGAAAAAAGTCAAACAAAAGACTTATCAAAGACGATTAAAAGACGAATTAGGCACGACAAACAATACATAATAAATTCATGCAGCGAAATTGAAGAATAAAGACTACATGAAAATAGCAAGCAAATGTTCACTGCAAAAAAAAAAAAAAAAAAAAAAAAAAATGCAAAATGCAATAGAAAAATGTTAAACCTTCATATTGAGTAATAAAGGATAAATAGGGAATACTTTAGCAGGAAAAAAAACCATTTATTTAATAAAGAAGGAAAGAATATTCTGAAGACATATATAAAGGATCAACCCAACCATCAAATAGGAACAATAATGAAATAGAACAACAACCAGAACCTACAATGGATGAAGTTAGACATCCAATCATAAATCTAAAAACAGAAAAAAACTCCAGAAAGAATGGATTAACATCAGAAATGATACAAGTCGGTGGAGATTCCGGTGTTGAATGAAATAATATACCATATATTATGCTGCAAGATATGGAAAAACGGAAAATGGCCAAAATATAAAAGTGTAAGATACATACCCTTGTCAAAGAAAGGATACCTTCAACTATGTACCAACTATAGAATAGTCTCACTGATTAGCCAAACCATCAAAATGCTACTACAGATCATAATGAAAACATTACAACACAAATTAAAAACAGAAATTCCTGGAGTTGAGGCTGGGTTTCAATCAGGAAGAGGACGAAAGCACATATTCAACATGAGGAATATAATTAAGATATGTAGAGAATATACCATAGATCTACATATGTGTTTCATGGACTACAACAGGGCTTTTGATTGTGTTTTATCAATGTCAGCCGCGGACACTAACTGAAGAACAGGAGAGAAAGGCAGAGAAAAGACACACTAAAAGAAGAAAGAGGAAACGATAAATACTATGTTAATGTGATATTGTTACTGGATATTCTAACTACCAAGCAGTAAAAACAATGTAAAAGAAAAGAAAAAATAAAGAAACAGGGACAAGAAATTTATTTCTTGATAAAGGCCACTGTTGGATCGTAACGTAGAAAAATTCCTTGCTAATTTATTATTATTTTTTTGTTCATTGGTTCTACTATTTGACATATTATCTAGTACCAATATTTCATTATTTTAGTATTTATCAAAGATAGTGATATGGGAGATGAAATGCTTGAAGAAAACCGCCGGGGTCACCTAACTTGATAGATTACGAAATTAACATATCAGGGAAAGAATAGATATAATATCTTGTACAGTTTACATAGAGAGAGAACAGATCAAGTGGTTTGGTCACATTATGAGAATGCATCACGAAAAGTTGCCCGTACAAGCATATAACCAAATGAGATCAGTGTACAAAGCCAGAGGAAGACCACGGAAAAGAAGGATAGAAAACGTCAGGAACATCCTGAGCAAACACGGGCTTAGCACAGCCTAGGCCACACATCTGGCTTTAGCACGCAAGCTCGAGCTCCAATCTCCCCTACACTCAACGGCAAGAATGGATGACAAACCACCTGGGGACAGACAATAGACAAAAAAAAGGGAATCTATCGCTTCTAGTTTTGCTACTGCAGTTCTCTCCAACTTGTCGATTATGCTCAGATAGTTTGATGATTTATATAAGAAAGAAGCAGAACAATTCTAATTTATAAACATTCCATGACAGTTTTTTTTTAATAGAAAAATAAATCACCTGTTAAGGTCAGGCACGTTTCTCTCAAAGATGGACGTTAGTCCATTTTGATTATAACCGAAATGACGTGTCTACGAAGAAAACTCGGAGTGTCATTAAGAGATAGAATTAGAAACGATAACATCAGACAGATAACCAAAACGATACCAGTATTGGAACACATCAAAAGACTAATACATAAAGTGGTTTTCACACGCTTCTAGATTACCAACAGATAGCATGCCCCAAATGGCCATGACACATAGACATAACGGCTATAAAGTCAGATGCAGACAATGTAAAAGATGGATCACAGAATTAAAAGAAACCATTGGAACAAGCTTAAAAACAGCACACAAGAAGGCTTCTCCAGAGAACTCTTCCACCCCTTACGCCGGAAGGCAACAAGTGCCACAGCGAATATATATATATATATATATATATATATATATATATATATATATATATATATATATATATATATATATATATATATATATATATATATATATATATATATATACAGACAGACAGACAGACAGACAGACAGACAGACAGACAGATATATATAGATAGATAGATAGATAGATAGATAGATAGATAGATAGATAGATAGATAGATAGATAGATAGATAGATAGATAGATAGATAGATAGATAGATAGATAGATAGATAGATAGATAGATAGATAGATAGATAGATAGATAGATAGATAGATAGATAGATAGATAGATAGATAGAAAGATAGATAGATAGATAGGTTATAACAGAACTTGTGGCTATCAAAAGTAATGGATATTGTAATTCAGGTAATCGTATAACCACGACCTCCAAGCACATACAAGTTAAGTATACGACTGTATAATTAACTCACCTTCTGTTCTGGTACCACGTCTTGACCTGAGTATCTGTCAAATTTAGTTTGGCTGCCAACTCCATACGATCCTGAACACTCAGATACTTCTGTCTCTCGAAAGTCTTCTCTAGAACTGAAAGTTGATGGTCAGTGAATGCTGTTCTAGCTTTACGAGGTTTTTTGGTCTTTATCAGCATGGGAGATGAACTTGAACTGCCCACCTTTTTAGGACAACTTCCATCTGTCGATTCTGTTAAGTATAAAACGGAGTGTTTAGATGATTGATTGATTCTGTGAAATGTAAGACTGCGCTGTTAGATATGATTGGTTGATTCTGTGAAGTGTAAAACTGCGCTGTTAGATATGATTGGTTGATTCTGTGAAGTGTAAGACTGCGCTGTTAGATACGATTGGTTGATTCTGTGAAGTGTAAGACTGCGCTGTTAGATATGATTGGTTGATTCTGTGAAGTGTAAGACTGAGTGTTCAGATGATGATGATGTGGAAATAATTCATTTATCTGTGAGCAGGTAGCTCTCAACAGCTCATATCATTTCTGACAAAAATCATAGGTCTTCCTCAGTTGAAAAACTGAAGTGATAAACACACCCAGAAAGTTTGCTGCCTCAAAGCTACGATTGTCTTAATGTAGCCTAAGGTTGCACATTTAGTCACCGATGAGAGGTATTTCAGTATGGAAGTATCCCAGGGATTAAAAGCATTAAAATATAGCATTAAAAACCTGCAAGACCACCTAAGCATAATAGACACAGCAGTCAAGCAATTTGGAATGAAAATCAACATAGACAAAACAGAAGTAATGAATATTGTAAGAGAAAAGGAGAACATCAACATACAGATAAATAATAAACAACTAAAACAAGTAGATGAATTCAAATATCTGGACAGCACATTGAGATATGACAACAAACAAGAAGCAGAAATAAACGCAAGATGTAATAAGGCCTGTCAGATCATTGGTCAATTAACACCTTTACTAAGAAACAAAGATATTACACTAGAAACAAAGAAAGCGCTTTTCAACACCATTTTCTTACCAACATTGTGTTATCAGTGTCAAACTTGGACATTAGATTCTAGAACAATACATAAGATTAACACCACTGAAATGAAATGTGTGAGACGTATGATTGGAGTTAGCTTGAGAGACAAAATCAGGAATGAAGCAATAAGGAAACAATTAGGGTTTCAAGCCAACAATAGAATACATACAGAAACAACAAGTTAAATGGTACGGCCACATAACCAGACAGAAAGAGCAAAGTATTATCCAAAAAACACTTAACAAACGATACGAAAACAGGAGATCTATTGGACGCCCTCGTAAAAGGTGGATAGATAGTGTATTAGAGACACTCGGAAATTTAACAGCAGAGGAGGCAAATAGAAGGGCAAAAGACCGTACACTCACTCTCCCCTCAACACCGAAAGGTACATGAGGACAGAAAGAAGAAGAAGAAGAGTATCCCAGGATCGTCACCTCCCGCCAGGAGCGCAAAGATTACTGCAGGGCTAGCTAGTTCATCATTCTCCGTCAGAATACGTTCTTTATAAAAACATGTTTCAAAGACAACAATTTGCAGTCTCTAGTCCTCATCCTATTTTGTTAATAGTTTTAGAATTTTCAATTAAGAAAATATTGTTAATTATCTAAGGAATTGTCATTGTCAGCATTTCCGTTGCCACTCCAGCTAATATATAATAGAGCCGTGACCAATTGTCAATATAAGACATACTGTATCATTAGAAAACGTCTGATTTCTAAAGTGACTTATTTTACTTGTCCCGTGATTTTATTGGTTACTTTGTGTATACATATGTTGGCAATCAATAGACATCACGGGAAAAGTCAAGTGAGTGACTTGAGAAGGATCACTTTCTTAACTGACCAAGCTGTTATCTCCATGAACATTTTAATTTAAATTTTATTTGCATTATATCTTATCTATTTCTACTTTTTCTGTGCACTTAACACTTTCAACTTCCTCTACCACTCTCTTTTTCTCTGTTATTCTGTCCTATCTTTGCTTCTTCCAAGATACATGGGAAGCACAAAATAGAGCTACATGACGTTCTACAGTCAAAAAGGCGCAGCATCTTTTGAATAGAGGAAAAATGAACAAGCTCAACAGCGGAGAGTAACTAGAAAGTTACGGGTAGACCAAAAACCATCTGGACATTCAAGGCTGAGTGTCACATTGTCCAATGACTTTTGAAGCTAGAAAAAGGCACGTATGGACTTATAATCATGGTCGTAACTCTAATTGAATTTGAAAAGTGGATGTAACAAATCGTCATTATTACTTGCGATGGACGACAACAACAGCTGTGATAGTAATCGTATCGGTAGTGACCGTGGTAGTAGTTGCTGTAGTAATAGTAGAAGTATTAGTATCAATACTTATAGTAGTAGTAGTAGTAGTAGTAGTATTAATAGCAGCAGTAGTAATAGTAGTAGTAGTAGTAGTAGTAGTAGTAATAGTATTGTTGGTAGTAGTATTTGTAATGGTAATAATGGTAGTAGTACTCATATTATTAGTAGTAGTAATAGAAGTAGCAGTAATAGTAGTAGTTGTAATAGTGGAAGTAGTAGTAATAGTATTAGTAGTGGTAGATGTGGTGGTAGTATTATAAGTATTAGCAGTAGTAGTATTAATAGTAGTAGTAGTGGTGGTAGCAGTGGTGGTAGTAGTAATAGTAGTAGTAGTAGTAGTTGTAGTAGTAGTGATAACTGTAGTAGTGGTGGTGGTAGTAGTAGTAGTAATGGTGGTGGTAGTAGTAGTAGTAGTGGTGGTGGTAGTAGTAATAGTAGCTGTAATAGTAGTAACAATAGTAGTAGTAGTAGTAGTATTAGTAGCAGCGTTTGTTTGTTTTGCGTTCGCTCCAATGTAACCAGCATGGGTATCCGTGCGGTTTCCGCTGGGAGCGTGTTTACGTTGTGCTACCGTTATGCACCTTGTAGGATTAACACATCCGATTTTGGCATGCCTTGAAAATTCTGGTGGACTACCCTAGCCTGTGACAGCCTCCCTATCTGTCGCCAGGCACGCGTGTGTGTGGTGACTCTTCGTCCAGACCATTTTTGCTCACGTCTGTCTGGCATGAGGTGTTCCACTGTTTGTGAACTTGTCTCGTGTAATTGGACGTACTGTGCCTGTGCCCATCGGGTACTGAACCGTTTCTCATCTGTGAGGCTGATTCCTTAGGAGGAAGAACTCACCAGAAGAGTTGGACCCTGGTACTTTTGCCTTCTTAGCCGAGGTGTCGTTCACTGACATTGTGAACCCCTCGCCCAAGCTCGAGTCTCACACCACGCGTTTGAGAGCAAGGCGTTCTCGAGCTGAGCGATCTTGTCCCAATAGCGCCTGAGCCCATCAGGTACTGAACCCTTTCTCTCTGCAAGTGTGTTTCTGGTATAGGAACACCTGACAGTAGAGTTGGGCCAGGGCTAAAATCGTTGTCCCTTTTGTGTCTGATCCCATCGGGTACGGAACCCTTTCTCTCTGCAAGTGTATTTCCGGTATAAGAAGGCTTGACAGTAGAGATGGGCCAGGAATGCCATCTTTGTCCCTTTTTGCCTGAGCCTATATGGTACGGCACCCTTTCTCTTCACGAGCATGTTTCCGGTATAGGAAGACTCGTCTCGAGCTAACATAGCTTGTAGTTCCCATTTCCGTAATCGTTTTCACTTTCTATTTGCAGTTGGCGCTGCCCTCTAGCGCTGTTCTGCCCTTTCATTTTTTTTATAGTACTCAGTATGAAATCTATCTGTCTTTCGCCATGCATACACCTTTTCATGCTTTTTTGATTGGCCGCCCCTTCAATGTTCGGCCTGGACTAACTAGCTTCACTGAAGGTCGCCAGTGTCGCTGTATGTGGTTTTGCTGGTGGTATCGGAGATATTGTCTGTCTCTTTTGCAGTCAAATCTCTTTCCATCTGCTACCTCCACATTCTCGGACACGATCCCCAAATAATTTGTCCAGAATCAGCTCGAGCTGCTGTTTTTCTGTTACTAGGTTGCACCGCGAGGAGGTACATTTGGGATCTTGGTTATCTGCTGACCCTGGGTCCGCCTAGAGCAAAGCGTTCTCTTTGCACCGCATTAGTAGCAGTAGTAGTGGTAGTAATAGTAATAATAGTGGTAATAGCAGTAGTAGTAGCGGTGGTAGTAGTAGTAATAGTAGTTATAATGGCTAGTCAACTTGTAGTTGTAGAATCTGTTTTAATGAAGATATATCCGTTAAGCGGTGGTATGCCTAAAAGTGACGCAGCGTGTAAATGAAAACAATTTAATAAAAAGAAAATGGTAGGCCTATCAGATGTCCGCAAAGACATGAAAATAGAAGTAGACAGGCTCCTCAAAACTATCAAAAAACGCAAACGTAAATATTTCGGACATATAAAAAGACACAATGATTTGGAAAGATTAATCATGGAGGGAAAAGTTCCAGTTAAGAGAACATGAGGCCCACCAAGACTACAATACACACATGACATCGAAGACCTTCTGAACATGACACTGGGTTAAGCTGGGGAGCTCGCACAGAACTATGAGGCTTACAGTGTGGCAGTGAGAACAACGTTCTGCAGAGGACACGTCACACGTAAATATATATATATATATATATATATATATATACACACACAGAGAGAGAGAGAGAGAGAGAGAGAGAGGTAGGCTCTAGTGTCACATTATTGACAACAGCGAAAGTGTGATACCATATCAAGCACGGTATCACAGTATTATCGATATACACTTAATAGATACCTCGTAACTGTTAATCCTAAATCATTTGAATACCTTCTTTCTATACGGCTAAATCTCATTTATAATAACTATATTCAGTATATAATCTGTGAAATAATCTATTTCGACAATGTGTTACAGACGCCACGTTTTGTAATATGAATGACTCTGCATACGCTGTTCGACTTTGTTGGATATTTCTTCATATCTTCACCGGTCGGCGCAGTGCCAATAGAGCAGATCAAGGTATTGGAAGCTCGTGAACAGAATATTGCTTCAATCTAGAATTATGAAAGGTACATTACCATAATCACCGTACTTAATACGATTCATTTCCATTTATTTTGATAATAACGGTACACGCGATGTGACAATGATTTCTCGTGTTGTACTTAACATATTCATCGATGAACATTTTTACAGTTTATAATCGTTAACTTTTTTATTTTACGTCGGTTCTTTTCAAATTCATTGATTTTGTTGTATTTTAAAGAATATTGATAATTTTAATTCGAGTGGCCGAACATCTAGAATGTATAGTATGGCCGTTTGCGTCTTGCAGACGGTCATTTAGCAATAGGAATATACGATCCCGGGAATATTTTCTCAGGAATGGGGAAGTTTCAAGCGATCATATTATGGCAGCGGAAAATTTTTGTTTTCGTCTTTCTCTTTTTTCTTCCATATCTTTAAACATATTATTTCTGGACAATGCTGCTCCGACAAGCAGGTTCTGCTTTCACACATCCTGAGTTTCAGCCGTGTTTTCCCAGTTTTTGAATTTAATGTGGAAACTCTTCATTGAGGATTTACAGATGTCTTTATACCTCTGCATTGGTCTACCGCGTGCTCAATGGCCTTCATCCAGTTCCCAGAATATTAATTGTTTTGGGATGCAGCAGTTTGGCATTCTGCGAACGTGGCCCAGCCAACGAAATATATTTATATTGAGTGTTTCCATGGCAGATGGTAGCTGAGTGCGGTGCAACACTTTCATGTTGGTGATTTTGTCGTACCATTTAATGTTTGTGGAGACATCTTTTATGAAATATGTTAAGTCTCCTCTCATGTTTGTGGTTGTAGTCTATATTTCAGATCCGTAGTATAGTGTACTCACCTCGCATGTTTGATAGATCTGTATCTTTGTTTTCATTTTTAGCTTATGGTTCTTCCAATCTCGCCTTGACAGTCTGCCAAAAATGGCAGCAGTTTTCCCTATACCTGCATTTATTTCATTGTCTACGGAACGGGTGGGTGTAATTGTGGATCCTAGGTACCAAAAGTTGTCGACTTGCTGTATATGGGTGTTGTTTGTTAGTACTGTATATCGCTGACCTATCGTCACAGTTTTAGTGATGCTTATTGTCATAGATACCAGCTAGTAGGGCATTGCCATTTTGTCAATATGGGAAGGCTAGGTGGACTCGCTGTGTGCCACCAGCGGAGCTTCATGGACGAAGAGAAATTCTCTGATGAGTATTTCTGATGTTTACGTCTTCGTTCTGAGACGCGCTAAATTGAAGAGTGAAATATTTCTAGAATACTGCTATCACAATCGTGATGATACGGGTTCAAATTACAAATTTGATTGTTTAAATTTAGTAAATACAATTACAATTCCATTTCGAACTCGTTGTGGCCATAGCTATGATAGAGCAGTCTTTTAGTATTACATAAGTTCTTCCCTGTACTCAGTCACATGAGAGTTTCAAGTGAGACATAAGTTCTTCCCTGCACTCATTCACATGATAGTTTCAAGTGAGACATAAGTTCTTCCCTGCACTCATTCACATGATAGTTTCAAGTGAGACATAAGTTCTTCCCTGTACTCATTCACATGATAGTTTCAAGTGAGACATAAGCTCTTCCCTGCACTCATTCACATGATAGTTTCAAGTGAGACATAAGTTCTTCCCTGTACTCATTCACATGATAGTTTCAAGTGAGACATAAGTTCTTCCCTGCACTCATTCACATGATAGTTTCAAGTGAGACATAAGAAAGAATATTAAGATACCGTTAAAGGTGTTAAATCGTTCGATTCTATTCAATGGTTCTCAATATGGGTAATATGGCCCTTCTAAGTGCCACGGTAACATGCCAGAACGTAGTTCTTTATGGACCTTCTGAACACCTGCCGATCTTGGGTGAGTTGACCTGTAACCTCCAGGGACATGATTAAACAGTCAGATATATCATTTGTTCATCGTCGCCTTGGGTGGACTCTCCCATGAACACCTTACTCACCTTCATGTTTGGGGTGGGTTCTACCATGAACACCGCACTTCTCTTCATGTTTTCACAGTTAAAGTAAGTGCTGATGCCTACACTAATCAAGTACTGCGACTCATCGTTGTACATTTTTTTCCAAAATCATTAAGATTGACGGCAAGCTAGACCTCACGCTACAAATATAACCCGGAATTTCTTAGCCCAGCAAGCTCTTCTTGTACTGAATTAGCCTACAAACTCTTATGACATGAAGCCGATTGAAAACGCTTGGGATGAACTGTACAGAAGGATCTCGCAGCATGACATGAACAATCTGAATGAATCGAGCGAGCACGCATTGCAGAATGGAATGACATACCCCAAACATTATTCGAGGAAAACTGGAATAGCCTGAGACGCCGATGCCAAGCTTCTATTGATGATGCTGCTGGGACAAACAAAGCAATATTAATGACGATTATGATTTGGATGGAGATTGGATGGAGACTCATCAAAAGAAATTTTACACCGTATTGCCCTTGCAGCGGGTGCTTGCAATAAACTACGTAACATCTGGACGTCAAACACACTAAGAAACACCACAAAACTCAGGTTGTTTAACTCCAACATCATCCCTATTCTATCATATGGATGCGAAAGTTCGAACGCCACAAAAGCCTCAGATACGAGACTAGACTCATTTGAAAACTAATACCTACGTACCATTCTGAATGTTAAGTGGAGTGACTTTAAATCTAACACTACTATAAGAGAGGAAAGCAAACAAACCCATATATCTTCCTTCATTAGACAAAGGCGTTGGACTAACATCGGCATGTTCTCAGAATGGACAGCCTAAGAATTCCCCAGCAGTCACTATATTGGGTGCCACCCGGAGTAAGAAGAAGAGGGAGACCTAGAGAAACTATACGAAGAACCATTGATAGAGAAGGTATGTCAATGAACCTAACCAACACGCAAGAATTGAAAGACCTGGCAACACAAAGACAGAAATGGAAAGCTATGGTTTCTGCCCTATGCGCCGCCTATGGCCCTGAAGGAACATAACAACTTAACATAACATGATTTGATGACATCATCATCATCATCATCAAGTGTCGTCTCCGCAATAAAGTTGGCTTCAACAAACCTCCAACATCTCCTGTCTCTTGTTTTGGTGGTACACTCTGCTAGACTGTAACCTTTCCATCTTGTGATGTTACTCTCCCACTTGTATCTCTGCCTACCTCTTGCTCGCTTCTCTTTGACTTTGCCCTCAAGTAAGGTCTTCAACAAATTGTCATGACTTTTAATGTGTCCAAAATATTTTATTTGCCTGATATTTATTTCTCTTAATAATTCTTTCTGCATTGTAATGGTTTTTATGACCTCTTTGTTTCTTTTCTTTTCTTTACATGATGTTCTCCCTATTCTTCTATATACGACCATCTCAAAGGCATAAATTCTGTCGTGTAATTGTTTAATTAGTGCCCATGTTTCTGAGTTATACATTAATATAAAATAGATGTAGCATTTTATAATTCTCATTTTTAACTTGCTAGATGTTACGTTTAATCTGAATTTGTTTAGATGTTACTATTTTCCTCATGTCAATGATTTAATAACAATGATTGTCAATACAATTTTCACCAAGGGTAAGACAACTGCTGAATATCCGATTCTAAATTGGGCGATTTAAAAACAAATAATATTGTAGATTTGATTCAGTAAATGTTTCATAAATGTGAAAAAATGGTTCAGTGAATTTAAACACAGTACCTGCAGGGTTTCATTTGAAAACGGTTGATGTGTTTTTAATGGTAGCTAGTATAGTATAAATATGTCCGCAAGATACTACTTTTGGCCCGTGTGTAGCGTGGATCCAAAAAATGAGCAAAAATAGCGACACTTACATACCACGCTTGTTGTAAGAAGCGAGTATGGGGATTTCTGAGGTGGGGTTGGCTGTACCCTCCTCAAAGTAACCCAGAAGCCATGCTGAAGTTGAATGTGTCAGACCGAAAAGCGCAGATAACGCAGCTAAAGTGTAAACCATGGGACAATATAGTCACTTCTCTCGGACTACATCTTGCTGATCTGCAGGAGGCTGTGAGCAGAAACAGAAGAAGAAGAAGAAACCCATATTGTAATTGGAAATTGTAAATTCATCCGCTCCATATAATTTTGCAAATCTGTAAACTCCCGCAGGACTATGAACATATTTTCTACTCAGTGTTAATGTTATAATTCGATACACACGCGCACGCACACATACATACACTTACTTACTTTCGTGATATAATTTCAGTTTACAAAATAATGTCTAGTTAACACATAATTTAACATATGTTTTTGTATCAGCGTTGCAGCTTGCCTCTAGTTTTCTCTAAAAGACCAAATGTAATTAAAAAACAGTGAAAGGACACTGTAAACCAGCTATAAACATTTCAATATAAAACTGAACAGTTCCGCCTCTAATACAGAAAAATCCGATATAAAAATACAAATAAGTTATTGAAATAACGAAACAAAACACACACATTCATAATTCCATCGATTAAAAAATTGCAGCTCAGTAGCTGTGATAAGTTTATTATGTCCGGGTACACTCCGTAATGAAACATTTTACTGAATTGTTAGATCTATGGTAATCTCTCGAGTAAAAATGTCTGTTCTTGATACAAATGCAAATCTCTTATTTAAAGTTATAATTTAGATGTTCATATGCAAACCTCTCTTATTTAATTAATAGAGTATTTTAGATATAGATTTTAGATTTTACGTGAGCAGGAGATATCAGATATACACGTAGTCATACATGGTCAAAAAACCAACTACCTGAATTATAAGCTTACACCAATTTTGAAACACAAATTTATCACAAAGGAAACCATACATTCAATCTTCATACCACCATTGTGTTATCAATGTCAGATATGAACAATACTAAAAGCACAAGAGAGAAAGATTACTACATGTGAAATAACATGTCTAATAAAAGCAACAAACATAAAAACAGAGTAAGCAGAGATAATGTGTGGAATGAAGAGTTTACAAGAACTGGTGGAACAACATGTGTGATCAAATATATTGAGAAACAGAGACTGAATTGGGTTTGTCACTTAATGAGATTGAATCCTTATTGACCAGAGGCACGAGCATACACCATCAAAATGGAAACAGCAAGAGGCAGGGGACGACCAAGACGAAGGTGGATTGAAGGAGTTATAGACAGTAAGAGATATCACAATATTACTACATATCAAACACCCAAACGTGCCACAACTCGAAATTCGATAGTCATTCAATTCTGCGACGCCTTAGAGCAAAAACAGAAAAAAGACAATAGATTTATAGAATAGATAGATACACGGTCAAGCAGGGTTATACAGGGTCATACAGTATCAAGCAGGATCATGCAGATTTGAGAGAATCTCGCAAGTTCACAAGAATCTCTACTTTCAGTACTACAATGATGAAACAAAGTTATATGGACGACCGCCCGGGTGTTGCCGGGACCCAAAAGGGGAGCAAAGAATAGCAACACTGTTTACCTTCCATGCATGTCGTAAGAGGCGACTAATAAGGTTATGGGATGGAGTTGGCTGTCCCATCCCATACAGGGTCAGTTCCCAAAGCCATGCTGAAGTAGGATGTCAGGCCGAAAGGCGCAGATATCGCAGCAATGCTGTAAACCATGACACAGCGCATTCCGTTCTCCGGACTACATCCTGCTAATCTGCAGGAGTTTGAGAACGAACGCAGAAGAAGAAGAAGATATGGACGACATATTTCTTTTTCAAAAAATGGAAGACTAGAAAGAGAAATAGAATGAAGGTGTCAGAAAGCAATCACAGTGACCTACCAACTTTCACCATTACTTTTTCACCCATAGATGAAAATGGAAATCACAACACATAACATGTACAGTTTGTTACATGTACAGTTTGTTACATGTACAGTTTGTTACATGTACAGTTTGTTACATGTACAGTTTGTTACATGTACAGTTTGTATACCAATGTACAGTTTGTTACATGTACAGTTTGTTACATGTACAGTTTGTTACATGTACAGTTTGTATACCAATGTACAGTTTGTTACATGTACAGTTTGTATACCAATGTACAGTTTGAATACCAATGTACAGTTTGTTACATGTACAGTTTGTTACATGTACAGTTTGTATACCAATGTACAGTTTGTTACATGTACAGTTTGTATACCAATGTACAGTTTGTTACATGTACAGTTTGTTACATGTACAGTTTGTATACCAATGTACAGTTTGTTACATGTACAGTTTGTATACTAATGTACAGTTTGTTACATGTACAGTTTTTTACATGTACAGTTTGTATACCAATGTACAGTTTGTTACATGTACAGTTTGTTACATGTACAGTTTGTTACATGTACAGTTTGTTACATGTACAGTTTGTATACCAATGTACAGTTTGTTACATGTACAGTTTGTATACCAATGTACAGTTTGTTACATGTACAGTTTGTTACATGTACAGTTTGTTACATGTACAGTTTGTTACATGTACAGTTTGTTATATGTACAGTTTGTATACCAATGTACAGTTTGTTACATGTACAGTTTGTATACCAATGTACAGTTTGTTACATGTACAGTTTGTTACATGTACAGTTTGTTACATGTACAGTTTGTTACATGTACAGTTTGTATACCAATGTACAGTTTGTTACATGTACAGTTTGTATACCAATGTACAGTTTGTTACATGTACAGTTTGTATACCAATGTACAGTTTGTTACATGTACAGTTTGTTACATGTACAGTTTGTTACATGTACAGTTTGTATACCAATGTACAGTTTGTTACATGTACAGTTTGTATACCAATGTACAGTTTGTTACATGTACAGTTTGTATACCAATGTACAGTTTGTTACATGTACAGTTTGTATACCAATGTACAGTTTGTTACATGTACAGTTTGTATACCAATGTACAGTTTGTTACATGTACAGTTTGTATACCAACACTCTGTTACCAATGTCAGACATGGTCTTTAACAGTTGTGCAGCAGAGGAAAATCTCTACATGGGAAATGAAGTTTCTGAGAAAAGCTGCAATGTTTACTAAACTATATAAAGTAAGAAATGAAGAAATTAGGAAAAGAGTTATAATATCACGCATTGAACATATTTAAAGACAGCAAGTAAAATTGTTCGGTCACCTTATGAGAATGAAGCCAAACCAAATATCAATAAGAGTATATAACACAAGAATATTCGGGCATAAGGCTAAAGGTAGACCAAGAAAACGGTGGATAGAAAACATCAAGATAGCCTTGAACAAACATAGACTAAATGCAACCACGGCGACATATCTGGCCTTAGAACGACAGCTTAAGCTCCCACTCCTACGCTTAACGAAAGTGTGAATACGATCAACCATCATTAACCTGGGGACTGACAATAGACAATGTTGGAATCGTATATGGATTGGACATGTATGCCGTGGGCAGTCAACATCAAGAACTGGACTGTTCAATATTTTCCCCATATTAATACGCATAGCTGGGGCGTGACCATCGACAAAACAATAAGACCTAAATGCAAAAAATAAACATGATATCATTCGGTAGGTTTATGATTATTTTGTGACTGTTCGTTGGAAACTATTTAGATAACTGGAGTCGTCCATCAAAATATAACCAAGGCCGACCAATGAAATTCACGGCAATAATCACAATATGTGTACTAGGTCATCAGTCCACTGGTCGTGACTTGAACCCGGTCGCGGCTGAGGTCGGAAAATCGCGGAATTACTCTGTGTTTTGAGATATCCAGTGTGGTATCCCTGTAACCTGTAATACTGACGAGTTATCGAATTGTGGTTGAGTATACGTCATATTTATATATATATACATTTTATCCGACTCCTAGAGTATGCTGCGCAAGATAGAAACGTGCATGATAAGAAATGTGTGGGTAATTCTTCCCATAAATCTACTGTCCAGGTCATGCGGGACTCAGAGGCAATGAAAGAGGTGACTTCTTGGAGGGTATTCTTGGAGGTGACTACAGTAGGGATGAGAAATCGATGAGAAATGATAGTGTTGAGGTGACTAAAGCAGTCACGGATTGAACGACGAAGATGATACCTAAAGAGACAATATAATAAATAGAAGATGATAGAAATAGGAGTAACCAGGGGAGAGAGGAAGTGGTGCAATGCCTCTGAAAAGATATGAAGAACATACAGCCTACAAACGTCTGGTGTACTGAATGCATATACTCTTAAATAAATAAAGCAATGGCAGGCAACATAACACTTACGGGAATACCCCTCGTGAAGTAACGCTAAATCCTTATCGAAAATCACGAATATATATAAATATATATATACATATGTATGTGTGATTGTGATATATATATATATATATATATATATATATCCAAATATGTGATACTGCATTGTTATGTTATGGGGATGAGTTTTAACTTAACATACCAACATGAACATGGTCATGTAAACTGAACGACATTATTCAATATTTGCTTCATTAAAAAGCGTCACCATGCAGTTATGATCAGTCTGTAAATGTGAAAGTCATAGAGGGATGGGCACGCGCCATCGAAGTAAGATTTGTCGGACCACTGGAGGAAATAAAACGGCGACACAACGTATATGCGTCCTCTGGACTACATCCTGTTGGAAATCGAGTATGGTGATTATCCTGCGGGATTAGAGATGTAACGAGTTTCAGAAAGATAGCTAACTGCAGCAATAACTGAATGAGTGTCTGTCTAACTGAAGTATTGCTTGTAACCCTAACTGAAGTATTTCTTGCGACCAACAACGAAAATATTTAATGAAGTTACCAATTTGACAATGAGAAATTAATGAACTTTGTTGGTGTTTCTTCAATGAACTGCGTGCTCTTTATTTAAATTATTATTATGCTTAATTATCTCAAATGTTCTGTGTTGATATCAGCAGGTGACATCTGCAACTACCTAAAATCTTATAGGTGTCACGTTAATTATTGTACTGACCGGAACATGCATGTGTGTACGGGACTACAGACATGGTTGCATCAAACACATCTATAGACGGGAAGTTGATGATGGATATGGAAGCATACTGAAGATACTGAATGAGATTTTAATGGAACGGACACTACAGTTAATGACACATCTAGGGAGAAACCACGGATATTCGGTATCGAATAAAGTACTTAACTGGGCGTTATTACCTGAGATAGTAACAATAGGTCAGGTCTCAATTAGAAAGGCGTGTCTGGGATTTTAGAGGCCAAAATCCCCTAATTAATAAACAATAAAATTGGGCTCCTGTTGGGCATGATGAAGAGGGTATCGAATCGCTAGCTACATCAGTACGAACAGCCTTCACCATCTGCTGGGTGAACCTGATCACCTATTTGTCCCTGGAGTACAATAATACTGGTTAGTAATTTCTGTTAGTTTATAACATAAATTATTACTGATTAGTCATTTCTGCCTATAATAAAACTGAATTCCAATCACTGATTTCACGACTTTCCGCTACCCACTACGTCTACATAACTATGAAGACTTTCCGCTACCCACTACGTCTACATAACTATGAAAACTTTCCGCTACCCACTACGTCTACATAAATATGAAGACTTTCCGCTATTTACTATATCTACATAAATATGAAGACTTTCCGCTATCCACTATGTCTACATAAATATGAAGACTTTCCACTATCCACTATGTCTACATAAATATGAAGACTTTCCGCTATTTACTATGTCTACATAAATATGAAGACTTTCCGCTACCCACTACGTCTACATAAATATGAAGACTTTCCGCTACCCACTACGTCTACATAAATATGAAGACTTTCCGCTACCCACTACGTCTACATAACTATGAAGGCTTTCCGCTACCCACTACGTTTACATAACTAGAAGACTTTCCACTATCCACTATGTCTATATTCTCCTTCTTCTTCCAGTTTGCCATGTCTTCACAACAAGACCGGTTTTCTTAATAAATGCTGCTGTATTTGAAAGCTTCTCGGTGCTCCCATATACATTTCTGTGGATAACCGTTTCTGTGGGTCAGTGTTCCTCCCTTAGCTGGTTTAGTTTAATGCAGTCTTGCAGGACATGTTCAGCGGTCTGTGCAGTCTGTCCACATGGACGACAGCGAGGTGATGGAACCAGTCTTAGTCTATTTAAGTGGCTGCTTGATCAGTTGTGTCATGTCCTGATGTGGAAGATAATAACCTGCTCAGCTCTGTCAATATAGTGATAGTTGCCTTTTGGGTGGTTGACTTTCCGGATAGCTTTGATGATGGTCCTCTTTTCTTGGTCTTTTTGCTCTTTTATGGAAGTTGCTCCATATTTTGCCAGCCTATCTGCCTCCTCATTTCCTGAAATGCCTCATTAGGATGGCATCCACTGTAGTACTACCTTTCTTTTGATGCTCAACTCTCGTATGGATTCCTTCAAGTCTGGCAGTTTATCGCTGTCAATGGCTTGTAGGACAAACATAACATCAGTAAGAAATACAACCTGTTGACATTGGCTTGTGTTTTTAATTGTTTCTACAGCAATGTTTATAGCCTGTATTTCTGAAGAGTAGTTGGAGCAGAATATTCCAGTTGGTAAACACCTGGACTCGTTTTCTTTTTCTGAATATTTTATGTACACCCCAGTACCTTCATTCTTCTCTACTCTGTTTGTCGATCCATATATACCTGTATCCACGTCAAGCTGGGTATATACCTTGAATCATGTTGCATACTTTTGTTTTCTTTTGTAGAACATTCACTACTCTCATATTGTAGTTGTTTATCTTCGTTATGAAAGTGAGGTTTTGATATTGCTCTCACGGAGCTGGAAAAAGTGTTGGTGTTATTTCTTTTTTTATGTTTAGAAGTTCTTCCTTATATTCTCTTTTTAGTATTTATTTTTGGATCGCTAAATAAAACTGCTCCCCGAACCTGGACTTCATTGGATGTGCTGGCATACTTTTGTACATTTCTGCATGGATCATTGTCTTGGCCTCCCCCCTGTATGGTAATTGGGTGATGCCTGTAAATCTTTTCATTTCATTTATGGGAGAGGTCTTCATGGCATCTGTGCTGAGGCAAAGTGATTGATTTTGTACCTTGTCCCGAACTTGTATCTGTGAATTGGCTGCTGAAGTCCATGCTGTTGATCCGTATTCTAATAATGGTCTAATTGCATCTGTACTTAACTTCTTTAATGTTGCCTCATTCTCTCCCCCCCCCCCCAACCAGCTTGTTCCTACTAATTTCCTTCAATACAAAGTTTATTTCTTGCCTTAGCCTCTATTTTCTCAATGTGAGTCTCTTATCTCGTATAATGCCCAAGTACACCATCTCCTCTTCTATTTGAATACGTACATCTCCAAGTTCTTTCTATCCTTCGTTGTCTTTATTTGAGAGTGTGAAGAGTTTTGTTGGGAACTTTTCAGCATTTATCTTGACCATATGTTTCTTTGCCCATGCTTCTATGTTGTCTGCTGCGTTGTGTATTTTGTTGTTAGCGATCTTTAGATGTTCTTCTACACACAATACTGCCTAGTCATCAGCATACATTGCAGCTCTTACACCTTGTGTCAATTCACAAATTATATCATTTATGAAAACAAGAAACAGAGTGGAGACAGTGCTGAGCCTTGAAGAACTCCATGTTTTAGGAGAACTTTTTTGCTGTTGCGACCTTCCATAGTTACTCTTGCTTTCCGATTGTGCAGAAAGGATCGTATCCCCTTACACATGTTACCCCTAATTCTATTTCTTTGCAGCTGTACTATCAATCCATCTTTCCATACCTTGTCAAAAGCTTTTTGGAGATATGGTGAAAATCAATCTACATGTCTTGAAATGCTTTTTCAATGATCTTGGACAGGAATTTTATTTCGTCTTTTGTGCTGTTACACTCTATAAAACACACAAAAATTTATAAAAACAGAAGTTATAAAAATTAACAAGTCTTCAACACCAATGAATATAACAATAGATAACACCAAAGTGAAACAAGCCAAAGAATTTGAATATCTAGGCAGCATTTTTTCCGATGATGGAAGACTAGACAGAGAAATAGAAACACGGTGCCAAAAAGCAAATACAGTGACTTACCAACTTTCACCATTACTTATTCATCCAAAGATCAAGATGGAAATTAAAAAACAAATAATATCTACAATTTTTTATACCAACACTGTGCTACCAATGTTAAACATGGTCTTTTACAGCTTCGCAGCAAAGAAAAATCGTCACATGTGAAATGAAGTGTCTGAGAAAAGCTGCAACGGTTAAAAGATTAGATAAAATATGAAATGAAGAAATTAGGAAAAGATTTGGTATAGTATTATGTATCGAACATATTGAGAGACAGCAAGTTAAATGGTTCGGTCAGTTTATGAGAATGAAACTAAACCAAATACCAATCATCATCATCAATACCAATAAGAGCATATAATACAGGAATATCCGGGTGTAAAGCCAAAGGTAGACCAAGAAAACGGTGGATAGAAAACATCAAGATAGCCTTGAACAAACAGGGACTAAATGCAACTTCGGCGACACATATGGCCTTGAAACGACAGCTTAAGCTCCCACCCCTACGCTTAACGGCAAGTGTGAATGCGATCAACCATCATTCACCTGGTGAAAGACAATAGACACTCTATAAATCCAGCTGTTCTTTATACCTATGAAGTTTTTTTTTCATTATCAGCTATGCCTACGTAGGGAGCCGCGTTAGCGCACTGGCTTCGCATATGAGTGGTCATGGGTTCATTCCCCAGCTGAGGCAGAAATGTTTTCAGATCGCAACGGCTCCCAGGTCGACCCAGCCTTAAATGGGTACCGGATTAATCCGGGAAGTAAAGACTGCGAGGGAGAGGAGATGGCTACCGCCCTCATTTGCAGAGCCTGTGAAATGTGAGATCGCTAACATCTCACACCCCTACGGCATTAATAAATGCTATGGGTTACTTTACTTTTTTACTTTTATGCCTACGTAATTATAACATTTTTTCCGTTACCAGCTACGTCTACATAATTATGAAGTTTTTTCCCGTTACCAGCTACGTCTAGATAATTATGAAGCTTTTTTCCGTTACCAGCTACGTCTAGATAATTATGAAGCTTTTTTTCCGTTACCAGCTACGTCTAGATAATTATGAAGCTATTTTTCTGTTACCAGCTACGTCTAGATAATCATGAAGCTATTTTTCTGTTACCAGCTACGTCTAGATAATTATGAAGCTTTTTTTCTGTTACCAGCTATGCCTACGTAATTATAACGTTCTTTTCCGTTTACCAGCTACGTCTAGATAATTATGAAGCTTTTTTTCTGTTACCAGCTACGTCTAGATAATTATGAAGCTTGTTTTCTGTTACCAACTATGCCTACGTAATTATGAAGTTTTTTTCCCGTTACCAGCTATGCCTACGTAATTATAACATTTTTTCCGTTTACCAGCTACGTCTACTTGCAGTCGCATGACAGTCGCAGCAGTCACATTCATTAAACCAACGAACATCTGGAAATCTAAAAACATGGAAGAAACACCAAGTTAAAACTCTTTAACTCCTGTGTTATTCCTTCATTGACTTACGGTGGCGAAAGTTGGAAATCAACACAAGAAACGAATCAGAAGTTAAACAGCTTTGAAAACTAATATCTCAGAAAGTTGTACATACAATGCTATTTCGTCACAAACTACATAACAATGAAGTCTTTCCGCAACCAGCTATATATTATATGGCATTACACAATGGCCTTACGTGCAATGAGTACTACTTTTAGCAGTTGATGTGCTCTTTTTATGAGAGGTACAGGGTATGTATGGGGACACCAGAGTACAACCAAGTCAGTTCTCTAGGATTTGGATAATATTTTTGAGCTTAAGAGGTCTAAGTATTTTTATATTAACTTCAACTTTCAATAATTGTAACGATGTATGACCGGACTTGCGATCATTGTAACGATGTATGGCTGTACTTGGGACCATTGTAACGATGTATGGCTGTACTTGGGACCATTGTAACGATGTCTGGCTGTACGTGGGACCATTGTAACGATGCATGGCTGTACTTGGGACCATTGTAACGATGTCTGGCTGTACGTGGGACCATTTAACGATGTATGACTGTACGTGGGACCATTGTAACGATGTATGGCTGTACTTGGGACCATTGTAACGATGTATGACCGTATATGAGCCAGCTTGAGCGGTGTGCAGGTCGACCCAGCCTTAAATGGGTACCGGATTAATCCGGGAAGTAAAGACTGCGAGGGAGAGGAGATGGCTACCGCCCTCATTTGCAGAGCCTGTGAAATGTGAGATCGCTAACACCTCACACCTCTACGGCATTAATAAATGATATGGGTTACTTTACTTATATATCATTGACACAAGAAACCTGTTAAATATTAACTACAAAAATGTGCTTACCTTCGTCGTCGGAGCCACTACTGTAATTTCCTTCATCACCGTTAGTGTAGCGATTACTGTCATCTGTGGTACCATTATCGTCGTCTTCATCGTCGTCATCATCATCGATGTTTACTTTAATATCGTCTTCTTTATTATCAAGTCTTCTCTTTCTTTCTATCCGTTTTTCGTTATAGTCTGATGATGTAACTGAAAACTGATGACGAAAACTAGAACTCAATGATGGATATCCTGGTCCAAAAATTGAATTTTGTGAAAAATCTGAGATCTGTCGATCCCGATTTCCTTCCGATGGTCTAGGCCCTAAGATGTCTGTTATAAGAAATGATGGACGGGGGTGTGCACTGTATTTTTTATCCACGTTGGTGTAATAATTATTACTGTTTTTATTGTTGCTTCCAAGAGATGAAACAGCAGGAAAGTCTGTTTTCAGATTTAACGGATTGGATAAGTCTTGCCCTAATTTATGCTGCAGCTCTGTTGAGGAGAATGATGTAGATGTCGGAGAAGATATAATTTGTGTAGATTGGGGAGACATATCCGAGCAAGTATGAAAAAAATTGGGTAAGGTAGTGGGAGAATTATGTAAGTCTTGATTGAATCCATTGTGGTGGATGACTTGCTTACAGCTCTGATGAAGCTGTTGTTGCTGGTAGCTGTAAGTGGAGATTGGTGTATGATCGTCAGATAGTTCACGCGAGTCATTTCTAGTGTAATCAAAAAATGTCTTGTTCTCATTCGAGACAGAAACTGGTGAGGGACTTTTACCTTTATCGCTGTCTTTATCTAAGCTGTCCTCGGTATTACCGACAGTGGAACGGCGTCCACATCTTTGATGGCATACCTCTGTTTTATTCTCTTTGCTGCAGTGGATAATTTTCGTAGAGGTTACTAATCGTTCTGCTGTTCCTCCTGTTGGACTGTCACATTTCTCTGTTGTGTTTTTCTCAACATTTGTCTCGTCAACGTTTGAAGTGACATCGATAGGCTCATCGTCTGAATCTCCATTTGTGTATTGAAGCCTGAATTCCGGTTTATTTACGTCATCACGTTTCCTTGTCGATATTATTGTTGACATGTTGTTGAAACACACCCATACAAAATTACAATCTCTATGTAATCAATAGTTTTAGCCTCAAAAGTTTGATTAAGATGTCTAAAACTAACAGTTCAGTAAACTATTTAGTTGTATTGAGATTGTGTCTGTTTCTTATATTAATATTTGAGAAATTTTAGAAATCTGTAATTAAATTTGACAAAACAAAACCACTTTTAAAATTGACAATATCAGATATTATATGCAATAATGGAGGCCATTAACTCCCTCATGCAGAATACGTGGTCCATACTCAGATTCCAAATAATTATAAATATATGAAATGTGAAACACAATATATTTGTTTTATACACATTAATACGAGTAAAGTTTAAGCTTTAGTTTCTTTAGCCAGAGTTCAGCAGGTTGTCATAGCTTCTTGTCTTTCTGTGAAGATCTGGAAAGCAAAGAATTCAAGATTGAATTAGTTTGCAAGTTTGTAACCTGCAATTGGAAATTGATGATTTTATTTAAAATGTGGAAATTATTTCTAGAAAATTGGTTTCAATGAAATTCATAAAGTTACGCTATGGGGCTGTCCATCAATTATGTCAACAATTGAAGTAAGTGGGGGGAGGGGGGAAATAAGTCTGAAAAAGTTTGACAGTTGTAAACAAAGAGAACGTGGAGAGGGGGAGGTTGAAAAGAAAAGTTGACGTCAACAATTTTTTTTCTACATCAATGAAATTGCTTGAGTTTAAAATATTTGTATAAATATCATGTTGTTTTTTGGTACTTGTTTTTAACTAAATGTTTATAGGATGAAGGAATTGTTTTTAATGTGTTACATTATTTAGCAATAGGGGTACCAGAATTCTTTAAGCATATTGACAAGGTGGTAGGGGAAATGGGTAAAATATGGTAGCAAATTGTTGAGTTAATTTATGGTGAGCAGCTATTTACATTATCATTTTGATATAAATTTTTTATAACACATTTCTGTTTATGACTGCTCCTACGCATGCTCATGCAGTCCCCTGGAACATGCTAATCTGTGCATGCAGCCCCCTGGAACATGCTAATCTGTGCATGAAGCCCCCTGGAACATGCTAATCTGTGCATGAAGCCCCCTGGAACATGCTAATCTGTGCATGAAGCCCCCTGGAACATGCTTATCTGTGCATGAAGCCCCCTGGAACATGCTTATCTGTGCATGCAGTCCCCTGGAACATGCTAATCTGTGCATGAAGCCCCCTGGAACATGCTTATCTGTGCATGCAGTCCCCTGGAACATGCTAATCTGTGCATGAAGCCCCCTGGAACATGCTTATCTGTGCATGCAGTCCCCTGGAACATGCTAATCTGTGCATGCAGCCCCCTGGAACATGCTAATCTGTGCATGCAGCCCCCTGGAACATGCTAATCTGTGCATGCAGCCCCCTGGAACATGCTAATCTGTGCATGCAGCCCCCTGGAACATGCTAATCTGTGCATGCAGCCCCCTGGAACATGCTAATCTGTGCATGCAGCCCCCTGGAACATGCTAATCTGTGCATGCAGCCCCCTGGAACATGCTTATCTGTGCATGCAGCCCCCTGGAACATGCTTATCTGTGCATGCAGCCCCCTGGAACATGCTAATCTGTGCATGAAGCCCCCTGGAACATGCTTATCTGTGCATGCAGCCCCCTGGAACATGCTTATCTGTGCATGCAGCCCCCTGGAACATGCTTATCTGTGCATGCAGCCCCCTGGAACATGCTTATCTGTGCATGAAGCCCCCTGGAACATGCTAATCTGTGCATGCAGCCCCCTGGAACATGCTTATCTGTGCATGCAGCCCCCTGGAACATGCTAATCTGTGCATGCAGCCCCCTGGAACATGCTTATCTGTGCATGAAGCCCCCTGGAACATGCTAATCTGTGCATGCAGCCCCCTGGAACATGCTAATCTGTGCATGAAGTCCCCTGGAACATGCTTATCTGTGCATGAAGTCCCCTGGAACATGCTTATCTGTGCATGAAGCCCCCTGGAACATGCTTATCTGTGCATGAAGCCCCCTGGAACATGCTTATCTGTGCATGAAGTCCCCTGGAACATGCTTATCTGTGCATGAAGCCCCCTGGAACATGCTTATCTGTGCATGAAGCCCCCTGGAACATGCTAATCTGTGCATGCAGCCCCCTGGAACATGCTTATCTGTGCATGAAGCCCCCTGGAACATGCTAATCTGTGCATGCAGTCCCCTTGAACATGCTAATCTGTGCATGCAGCCCCCTGGAACATGCTAATCTGTGCATGCAGCCCCCTGGAACATGCTTATCTGTGCATACAGCCCCCTGGAACATGCTAATCTGTGCATACAGCCCCCTGGAACATGCTTATCTGTGCATACAGCCCCCTGGAACATGCTAATCTGTGCATGCAGCCCCCTGGAACATGCTAATCTGTGCATACAGCCCCCTGGAACATGCTTATCTGTGCATGCAGCCCCCTGGAACATGCTAATCTGTGCATGCAGCCCCCTGGAACATGCTAATCTGTGCATGCAGCCCCCTGGAACATGCTAATCTGTGCATGCAGTCCCCTGGAACATGCTAATCTGTGCATGAAGCCCCCTGGAACATGCTAATCTGTGCATGAAGCCCCCTGGAACATGCTTATCTGTGCATGAAGTCCCCTGGAACATGCTAATCTGTGCATGAAGTCCCCTGGAACATGCTTATCTGTGCATGAAGTCCCCTGGAACATGCTAATCTGTGCATGCAGCCCCCTGGAACATGCTAATCTGTGCATGCAGTCCCCTGGAACATGCTAATCTGTGCATGCAGTCCCCTGGAACATGCTTATCTGTGCATGAAGTCCCCTGGAACATGCTAATCTGTGCATGAAGTCCCCTGGAACATGCTTATCTGTGCATGAAGTCCCCTGGAACATGCTAATCTGTGCATGCAGCCCCCTGGAACATGCTAATCTGTGCATGAAGTCCCCTGGAACATGCTAATCTGTGCATGAAGTCCCCTGGAACATGCTAATCTGTGCATGAAGTCCCCTGGAGCATGCTAATCTGTGCATGAAGTCCCCTGGAACATGCTAATCTGTGCATGAAGTCCCCTGGAACATGCTAATCTGTGCATGCAGCCCCCTGGAACATGCTTATCTGTGCATGCAGCCCCCTGGAACATGCTAATCTGTGCATGCAGCCCCCTGGATCATGCTAATCTGTGCATGAAGCCCCCTGGAACATGCTTATCTGTGCATGCAGCCCCCTGGAACATGCTAATCTGTGCATGCAGCCCCCTGGAACATGCTAATCTGTGTATGCAGCCCCCTGGAACATGCTAATCTGTGCATGCAGCCCCCTGGAACATGCTAATCTGTGCATGCAGCCCCCTGGAACATGCTAATCTGTGCATGCAGCCCCCTGGAACATGCTTATCTGTACATGCAGCCCCAGAACATGATGCTCACAATGTTGCAGATAAAAAAAAAATATATCGTGTCGCATTAGGTGCATGTGCCTTTTTTCTAGTGTAGCTTGGAACTTTCTCTATTCTCATAGCGTTCTTTCTCAAACTCCCTTTGGATCTAAGTGTCAGCAGGACATATTTTCCACTTTACTTTCAGCACACCAGAGAACCGAGATGAGATGTATCACCACTTTATTTCCATCACTGGCCCAACACATCTAACTTAGGCGGCTAACTGCTTTTTTATCTTGCAGATTAAGGATAGTCTTCATCGGTAGCATAATTCTTTGAAGAAATCAAGTACATAGGCGACCATCCCAGTTCGAATTAAGTAGATTATTTGAGCATTTCGGCCAATTTCAGGGATGCATTGACCATCATATACTACTCCGCCCGTGTGTTGCCAGGGCCCGAAAGGGGAGCAAAGAATAGCAGCACTGTTTACCTTCCACACATGTCGTAAAAGGCGACTAAGGAGGTTATGGGATGGAATTGGCTGTCCCATCCCATATAGGGTCAGTGACCCAAAACCATGCTGAAGTCGGATGTGTCAGGCCGAAAGGCGCAGATGTCGCAGCAATTCTGTAAACCATGACACAACGCATCCCGTTCTCCGGACTAAATCTTGTTAATCTGCTGGAGTTTGAGAACGAAAAAGAAGAAGAAGAAGAAGAATCCCATCAAAGCCCTCTCATATATACAATCTTGCTACTACTGTCCCAAGCCTACTGCATCTGTTGAGTGTTATTTCCTACACGGCCATCTCTTCACATTGTAATTACGTTAGGATCTTCAACCTCAGATTTCAATGATTTATTGCACGTCAGCAGCGCAGTGTACACACTTGAGTGCCCCTGTATATACTTATAATTGACTGTGTCTCTAAGAGCCTAAAGATTGCTTTTTAATGTTCTTCATAAATGTTACAAATAGGAGCACAGTCAAAATCTCATTGTCTCACAAAATATATGCCTGCATAAACTGATCTAATTATACACCGAAGTTCTCGTCTTTCAGTCTCAGGGTCTTGACATTCTCTGAAAACATTATACAGAATTCTGAGAAAACATTATTCTGGCAGAAATACTACTCGAATTATATTATAGTTACTGGGAAATTCTTCCTCACAGCAACACCCATGTAGAGAATAAAATATTTCATCACAGCAACACACATGTAGAGAATAAAATATTTCATCACAGCAACACCCATGTAGAGAATAAAATATTTCATCACAGCAACACCCATGTAGAGAATAAAATATTTCATCACAGCAACACCCATGTAGAGAATAAAATATTTCATCACAGTAACACAAATATAGAAAATAAAATACTTTCTCACAGTAACACACATGTAAAAAATAAAATACCTTCTCACAGTAACACATGTAGAAAATAAAATACTTCCTCACAGTAACACACATGTAAAAATTAAAATACTTCCTCACAGTAACACACATATATGGGTCTAACCATTACTATTAAAATAATAGTATTAATAATAATGCCCATAATAATAATAATAATAATAATAATAATAATAATAATAGTAATAATAATAATAATAATAATAATAATAATAATAATAATAATAGTAATAATAATAATAATAGTAAGTATACAAATAATATCAAGGATCAAGGCACTTTTTCCATATTAGTCGCCAGGGATTAACAAAACACACCAAGAAAGAAGCAGATACAGCCTCTCAGATTTGAGAAAATGTTGAATGAATTGTTTCTTTTTTGTGTTTCTTAATGACTTTCTGCAAGGCGGAAAACACCACGCAATAATTATATTAATAATATAGTAAGAGTAAATGAATAATGATCTACATATGCGTAGAATAGAATGTTTCTTTTTCAATGTCGCATCGACAGTATTAGTAATGTCAAGGAAAATCAAGGGATAAATGTTCCAGTGTCGGGTAATAACCCTAAACAGGTGGCTGGGGTAACACACGGCAAATATCAAACTAAACAAAAATAGGCATATGTGTTACAAAAATAAGCCATAAAACAACCAAACAGCGAGAAACAGTGACAGACGACATTTCGACTAAAAGCTTATCATCTCCATATATCTGTATTTCTGACCATTATCCTAGCACATAGATTCAGTAGGGGTTATTCACAAATGTTTGTAGTTTATGCTGCAGTGTTTGGTCATTCTCCATATTCCTGAGCCAGACACCAGTATTCTTCATTTGTATTAAAGATTCTTCGTGGTAATCACGCCTTATGTTATTTGAATGGTATCTGATTTTACAGCAGTCCTCGCATTCGGTGACATTATGATTAGATATTGCTAACATTCGTATAGCTGTGACCTTTGGCAATATTTAGAAAATTAATAAACCTTTCTAAAATTAATCATGTGACTATTCCCTTGCTTTCCATTGGCTACCACAAGAATTATAATCATAGTGACCAATCAAAATCACAGGAATAGACAAATGAGTCATTAACACGAATTGATTTCTCATCAGCCAGTAGGTCTTATACATAATGTCCACGGTTATGTTATAGCTTTTCTGATATTTCTTCACATATCATTGTAAACCAATTATATCGTAACTATATAGTGTTCTTCATTTTGCATTGACATAAAAAGATGTTGAATTAAATGTATACAATAACTTCTTTCCCGTGTACATAGAGCAGAATTGGCTTACACAATACGGATACTTAGATGAAGCTTTTCCAGCCAGATGACTTATCATATGCCCAATGAGCTAACAAGGAGATAAGAGATTTATAACTTTTCAAGTGTAAAAATAAAACACGCCAGAAGACGTCAGAAATTTCAAAGATCTACGAAAGGGAAACGAGTGCTGTTCGAAGAGGGATAAATTGGGCATCAATGCATGAAATATTTTGTTATCGTCACCGTATGATTGTATGTCTACTTTTCAATTACCATCAAAGGAAAATGAGTGTTGTTTAGCTGCGTCAGTTTTCAATTATCATCAATGGAAAATGAGTGTTGTTTAGCTGCGCCAGGTTCGTGTTTCTTTTCATAAAGGCAAAACTATTTCTTTCTTTAAAAGCATGTATAGTAAATCAAGTTATTTCCTGTAGATAAGTTATGTGTCGACATCTGTATTCGTAGAAATGTTTGCTGAAATTTCATGAACGTCATATCATGAATTCAGCTTCAGAATATCACAATCATGAATTCAGCTTCAAAATTTCACAATCATGAGCCCAGCTTGAGAATGTCACACAATTATACTAGACATTTCATGACACATTTATTCTTGAAATTTGAAGAAACTCCGGACAAAATCGGCACAATATATTGACGTCAGTGTTGTTGAGGCACGCTAGGGGAACAAATAATAGTTGCAGCCAGACATCAATCTAGTGTGAGGAGACTAAGCAAGGCTGAGCATTGGTTTGGCTACGCTATCTCCTAAAAGGTCAAAGTAACTCAGATCTGCCACACTGAATTGTGGTCGTAGTTATCGTTCAGATGGTATGAGATACAAATGTTGATTAAGGGAAGAGGGTTTGATTTTAAAATTTTGTTTCCTTCTTAGTAAATGAGAACCTGATAGTTCATCATCATGTGACATATTATTTCCAGAACGTGATCTTCCTTATGGATTCTCTGAACACTGTGCGATTTTGTGAGGTTTGGCCTGTCGCAGCCAGAGACATGTTTACACAATATCATATATCACTGCATTATCGTCGTCTTTTGCGCTCTTTTGCCCTTTTGTCGTTAATTCTGTTTTCATATATTAATTTTTCCATGCTGTTTCGTCTTTGTATATGAACAAAACAAAACAAAACAAAACAAAAAACACAAAAAATACCAGTTTTCTTGTTATGATGTTGTTAAGAAGCTAACCCTCTTCGACGTTTATTAAGCATAACACTTCTTGATTTGTCATGTTAACTGTTCATGGTATACGCAGTATCTTTTCTGTAGCATCTCATTTGGAAAGTATCGATTCTCTTAGCTGTTGTTTTATTTAATGTCCATGCCTCACAACCATATATTGCCACTGGAAATACGCATGTTATGATTATACATAGGTTGGCTGTGCTGCTGATACCTAGCCAAAGATTGTTTTTTTGGACAAGTTGCAATGTTGCCACTGCAATTCTTCTCTTGATTTCAACAGTACAGTTCCCTGAGCAATTTACATGATAGTTAGCAAGCCAAAACTTGGTAGCCTCCCCAATATTAAAAAAGAGAACATGGCTTCTTTTAGGTTACCCCTCATTATATCAAGTGAAATATTATTTCCAGAATGTTGTGTTCATCGTAGGTGCCTTGAAAACCTCCGTGTCCTGGGCAAGCAGGCCTGCATCGTCTTCATCATGGATATCATTGATGTAATTAGCTGTTTCAGTCCCTCAGGATGTGTACCCTCTCTTCTCAGGATGTGTACCATCTTTCCTCAGGATGAGTACTATCTCTCATCAGGATGTGTACCCTTTACTCAGGATGAGTACACGTATGTGAACAAATGCAGAGGAAGCAATAAAGAGCTAGTAGATTACTAAAAAGTCTCAACAATAAACTACTAGTATGATAAAAGTCTTAACAAGACACAACTAGATTGATACGCGTCTCGACAATACACAACTAGGTTGATACGAATTTCAATAATCCACAACTGGGTTCTTGCTTGTAAACCGTGTTCCCCGTTGTGATTATTAATTTGATTATTTCCCATTGGCAATAGTTGCCAATCGATAATTAACAACTATTAATTTAACCATTATTTTTTTAAGGGTTACGCTTAGGGTTTGGGTCATGTGAGGTTTTGTTTTGCATAACTAACCCCAACCCTAAATAAATTTATATTAAAATTATTACAGGATAAACATAAACTGATAAACATTGCCAGGGGAAATAATCACATCGGGGGGGGGGGGGGGAAGACTGATTTCAAACAGAACTCACTACTTGTATGATACGAGTCTCAACAATACACAACTAGTATGGTACAAATCTCAACAATACACATCAAGTATGATACTAATCTCAACAATACACAACTAGTATGATACAAATCTCAACAATACACAACTAGTATGATACGAGTCTCAACAATACACAACTAGTATGATACGAGTCTCAACAATATACAACGAGTATGATACGAGTCTCAACAATACACAACTAGTATGATACAAATCTCAACAATACACAACTAGTATGATACAAATCTCAACAATATTCATTTTTAGCAGCAGCTTTAGTGTATCGTGTGCTTTTAGTATTCTTGACACATTCTTGATTAGAAAACTGGCCTCACAGCACGTGGGGCATTCCCATAAGTGCTCCGCCCTCTGTTCCAGCAGCCATTCGACTCAATGGTGTTTGTAGTCCAATGCAGCCAAAAACAGACGTCGACATCAGGGCACAACTCTGGCCCTTGCGACAGGTTTATTTGTTGTTCCGCCCACCCACGTCGTGCCCGTAACTAGTTCAAGCACAACGTCGGCCTGTCGGAACAACATGGTAACTGTTATCGAAGGTTACGATTACGGGATTGTATAGATGACGTGCCATTAAGCTTCTATAAGAAGATAACCTCAATATAAAGGCATGTCATCTACTAAAATTTTCTGTGCATGGTTGGTTTGTCTAGTGAGCCATTGGTGAGACCCACAGACGTAACCGCATGCGCTTTTAGTATTAAACTCTTTAAATCCGTCAAGCCGCTAGAACCATTACTGAGATCAATTGTTGTGCCGGAAAGCCAATACGTCATCCCTCTTTAAGTGACATTTTCTGCAACTAAAAAAACCATTAGGAGATCAAGAGTGTATCTAGCTTGGAGAGTCGTAGATACATATTTTGGTAGGGAAAATGGTGGAGGATTAAATACATTTAACAAAATCTAATCGCTCAGTTTTTGTAAGATTATATTATTGGATTTGGAAATCGATTTAATGGATTGACGGAGAGGGGGGGGGGGGGTGTACACGTTTTTGCTTTTGCTTCGTGGAACTAAACGTTCAGTTAGAATTTCCAAATATAGAGGGAATTAACACATCAGATCACTGAACCCTCATATATGAACTTGTAGCATAACAATCATTACGATCTATTAAAGTGTAACATTTCCAATATATAGATCAACAGAAAACTATGTATAAATTTGTTACGTTCGAGTATATAGATCAACAGAAAACTATCTAAAACGTTGCTACTCTGGAGTATATAGATCAACAGAAAACTATGTATAAATTTGTTACGCTGGAGTATATAAATTAACAGAAAACTATCTAAAAAGTTGATACTTTGGAGTATATAGATCAACAGAAAACTATTTATAAAGCTGTTACGCTGGAGTATATAGATAAACATAATACACATTTTTCAAAGTTTTGATACTAATAAAGGAAGACTAAACACAATCCATCGCTCTAATTGCCATATCATATGAAAGTAGGGCAAAGACTATAGAACTATGTCACATGATCTTCTAACGTATGCAAGAAGGCAGCAAACAAGCAATTTTTGTTTAAAAATGTGGAACTTGTAAATGTTTTATTAGCGAAACAAATAAAAAATCCACTTATTGAAGTCTTTCTTCTTGCTTAGTCTAGTCTTGCAAAGGGAAGATGTGAGATGTAATAAATTCTACTGCAGAACTCACAATACACAGCTTTGCTTTTGGGCATCCGGCGGAAAGACGTCATTCTCTGTGATTTTTCATATTTCACCTCGCCTAGCACTATGCATCATTACAGCTGGTTCTTCTGAAGAATCGTCTTCTTCTTCTACCCGACTGCTCCAGCTTTTCAATATGTTAGACTAATCAACAAAATAAAAGACCCGTTGCTATTCAAATATCAATTGGGAGACGGCACTCAATCTGCTCTGATTTTGCGAAGCAAAACTTTAGATCGTTCCTGCTTGGTGGAGCAAAAAACACTTGAATTTAGCAGACATGAATTATCTGTTGGAAGTCAAGTGTCCTTCATTCTGCGAATCATGTCGTCTGTGAAATTAGCAACCCGCAAATTCCAGAAAGCAATACCAGCAATATCCACCTTCCGTCAATTCAGTTTTTTTTTTAATGTGATGGAAACAATGCACTTACTTTCTCAGTCTACTTCGCTATCGAATGTCTGACTTCCACTAACTCCCCACTTTACACATGATATACAATTTCTATTCAAATGTAATCTGTATGCCAAAAAGTACAGCACCATTCTACCTGTGGGTCGCTCGGTTCACCACTCACAGGATTGCATGAGTCACATGACCAACCGCAAGCAAAGCTTCTTTCATGGAATCACCAAACTAAATCTTGCCGTATTGACATCCTCTACGGAACGAATCGACTTATGAAATGTCACAGCGCAAAACAGGGTCACTTAGTATTTCTCCCTTTGTACATAAATTCCACACAACGCAAGTCATGCGAGATATACAATGTTCTGGAAAAAAATAAAGAAAGCATGTCGCAACTGTCATATCTAAACAGAGTAACTCAACTTTGATCAAGTGAAATGAGTTACGTGTGTGTCTAGGCACGAAGAGAGCTTTTCTTAGACATCTAGTCTTTTGGGGTTCTTCAAGTACAGGCTCGGGATAGAGGAACACCCCTACAGCGGCATGGATAATCCCCAACAATAGGATCATTACTTCCGAGTTCATACAACTACCGTATAGCCACATTCGCACGGAGCTAAGTCTATACAAAAAAACGTTTTCCAACAAAACTGTCGTGGTATGTGCTCCTGTCACTGAACGAGAGGTTGCCCCGATCGTGCCTTTTTGACCGTAAACAAGTAATAAGACATTAATAATTCGCGTTTAAAATCAAACAGAAGGGGAAATAAATGCAGCGGCGAAGTTAATTTCCGCGGATGAGTAACATTTTTCTTATCTCTTTTATACTGCGTCGGGCACAAAACGTTAAAGTACCTTGTATGAATAAGAGGAATATATATATAAAAAAAGAAAACAATTCAGTTCACTTAAAACAGGAAAAGCAGAAGTGCATATTTCTATAATTCTGTTCTCTGTTAGTTTCTTGTCGAATACTTTATCGTACCCAATTCCAGATCATGTTTTGAATGAAGCGCTAACTAATCTGGACTCCTGCCTTTTCAACTCGTATCAAAACTGCACCGTCTCCTAAAGGTCGATGAGTATTGTGAGAAACCGCGATGGCACAGCGAGGGGTAACTGCAAAAGACGATTTCTTAAACAGCAACTCCGAGAGGATTAGTAGGTCACGAGGGGCAAAGTTAGGCCTCAGGGACTAATCTGGGGATGTGAACTCCGCCACCCGGATTGCCAAATGACAGAATTTAAGCTTTGGTTCTTGTGACTGCTATCTGAAGTAAGTACCTCTGTTCCTTAGATCTTACATTTCTCTATAATTCAAATGAACTTACAAAGCTGCAAATATTTCTTCTGTTAATGATGTTTCTTGAGCCTCAGTGGCTCAAATTATCCTCTATAATATTTACATTTTTGAGTTTGATTTAACGTCAGGATAAACGTGAGTCAGCCAATGCAGATGTCTTGACGTATGCCATAAAGATGCAGGTGTTGAGATCATGAACGGGTGGTTAAGTTTTCATCAAAATTACATATCGTTAGGCTGCTTAAAATCATCGACGATACATATTGCAGTTACAGAAGGAATGATTTTAAATGTCGCTTGTTGAAAGCGTCCTCAAGGGAATGAAATAAGAAGTCTGTGGTCTGATATATATTAGAGTAGGAGCTGCGACGTGACATACATTACAGTAGGAGCTGTATTCTGACATAAATTAGAGTAGGAGCTGTGATCTGAAATACAGTAGGGCAGGAGCTGTGATCCTACATGCATTAGAGTAGGAGCTGTAATCTGATATACATTAGAGTAGGAGCTGGGATCTGACACACATTACAGTAGGAGCTGTGACCTGACATACATTAGAGTAGGAGCTGTAATCTGACATACATAAAAGTAGGAGCTGTGATCTGACATACATTACAGTAGGAGCTGTGATCTGGCATACATTAGAGTAGGAGCTGGGATCTGACACACATTACAGTAGGAGCTGTGACCTGACATACATTAGAGTAGGAGCTGTGACCTGACATACATTACAGTAGGAGGTGTGAACTGACATATATTAAAGCAGGAGTTGTAATCTGACATACATTAGATTAGGAGCTGTAATCTGGTATACATTAGAGTAGGAGCTGTGGTGTGACATACATTAGAGTAGGAGCTGTGGTGTGACACACATTAGAGTAGGAGCTGTAATCTGACATACATTAGATTAGGAGCTGTAATCTGGCATACATTAGAGTAGGAGCTGGGATGTGACATAAGACGTGCATGTGGCGTAATCCACTATTGCTGAGATATATAGTCCCTGCTGTACCGTCGCTCTTCTCTAGCAGCTTGCCATACATATTCTTCTGCGTGTTTCAACGGTAACTCTTAATGCGGCTTGCGTCTTTGCATAGCTTTAAGTAAACTGTTCCTTTACCACGTCATTGAGACGTATTCTGGAATCATTCAGACGACCGCAGAGACACAAGATAGACGATAGAAGATGGAAGATAGAAGATAGAAGATGGAATATAGAAGATGGAAGATAGAAGATGGAAGATAGAAGGTGGAAGATGGAAGATAGAAGATGGAAGATATAAGATAGAAGATAGAAGATGGAAGATAGAAGATGGAAGATAGAAGATGGAAGATAGAAGATGGAAGATAGAAGATAGAAGATGGAAGATAGAAGATGGAAGATAGAAGATGGAAGATATAAGATAGAAGGTAGAAGATGGAAGATAGAAGATGGAAGATATAAGATAGAAGATAGAAGATGGAAGATAGAAGATGGAAGATGGAAGATAGAAGATGGAAGATGGAAGATAGAAGATGGAAGATGGAAGATAGAAGATAGAAGATGGAAGATGGAAGATAGAAGATGGAAGATAGAAGATGGAAGATAGAAGATGGAAGATAGAAGATGGAAGATAGAAGATGGAAGATAGAAGATGGAAGATAGAAGATGGAAGATAGAAGATGGAAGATAGAAGATGGAAGATAGAAGATGGAAGATAGAAGATAGAAGATGGAAGATAGAAGATGGAAGATAGAAGATAGAAGATGGAAGATAGAAGATAGAAGATAGAAGATAGAAGATGGAAGATAGAAGATAGAAGATGGAATATAGAAGATGGAAGATAGAAGATGGAATATAGAAGATGGAAGATAGAAGATAGAAGATGGAAGATAGAAGATAGAAGATAGAAGATAGAAGATGGAAGATAGAAGATGGAAGATAGAAGATAGAAGATGGAAGATAGAAGATAGAAGATTACAAGAGATATTTACTCTTTGTTTACATATAACAATGTTTGTTTACATATAAACCGCCGAAGACGGATGTATCGGGCCATTGGCGCAAATGAAAACGGCGACACAACGTATTTCCATTCTCTGGACTATATCCTACTGGAAATCTAATAGGGCCATTGTCCTACTGCAATAGAGATCCAGCGGGAGTTTGAGAATAAACGCTGTAGAAGAAGAAGAGTTTACATATAACACTCACATTGATGTGGAAAGTTAATAATGGAGGAAATGTTTCGGTACATAGAACAAGGCTCGATAAGCACATGACTGACTTCGTTTATCGTTTAAATATAACACTGTAATACGCGGAACAACTTGTGCATAAACGAGAAACTTACAGAGTGGCAGTGAGGACAACGTTCTGTAAGGAACATATCACACAGAACAATTGACATTTACCTTTGACATTAAGTTTCGTTGTTACTAAATGAAAGCGCACTGTGTCTGGTACCACATTGTTTCGTTGTTACTAAATGAAAGCGCACTGTGTCTGTAACACATTGTTTCGTTGTTACTAAATGAAAGCGCACTGTGTCTGTAACACATTGTTTCGTTGTTACTAAATGAAAGCGCACTGTGTCTGTAACACATTGTTTCGTTGTCACTAAATGAAAGCGCACTGTGTCTGTAACACATTGTCCCGTTGCCACTAAATGAAAGCGCACTGTGTCTGTAACACATTGTCCCGTTGCCCCTAAATGAAAGCGCACTGTATCTGTAGCTTATTATCCCGTTGCCACTAAATGAAAGCGCACTGTGTCTGTAACACATTGTTTCGTTGTCACTAAATGAAAGCGCACTGTGTCTGTAACACATTGTTTCGTTGTCACTAAATGAAAGCGCACTGTGTCTGTAACACATTGTTTCGTTGTCACTAAATGAAAGCGCACTGTGTCTGTAACACATTGTCCCGTTGCCCCTAAATGAAAGCGCACTGTATCTGTAGCTTATTGACCCGTTGCCACTAAATGAAAGCGCACTGTGTCTGTAACACATTGTCCCGTTGCCCCTAAATGAAAGCGCACTGTATCTGTAGCTTATTGACCCGTTGCCACTAAATGAAAGCGCACTGTGTCTGTAACACATTGTTTCGTTGTTACTAAATGAAAGCGCACTGTGTCTGTAACACATTGTTTCGTTGTTACTAAATGAAAGCGCACTGTGTCTGTAACACATTGTTTCGTTGTTACTAAATGAAAGCGCACTGTGTCTGTAACACATTGTTTCGTTATTACTAAAGGAAAGCGCACTGCGTCTGTAACATATTGACCAGTTGCCACTAAATGAAAGCGCGCTGCGTTTGTAACACATTGTCCCGTTGCCACTAAATGAAAGCGCACTGTGTCTGTAACACATTGTCCCGTTGCCACTAAATGAAAGCGCACTGTGTCTGTAACACATTGTCCCGTTGCCCCTAAATGAAAGCGCGCTGTATCTGTAACTTATTGCCCCGTTGCCACTAAATGAAAGCGCACTGTGTCTGTAACACATTGTCCCGTTGCCCCTAAATGAAGGCGCACTGTATCTGTAACTTATTGACCCGTTGCCACTAAATGAAAGCGCACTGTATCTGTAACTTATTGACCTGTTGCCACTAAATGACAGCGCGATGTGTCTGTAACGCATTGTGACATCTAATCTTATTCTGTCGTCCTTCTCAAATTCCTGATGTTTAACAGGATGTAGCCCGGAGAATGGAATGTGTTATGTCTCAAATTCCTACAGATGAACAGTATGTCGCCCAGACAACGGAATGCGTTCTATCATTGTTTACAGCTTAGTTGCGATATCAGTATCTTTTTTTCTCTGTCACAGCCGTCTTTGGCATAACTTTTCGGTCATTTTGACATACGTGATGGGACAGTCATTTTCACCATTAAACCGTACTTGTCTCCTACGATATCCATGGCTTGTCACAGTGCTTTGGCGCATGGCTTGTTACAGTGCTTTGGCGCATGGCTTGTCCCAGGGCTTTGGCGCATGGCTTGTCCCAGGGCTTTGACGTATGGCTTGTAACAGTGCACTGACGCATGGCTTGTTACAGTGCTTTGACGCATGGCTTGTCACAGTGCACTGACGCATGGCTTGTCACAGTACACTGACGCATGGCTTGTCACAGTGCTGCTATTATTTCTCCCTTTCCCGGTCCCTCAAACACACGGACAACATTCTGAAGCATAATTGCAGCTACTGACAAAAACCACATTGCACATGTTGATACATCGTTGCAACTACTAACAAAATTCCCATTGTAAATTATGAGACACCGTTGCAGCTACTAACAAAATTCCCATTGCAAATTAGGAGACACCATTGCAACTACTAACAAAATTCCCATTGTAAATTATGAGGTTCGTTGCAGCTACTAACAAAGATCGTAGTGCACATTTTGACAAATATAAAATCGACAGTCATTTTGATATACACTAACAACCTCTCACATTAGATCAATGTATAATTGACAAAATAATCAATCGATATATGTCTCATGTGAACGTACAGGTTAATGAGCACGATCTAAGTGTTTCCAATATGAAGTTGTACCAGTTTAGTCGTATTGAAGATATGCAATCATATGAACTGTATGTTCCAATGAAGCTAACAATGATATGACCATATGGCTGCGGTCTTTCATGTTGAATTTCTACTTACACAATGGTCAAAGGTATAGGGAAGATGAGTTAGAAACCAGCGTCATAACATTTGGTGTTTCCCATGATGGTTCAGCTGCTAGTCACTGATTGAGCAGAAACCCTCTAATATTTTTTGGGTAGCAATAGCGCTATTCCTCGATCTCTCCAAACATGAGCAATGGTGCCATAATTGCACGTGATTGAGTGAATCACGTGAGTAACTCGACCGTTCCAAAAATGAGCACAGGTGCCATAATTGCTTTGATTGAGTGAATCACGTGAGTAACTCGACCGTCCCAAACATGGGCACTGGTGCCATAATTGCATGTGACTGGGTGAACGACAGGAGTAATTTTTATTTCAAACAACGAGTGAACGATCTGGCAATAGGCGTGCGAGTATCTTAATACTAGACCATCGAGGCTACCACAATGAAGACACATGTTTTCTACCTACACACATCGAGGCTACCACAATGAAGACACATGTTTTCTACCTACACACATCGAGGCTACCACAATGAAGACACATGTTTTCTACCTACACACATCGAGCTCTTCTCAGGAAGTAGCTTCATCTTCTTCTCAGACAATGTATAATAATCACGCATGGTTTGCGTCTGTGGGTCTCACCCATGGACCGCTGGATCAGCAACCAACCAACCAACCAACAATGTATAATATCAGACAGAAAGAATGAAAGAAACCAAAAAGCAAACCAAAATATTAATTGCTAGGCCCAGAGCTACATAATATGTGCAAAACAAAACAAGAACAATGGTTACAAACAAAATGCAGGGAAATAAAGGAGATGTCATTTCAATAGAAGACTAAAGAAATATACAATGAAGTAAGATTTATCGCACATAATAAAAGTTATGTAAATGGGTGGTGGTTGGAGGTTGTCCAAAATATAAATGTAGAAAAATTATACCTAACACGACACAAGTACTGATAAGATGGGTAGAAAATGTGAAAGACATGTCTGATGGCTAAAGAGGAAAAAATAAACCAACAATACAAAACAATGATCGTTCAGTAATACTAAAGTCAGAAGTACAAAATGCAGTAAAAAGAATGAAACATGCAACAGCTACTGACACTGACAACATAACAGCAGGTATAATCACAACTGCAGATGAATTTAGTGTGGAAACGATCACCGAACTTTTGCAATGACGTGTATGAAATTGGCCACATACCTGAATACCTGAACTCATTAGTGTTTATATCACTACCTAAGAAGCATATAATGCATGAAAGAATTAACAAGATAGACATCAAAGTCGGTAAGGAACAATTTGGTTTTAGTATAAATAAAGGAACCAGAGAAGCAACACTTAGGAGCAAGCTATTGATAGATAAATACACATGTCCAAATAGTAACAATATTTGCTTCATAGAACATGTTTATTGAGTCCAACATGTGGAATTAACTGATTGTCTCCTAAAAATATGCTGAATCGTGTGAAAACAGCTATTCATCATACAAAGAGGTAAAAGTAGGGGTGAGCCAGGCATTTATTTTATCAAACATATTTAACATCCAAAAACATTACGATATTTTTTTTAACATATAGAAGGAATGCCATGGCTCAAGCTCAGTAGGGAAATAATAAACAGCCTGCGATAGGTAGATGACACAGTCCTCTAAGCAGAAAGTGAACATGAACTATAAAGACTAAGTCCAAGTATAGATCAAATCCACAAATAAAGTAAAACTAAAGATTTGATATATATCTAATGTCTATTGTCTTTCCCCAGGTGGTTTGTGATCCACTCTAGTCGTTAAGCGTATGGGTGATTGGAGCTCGAGCTTGCGTTCTAAAACCAGATGTGTGGCCTCGGCTGTGCTATTACCGTGTCTGTACAGGATGTCCCTGACGTTTTCTATCCATCTTTTCCGTGGTCTTCCTCTGGCTTTGTACCCTGATCTCATTTGGTTATATGCTTGTACTGGCAACTTTTCGTGATGCATTCTCATAATGTGGCCAAACCACTTGATCTGTTCTCTCTCTATTTAATCTGTCTATGTGAAGTGTCCTTTACAGAAAGCTGTCCACATTCCCACTCTATAAATAACCAAAATATCGGAGGAAGTTCGATTAAAATGGAGAGTGCCGCAGTAACTAAACGAATAGGTAGGAAATACTAAATAAACTAGGAATGTTACTAAAAATGACCAACTATCAGTAATAAAAAGTAAACAACTAACAATAAAACAAGAAATTTTATGTTTTTGTGCTTTTGGTTGGTATTTGTTTCTTGAAAAAGATCCGGTTTGGACATCAACGTAGAACAGTGTCCTTGTTCCATGTTTTATTGTCAGTTATTTATTTTTTATTATTGATAGTTAATAATTAATTAGTAAACTATCTTATTTAGTATTTCATTGTCACTCTGTAAGACTCTCTATTCTCTGAAAGCTAGCATTCTTCCAGTGTCAGTTCAAAAGGTCTTCGATGTCTTGTGTTCATGCAAGTCTTCGTCTCTGTCTCTTGATCTCTTTTCTTGTTCATCTATAAGTAATCTATCTATACCATTGTGTCTGCTTATATGTCAGAAATATATTAACTTGCGATGATTTTTTTTATAGTTTTGAGGAGTCATTCTTCTTCTATGTTCAGGACTTCTGTGTATAGGTTCGTCTTTCTGTTCATGATATTCTGAGGACGTTTCTATAACAATCCATTTCAAATGCCGATATTTTCTTTTCCATTGCCACTGAAAATATATAGCTTCTTAATAGTTGTAAATTTGTTTTTCTGTTTACCTCTTGCTATAGATTATTCATCTCTGATGTTTTTTTGTGTGTGGGGCCATTGTTAATCTCTTTCTGATATCTCCTGAGAAATCTCCTGGGGTTTTGATTGTTGACCCGAGATAGTAATAATTGCTGACATTATCTAGTTGCTCTTCGTCAGTGACTATTGTAGGTGCGAGTTCATCTCTGCTGATATGGACTAATTTTGTATGTTTTGCATTAAGGATAATATGGTGTGCCTCGAGAAGAAGACAAAGTCAAGGAGACGATATTGAAGTTAATGATATGAACATACAATGAATGGCATAAATGAGGACGATCAGGGGTGACAGGAGATCATGTGTCTTCTCTGGAAAGACCAACAGTTATATTTTACATCTGACTGGTACTTTGAGTCTGTATACTCTTGGATCGCTGCTGAAACGGAGAGCGGGGCACATAGGAACACCCTGTGTGCCATGACACTGCTTTCTAATTAAGAATCAAGTGAACTCATGGCGAGTTACTACGGCTGTGAATTCATTGCGAGTTACTACGGCTGTGAACTCATTTAGTGTCGACTTGCCTATTAGTGTTTCCAATGTGGTTTGTTATCCACTCTTGCCGTCAAGCGTAGGGGGTGGTTGCAACTCGAGATAGTGTTCCAAGGTCAGATGTGTCGCCTCAGCAGTGCTAAGACCGTGACTGTTGAGGGTGTCCCTGACGTTTTCTATCCATCTTGTCCGTGGACTTCCTCTGGTTATTTACCCTGATCTCATTTGGTTATATGCCTTCACGGGTAACTTGTCGTGATGCTTTTTCATAATGTGGCCAAACCACTTTATCTGCTGCGTTTATATGTATTGTGTGCAATGTGTTATACTTATTCTTTCCCTGATGTCTTCATTTCGAAATCTGCCAAGCCAGGTGACTCCTGCAGCTTTCCTCAAGCATTTCATCTCATATATCACTATCTTTCTGTAATGTGAAGATGAGAGAGACCGGGTTTGACACTGGTAACACAGTGTTGGTAGGAATATACTGTAAACCATTTCTCTTTTAACTTCCACCTCTATCGTGAGATGAAGAGGTAGTGGTGACAGTTGGTATGTTACTGCATTTGCCTGTTGATATTTGGTCTCTATCTCTCTATCAATGCTTCCATTGTATGCGAAAATACTACCGAGATATTTGAATTCCGATACTTGTTTTACTCCTATGTTGTCTATTTATATGTTTAGTGGGCTCAGGGTGGTCTGCATGTTTTCATAGTTTCCGTCTTGTGTGTATTGACCGTCATGTTGTATTTTCTACATGTTTAGATAGTGAGTTAACATGGTGTTGTAGTTGTTCTTCGTTTTCCTATATGAGAATATGGTCGTCTGTGAAAAGTAGTTCGTTTAGTTCATTGTTTAGTTTCTCTGAGGTATCTTTTATCTGAGATTAAGGAGAGGAGAAGCAGAAAGAAGAGCCAGCGGTAGAAATAGAGTAAGTAAGTAAGTAAAGTAACCCATAGCATTTATTAATGCCGTAGGGGTGTGAGATGTTAGCGATCTCACATTTCACAGGCTCTGCAAATGAGGACGGTAGCCATCTCCTCTCCCTCGCAGTCTTTACTTCCCGGATTAATCCGGTACCCATTTAAGGCTGATTCGACCTGGGAGCCGTTGCGATCTGAAAACATCTCCGCCTCAACTGGGGAATAAACCCAGGACCACTCATATGCAAAGCCAGTGCAGATATAGAGTACGCTGGATCGACAACATCAAAGAGACATTACACGAAGACCAAATAACATTATCTGAAGCTGCCAGAAAAGCGATAACAAGAACATTGTATCTCGCTCGACACCCGTAAAAGGTAAAGGAGGAAGGAAAGAGGAAGATCAAGTGACCAAACGCGCTACAGTCGCGAAACGCGAAAACCGATTATCATTAAACCTGTGACGCCTCGCAGCATAAGAAACCGGCAATAGATAGATAGATAAAGCACGTCCCTTTAGCAATATTGCATATATGCAATTTCAGAAATTTCAATCTTATCTCAGAATCAGCTTTACGGTTATCACACAATCAGCTATGAAGTTAATAATTATGGATGTAAAATTATATTCTGGGGACAGTTTGTCCAGCAAAACTATTATGAATGTAGCTTTACATCTCTGGGTCATATTGTCCAGCAAAACTATTGTCAATGTAGTTTTATATCCTGGGGACAGTTTGTCCAACAACTCTAGTCTCAATGTAGCTTACATCATGGGGACAGTGAGTCCAGCAAAACTATTCTGAATGTAGTTTTACATGCTGGGGAAAGTTTGTCTAAAAAACAACCATTCTGAATATAGCATTATGTCCTGGATACGGATACAGTTTGTCTAATATAACTATTCTGAATGTAGCATTGCATGCTGAGAACAGTTTGTCTAAAAAAAATTATAAATAACCAAAATTTCAGACGATGTCCGACAAAGTGGGAGGTACCGTAGTAACAAAATAAATACGCGATAAAGAATTTAAGTTAATAATGTTAACTGTAATACTAAATATAAAAATAAACAAAACAATGTAGACACTAAATAAAAATAACAAGGACTGTTTGCACGGTGCAGTCCAAATGGGACCTTTCTCAAGAAATTCAAATACACGAAAATATCACAAACTTGTTTTTGTGTACAAAAATGTTTATACCAAGACATATATAAAGATATTTATACCAAGACATATATAAAGATGTTTATACCAAGACATATATAAAGATGTTTATACCAAGACATATATAAAGATGTTTATACTAAGACATATATAAAGATGTTTATACCAAGACATATATAAAGATGTTTATACCAAGACATATATAAAGATGTTTATACCAAGACATATATAAAGATGTTTATACCAAGACATATATAAAGATGTTTATACCAAGACATATATAAAGATGTTTATACCAAGACATATATAAAGATGTTTATACCAAGACATATATAAAGATGTTTATACCAAGACATATATAAAGATGTTTATACCAAGACATATATAAAGATGTTTATACCAAAACATATATAAAGATGTTTATACCAAGACATATATAAAGATGTTTATACCAAGACATATATAAAGATGTTTATACCAAGACATATATGAACATAAACATACAGGAAATAAGTAAATATTTTTGGAAACGCGTTCAGTTGTGTTTAGAACTGTGCGCAAAATGTATCTATTTATCTGTTCGCTAAACCTTTTGTTGTATTTCATCGTCAGGGGTAGAAGAGTTTTCTGGAGATGGCCCTCGTGTGTGATGAGTATATGGTGGAGTTTGTTGACTCTTTTATTTCGGTGGTCCATCGTTTTCGTGGTCGACCTCTAGGTCTGCCTTCACTGTATCTGTGTAGCGTAGCTTGCTGGGGTATGTTGTCTGATGGTAGTATGCTGATGTGTGCAAACCATTTGATCTGTTGTCTTTTAATATATTCCAAGATTGGAATGGTACCGGTTCTTTGTCTAATGTCCTCATTTCTCACTCTGTCTCTTAGCGATATTTCTAGGATTCTGCTCAAGCATGCGATTTCAGCTGTCACGCGTTTACGTTTGTCTTATGCTGTCGTTGTCCATGTTTGGAATTGGTAGCATAACGTTGACATAATAATCGTTTTGAGAAGTGTTATTTTGGTGTTTAAATCTACATTTGTGTTTCTGAAGATTGGTGTCATTTGCACTAGGGCTTGGTATGCTTTACATCTATTGTGTATTTATTTGCTGTCTGTTGTTATATTGCTTCCTAGGCATGTGAGTTATGTCACTTGTTTAAGTCTGTTGTTTCCACTATATGTATAGGTGTTTCTTTCTGTTATTTCTATCATTATTACTTCGGTCTTTTCTTACATTACTTAGGTTTGGCATGTTGTAATCTGTCTATTTGTCTTTATGGTTGCTCTTCTGATGCTCTTCTACTAGTGTTTAGTCGTAATTTGTCGTATTGGTGTGCGCAAAATCTTACACACTATTAATAGACACAAATAGTGATATATATATATATATATATATGTCAAAGGCTGAAGAAATTACACGTGTTAAATCAGATCATGAGAATTCTCCCTCCATTTCAATGATAACTGGATACATAAACCTCACAAAAATTCCAAATAGTATGTGTGGAAGGTCACACGAAGACAAATGAAGAGCAGGGGGCTACCAATAAACAATTTCGGGAATGGGAGGAGGGGGGGGGTTTGAATGGGTAGGGGCAGTGGCTGACTGACAGTATTAGGAATGGATTTTAGATTTTTTTAAGCCATGAAAAAATATATATATATACATACATACACAGCTTATTTACCAGGAATGACACAAATGAGTGATTACTGTCACAGGAAAGAGCATGTTTACCAGGAATGACACAAATGAGTGATTACTGTCACAGGAAAGAGCATGTTTACCAGGAATGACACAAATGAGTGATTAATGTCCCATGAAAGGGCATGTTTACCAGGAATGACACAAATAAATGATTAATGTCACAGGAAAGAGCATATTTACCAGTAATGACACAAATGAATGATTAATGTCACAAGAAAGAGCATGTTTACCAGGAATGACACAAATGAGTGATTAGTGTAGCCTATCACATCTAGGAACGTAAGATCGATAAAATGTACTGGTAATGTGCAAAACTGAAATCCAACAGGTAGATCCAGCAATAGGGTAATAAAGTTTTTCTAGTTAGAAACAAACATAATAAACACACACAAATCGACGTTTCTGTTATATGTTTTAATTGTTTCAATTGTTCTATTGATAAAGGCCTTTTGGTCGAAACGTCGATGCGTGTGTGTTATTATGTTTGTCTCTAGCTAGCACAACTTTATTCCCCTATTCCTGGATCTACCTGTAGGAATGTAAGATACAAGTTTACTTCAGTATTGAGGGTAGGGGTGTTTTAAAAAACTTATTGTGATTTCCTTCTTTGAAAGTTGTTCATGATTGTGTTATGGGAAATCACTAAATTAAAAAAAATGGAAGGAGCTTCGGTTAAAAAAAAAAAACCAACAGCAACTGGATTGATATTGCTAGGTGCCATGCTTTATTTTCATAAAAGTGGTTCAGGATGAACGGTCCGATCCACAACCCATTAATGGCCTGATCAGTACGCAGTCTCTACTTCTGCTTTCGTTCTCAAACTCCTGCAGATTAGCTGGATGTAGTCCGGAGAACGAAATTCGCTGTGTCATGGTTTACAGCATTGTTGATATATCTGCTTCTTTCGTTCTGACACATCCGACTTCAGCATAGCTTTGGGTCACTGACCCTATATGGGATGGGACAGCCAACTCCATCCCATAACCTTCTTAGTCGCCTTTTTCGACATGCGTAAACAGTTCTGTTATTCTTTGCTCCTCTTTCAGGCCCGGGCAAAACACGGGCGGTACGCTTTCTCTGATAATCTGTTAATGGATGCTTGGGACGTGAGGTCTGCCGATTTGAACTTAACTAGCAATGAATTAACCACCACAAGAATCCAACTATTCATTCACCTAAACAGCTAACTGGTTGGCTGACATATTAACTGACTGCCTAAGTAATAGACTAACTAATACAGTAGTTAGTTTCGTAACCTTTTAACAACTTACGCATGCGGTTGCGTCTATGGATCTCACCAATGGATCATTAGAGAAGCCATCCACGCAGGAGAAAATCTTAGTAGATGACATGTCGTTATATTGAGTCTCTCTTATGGAAGCTTTGTAGTATGTCATCTATACAAATATGGATCTTCTCTGAGTAGAAGGTTTCTTCAATAGGCATTGCACTAAGCCGAAAGCTGAAGTCTCATATGAGTATGAAAGAACGCTCAGAAAAACCACCCCTCTGCACATAGGAAGTAAGAGCTAATCGCTTGCAATTACTGGGGTTCTCAAACAAACAACTAACTAATCAATGGGAAAACTAATAACATAATTTACTAACTAGCTAGTTATGTAGCACGAAAGTAGAGTCACTAATTTACAAATTTATTGACAAGCAAACTCATGAAAAAGTAAATAAATTTATTAACTAATTTAAAAAAACACCAAAAATAACAACATATCAACTCTATTACAACATTTAAGGTTTTTCCATGATTAAAAAATATGATTACTGAATTTCAAAAGTATTAGGCATGCAGGTATGCATAATATGTAAAAAAAAAGGGGGGGGTAGGGAGAGAAAACTTGCATATTAATGTTTTTATATGGATGAGGTACCCTTTTATCCATAATGTAATTTTTGAAGATAACGGATCATATTTCCCCCCCCCCCCCCCAAAAAAAAAAAAAAAAAAATGAGTGCAAAAAAAAAACAACTAAAGTAGTATCACTACTGCATATTAGAAAACTGTTAGTTTGTTCGTTTTTAGAATACAAGCTACCTTGAAGCTAAAAGACAAATATACCGTATAAACATGTAAGAAAAAATAATTGTTTGTACATAATCTTTTGGGGGGAAAATAATATTTTACAAATTTAAATGTATGCAAAAGATCATACAAATAATGTATGATCTTGACAATTTCAAGGAAAACCTGGTTTTAAAGGTACGTAATCGTTAAAATTCTGAACACAAAAATGGCGAAGATATATGATTTGAAATGGTTTGTTGTACAAAAAACAAACTACACCGTGTAATATAGGGTTAAATATCTACTGATTAACTAATGACTAATTGATTAATTAACAGCTAACCGACTACATGATTAACTCATGACTAATTGATTAATTAACAACTAACCGACTAACTGATTAACTCATGACTAATTGATTAATTAACAGCCAACCGACTAAATGATTAACTCATGACTAATAGATTAATTAACAACTAACCGACTAACTGATTAACTCATGACTAATTGATTAATTAACAGCCAACCGACTAACTGATTAACTCATGACTAATTGATTAATTAACAACTAACCGACTAAATGATTAACTCATGACTAATTGATTAATTAACAACTAACCGACTAACTGATTAACTCATGACTAATTGATTAATTAACAGCCAACCGACTAACTGATTAACTCATGACTAATTGATTAATTAACAACTAACCGACTAACTGATTAACTCATGACTAATTGATTAATTAACAACTAACCGAATAACTGCCTGCTAATTGAGTAATGGCTATATAAACTGATTAACTGTGAGAGACCAATGACATCTATAAGGGAAAATAAAATATCGGCATTCGAAACGAAATGTTACAGAAAAGTCATAAGAATATAGGTATATAATACGAACTAACGCAGACGTCCGCAAAGGTCTGAACATAGAAGAAGAATGGCTCCTAAAAACTATCAACAACAAGAAACACACACAACACACACAAAACACAAGCTAACATATTTCGGACATATGAAGAGACACACATATTTAGAAAGATTAATCATATAGGGAGAAGACACCAACAGACTGGAGAAAAGTTATCATAGTGCCAATATGGAAAAGGAAAGGCAGCAAAAGAGACTGTAACCAGTACAGGGAAATTTCCTTGTTAAGCCATGCAGAAAAACTATATGAAAAAATAGTAGAGAAAAGACTGAGACCTGTAATAGAACAACAACTTAGCAATACACAAATGGGTTTTAGAAGAAACAGAGGATGTACTGATGCAATATTTATTCTGAAACAGCTGGCAGAGAAGTCAATAGAATACAACCAAAATTTATACATATCCTTCATAGATCAAGAGAAAGCATTTGACCGAGTAAACAGAGAAAAACTATGGGAAACATTAAAAATTTATGGAGTATGCCAACATTTAATTAACGTTTGTAGAAGTCTCTATAACAACAGCAGTTGCACTGTAAGAACAGCTGCAGGCTACACAGTGAACTTTGTGATTAGCACAGGAGTAAAACAGGGATGTGTATTGTCCCCACTACTTTTTATTACATACATGGACCATATAAACAAAACAGCAAATTCTAATGAAGCAAATGAACTGCTTTTTGCAGATGACCAGGTTTTATTCCACAACAGCATTAAAACCTGCAAGACCACCTAAACACAATAGACACAGCAGGCAAACAATTTTGAATGAAAATCAACATAGACAAAACAGAAGTAATGAATATTGCAAGAGAAAAGGAGAACATCAACATACAGATAAACAATAAACAACTGAAACAAGTAGATGAATTCAAATATCAGGGCAGCACATTGAGATATGACAATAAACAAGAAGCAGATATAAACGCAAGATGTAAAAAGGCCTGTCAGGTCATTGGTCAATGAACACCTTTACTAAGAAACAAAGATATTACACTAGAAACAAGGAAAGCGCTTTTCAACACCATTTTCTTACCAACATTGTGTTATCAGTGTCAAACTTGGACATTAGATTCTAGAACAATACAAAAGATTAACACCACTGAAATGAAATGTGTGAGACGTATGATTGGAGTTAGCTTGAGAGACAAAATCAGGAATGAAGCACTAATAAACAATTAGGGATCAAGTCAACAATAGAATACATTCAGAAACAAGAAGATAAATGGTAAGGCCACATAACCAGACAGAAAGAGCAAAGTATTATCCAAAAAAAAACTTAACATACGATACAAAAACAGCCGACCTATTGGACGCCCTCGTAAAAGGTGGATAGATAGTGTATTAGAGACTCTCGGAAATATAACAGCGGAAGAGGCAAATAGAAGGGCAAAAGACCGTACACTCACTCTCCCCTCAACACCGAAAGATACATGAGGACAGAAAGAAGAAGAAGAAGAATCATATAGGGAAAAGTTCCAGGAGAGAGAACAAAGATGCAGACTAAGTAAGACAATGATGGACACATGACATGGAAGACATTCTTAAAATGACACTAGATGTAGCTGGGCAGCATGCACAGAACCGTGATGCTTACAGAATGGCAGTGAGGACTAAGTTCTGCAAAAGACATCGTCACATAGATAAAGATAGTTGACTAACTAACCATTATTTGATGATCTAACTACTAACTGATTAACTAATTAACAAAATAATTAAGTAATTAATTAAATGATTAACTAAATGGTGTTCGTCCGTCGTAGTTAATGATGGCCGTACAGCTCAACTGGGATGATGATGATGATGTCTGCGGTATGTCCGGCTGTGACTGTTTAAGTCCTATGCGCGTGTGCAATTATCTACCACACTCTCAGCATGTGTGGGGAGAGATTGTGGTACACTGACCCACAAGTGCATTTCGTCTATCCCGTTTTGGTTGCGCAGCATCGTCTGAGGTCTTACTGCAACTGCGGTATCGTTCTTGATTCTGCTTCCCAATCAGATATTCTTTATGCAAGATTCTCCCTGACGTTAAATAACTTAGACTAACTATTAATTAATTAAGACTCTCCCATGACTTTAATTAACGTGAATTAACTATTAATTAATTAACTACTACCGGATTAACTCACTACTAACTTACTAATTAATTCATTGATGAACTAACTACTAACTGATTAATTAATTAACTGATTAATTCGCTAACTGATTAAATAACTACTAACTGACCAATTAACTAATTAAATAACTAATTATTAACTGAATAATTAACTAAGTGATTAATGAACTACTAACTGACTAATTCACTAATTGATTAATTAATTGATTAACTATCTACTGACTAATTAACTAATTGATTAGCTAATTACTAACTGACTTATTAACTAATTGATTAGCTAATTACTAACTGACTTATTAACTAATTGATTAGCTAATTACTAACTGACTTATTAACTAATTGATTAGCTAATTACTAACTGACTTATTAACTAATTGATTAGCTAATTACTAACTAACGTATTAACTAATTGATTAGCTAATTACTAACTGACTTATTAACTAATTGATTAGCTAATTACTAACTAACGTACTAACTCATTGATTAGCTAATTACTAAATGACTTATTAACTAATTGATTGACTAAGTACTAGTGAAAATTCATAATGCAGTAAACGGGATTTGAACCCGGTTAGCTGAGATGGCACCTACTCTGAGATGGCAACTACTATCTGAGATGACACCTACTATCTGAGATGACACTTATTATTTGAGATGGCACCTACTGTCTGAACGGACCTGGTTCAAACCCCGCGTGCTGCATTATATTTTTCTTGAATAATAGATCCTGGATGCTTCTGTTTTATATTGTTCATTAACTAAATGAAGTACTCATGATTAACTTACTGATTAGTTGCGTACTAATTGATTAACTAACTAATTATACTTAACTAATATCTAACTAGCTGCGGCCTAATCAACTAATCACTGACTAAATCACTACTGACTGTTTAACTAGCTTAAGATTACATAACTATTAACAGATTATCTTACTGATTAACTAAAGTCTAAGTGCTTAGTAATATCTGATTACCCATTTACTAACTGATTAAAAAACTACTAACTAATTATCCAATTACTAACTAGTTAACTAACTTTTAAATGGTTATCTAATTTTTAACTAATAAACAAACTACAAATTGATTAACTAACTACTAATAGATTAACTAACTACTAACTGATTAACTAACTACTAACTGATTAACTAACTACTAACTGATTAACTAACTACTAACTGATTAACTAACTACTAACTGATTAACTAACTACTAACTGATTAACTAACTACTAACTGATTAACTAACTACTAACTGATTAACTAACTACTAACATATTAACTAACTACTAACTGATTAACTAACTACTAACATATTAACTAACTACTAATTGATTATCTAAATACTAACTAATTAACTAAGTACAAACTTATTATCCAACTACTAAATGACTAGTTAGCCTAAATACTAACTCATTATCTAACTACTGACTGCTAACTACTATGTGATTAATTAACTAACTTATTATCTAACTACTGACTGCTAACTACTATGTGATTAATTAACTAACTTAATTGTAATGGTTCAACAGGACAGACAACTACAAAGAATGTATTAATACGCTAACAAGAAAGTCGAATATGCGGTTGTGAGAATGTGTGTGAAAATAGACTGCTAAAAATAGAAACTCGTTGGTGGTGTACGTGTGTACGTGTGTACGTGTGTACGTGTACTGTTGTAAAATATTTTCATCGTTTTTATCCTCAAATGTATCTTGTATAACTTGATCGAGAAAGGCCTTGTGATCGCAATGTCAGATGTTTAACTTTATAAAGGCAATATTACTTCATGTTTGCTATATTTCGCCGTTTGACATACATTTAAACACAGTTTCCACATCGTCAATTGTTACTAACATTTTCAGCTGAAAATAGTCCACAAATGAATACTTACGATTGCGAGTGTTGCCAACATCCACCTTTTTCCTAGACTAAGTTAGTTCACTTTGAAGAAATTCTATTCATTTCTAAATCTCCAAATCTTGTTACAGTGTTCAAGCTAGACGATTTTAGACTTTCATTTATAGCAAATATAGTAATAAAACACGTAGGTCTATATATATATTTAACAGGGTAGGCTGGTCTCAGCTTCGGCAGCCTGTATCTAGACGCAATGAATATTTTATTTGAGAAGTAAAATAATTTTATATGTTCTAAACAAGAGAAAGCATTTTAAAAAATACATCTCTTACAAGTAGAATTTCTATCACAAACATTCTGAATCACTCAGATTATTTTAGACGACGTTGTCAGGTGAACAATGACTCATTACCATTTATCGAACTCTGGTCAACTTGCTAGTAAACACATATACGTGTCAGAACAGATTTAAGTTCGGAGCAATTTACCTTGAGAAAGAAAACTCGATATATTTTGGCTCGTGTTTGCGAGCAGAACTGACTGTACCAGAATGGAGTTTTAAAAGCTAGTATTGTAAACATGTAGTCAAGGAGTGCACGATACGGTTTAGAATTAAAATTAATGTGCTTACATTATGAATGTCTAGAATTTATCATCCGTGCGAACAACGTCAAACGTAACTGGCCACCAAAAACATGAGGTCTATAGTGGATAAGTTCAAATGGGTGTTAGTTCCGCGCATTTTATTCGTCGTGTTGGAGGTGTGAGCCGAGATAAAGAACTTCACTGTCATGCAAATGTTATATCGTTCGCAATGATTTTTTTCAAAGTGGGCTGACAGTCAGAAGGTGGGAAACGAGAAACATGTTCACAGAAGACTCACAAGCCCCGCCTACTTGTCTGAAAACCGGTGACAGGCCTTGTCGGTCGTTAGAAGAAACAAACAAGTATTCTAGCCAATAGTAGCGCTTGTCTGTGAACGTCGGGGGATGTTTAACAGCCGGGGAAAAGCGTTTGTCGATGTTGCAATCTGCTTCTTGCACGTTAATGTTCGTCCTTGTTCCCTATTGGACGCAAGTATGTTGGCACATATCAATTCAAGTCAGAGGCATTTTATTAGTTGACACAACAAGGATACAAGGTCCTGAAATAATTTCATAATATTTTGTAAATAATTGTACCGGAGAAAACTAGATGTCTAGTTTCGTGCACGCAGTTCTTGCATTGTCCTCTAAATAAATACACTTGACTTCCGAGCCAGTGTTTGTATAAAACATCAATTTTAGAAATGAATCCTTAGCATTTCAGCAATTAAAAAAGCAACACCGTAAGCCTATGTTTTGCTAAAACGTGCAATCTATTCACGATACCTACTAAAGCTGTTTCAAAACGCGTACAACGATAGCACACACGATGTTAGGATATTAAAACTAAAGTCAAAATAGAAGTGCGAATAGAACAAGGTGGAATGTCATAAAGGATGTCAAAATAGAAGTTCGAGTGAAACATGATCAAATGTCATAACCGTTGTCGAAATAAAGGTCCGCATGAAACATGATCAAATGTCATAACCGTTGTCGAAATAGAGGTCCAAATGGTAAATAATAAAATGTCATAACGGCTGCCAAAATAGAAGTCAGAATGTTTCATGTACGTTTAACTAAATCTAGTTGAACCTATGTCTCTTAAACACAATCAAAACATAATTGTGCTGAAATCATTCTGAATGTCCAAATATATTTGTATTGAGGCTTTCTGAATATCCACATGTCATTAAGTTGAGATCTTTCGTGATGTCAAAATATAAATATGTTGGGATCTATCTAAACAATGTTAAAGTATAAATATGGTGGGATATTTTTAAGGAATGTTAAAATATAAGTGTGTTGGGAACGTTAAAAAGTGCTAAAATATATGTTTGTTTGGAACTTTATTTGACAGTCGCATGTGTTGAAAACTGGGTCTGTTCTTCCAGTTCAGGGTGAAAAGTATTGGGCAACTGTCTACCTTCCAAGCATGTCGAAGAAGGCGACTAAAAAAAGTTGGTAAATAGGCTGACATCCTGACACCAGTGAAAAAGACAAAAAAACAAAACAAACACTGGTACATCCTGTCTGAATTTCTTAATTTTGTCTTCTATAAAAAAAATTCACATGGAAGACAAAGAGGTATTGGCTAGCAGAATTTCTTCCCTGTCCTTTTGTGGGAGACTACTAGGTGATGTTAAATGTTGAATATGCCGTCACTGCTGATGGATCAACAAATCTGACAGAAGAATGATGAGATAGTTGGCACACAAGCTTGTACTGTACTTTTGACAGAGGAGTGATGAGGCAGTAGACACACAAGTGTGTACTGTGCTACCGAGAGAGAAATGATGAGACAGTTGGCACACAAGCGTGTACTGTGCTACTGACAGAGAAATGATGAAACAGTCGGCACACAAGCGTGTACTGTGCAACTGACACGACGTAGTAATCCTGGGATACTGGAGTACAAAAATGCCTCACTTCTGGAACTGCACATGGGTCCATAACCCCCTGCCCCCTTATTTCATTCATGTCTTTAAGATCTTACATACATCTGGGCATCGGCCTAGTTACACAGCTAAGATGTACCCGTGCTTTTGTCAGAAAGACTATTGGCTGTCAAGAGCTACTTGCTCACAACTAAATGGACTATTTGATCATCACCATCATCACCATCATCACCATCATCATCACCATCATCATCATCATCATCACCATCATCATCATCATCATCATCATCACCATCATCATCATCACCATCATCATCATCACCATCATCATCACCATCATCATCATCATCATCATCACCATCATCATCATCATCACCATCATCATCATCACCATCATCACCATCATCATCATCATCATCACCATCATCACCATCATCATCATCACCATCATCACCATCATCATCATCATCGTCATCACCATCATCACCATCATCATCATCATCATCATCATCATCATCACCATCATCACCATCATCACCATCATCATCACCATCATCATCATCATCACCATCATCACCATCATCATCATCACCATCATCACCATCATCATCATCACCATCATCACCATCATCATCGTCATCATCATCATCACCATCATCATCATCATCATTGTCGTCGTCATCACAATCTTTGACGGTCGGAGAGTTTAGTAATATCCTAACTTACTTCTGGTTTGACAGTATACAGATTTAACCTCTACAAGACATTACGGTGTGTTGCTTAATGCTGTGTTAGGACCTTAGGATCTATTTATAATGGCATCATGCTCTTGCTATCGTCATGCCAGTTGCAACGTGAGTTTTTTAATTTACTTTCCGACTGAAAAAAGATATATTTCTTACCGGTAGTCGAGCATGTGACAGAGGAGGTGTGAGACCATGCCCCATTTAATTAATAACTGAATGCCCCATTGAGGCCAGTATCGTGTAGTAATGATGGGGCGTAGTTCAGCCATCAGGTGCTGGAAACTAAAACTGGTTGGGCAGTTCCATCCGAGCAGGACCACAGTCCTGTCCAAGTAAGCAATGTGTTGAAGACGGAGGCAACTAGCCAAAGGATACACAGTTAATCAGGATGCCACGCAAAAAACACAATGGGAACATGTCAATATCTAATAATAGTTATGGTGCCTGTCCTGTGGCGGATTTCAGACAAGGATGGTGTAGGGCCCTATACCTCGAAAGGGCCTAACCTCAATTACTGGAAGCCCTTCTCAATTGTCCTGAGGAGTCAGTAGGCAAGGAAGTAGAGCTTCTGGCCAAACAAACCAACGACCAATAAAAATAATGTACTGGAATGCTGAGGGTGTCAACAATAAAAGAAATGGATACAGTAAAAAATTGCAGCTTGAAAATATCGTAAGTGAAGAACAAGTATGCTGTATCCAAGAAACACACCTCAGCAGCGATATAACCTTTAAAATCAGAGGCTGCCGATCAGACCGAAAAGACAGACGAGAGGGTGAAATTCTGACACTTGTTAAAAACAATATCACTGCATGTCAGCTGGAAGTAGCAGAATACCAGGTGCTGAACCTAAAGACAGACACTACAGAATTCCATCTCCTGAACTACTACTGCCCAAATGATGGACCATTGGCTCTAGACACAATTCCAGAAAAAGAGAGACTTATGGTATGTGGTGACTTCAACAGCCACTCTCAGAGTTGGGGCTATGATCACATGGAGAAGAGAGGTGAGGAACTTGAGACCTGGCAGGATGACAATAATCTCATTCTTACTAACCAGCAAGAAGACTCACAAAACTTCTACTTGAGAGCATGGCACACCACCTCCATAGGAGACCCGGCATTCAACTCACTAGGCCTTGAATGGAACATCACAAGTGTCGTTGGAAAGCAGCTTGGAGGTAGTGGCCACAGACCAATATTTTTGGAAATCCACAATGAATTTGTCAAGGACAGCAGCACACTCACTAGGTGGAACTATAAGAGGGCAGACTAGAAAATGTACCAGCATTTAGTCAGTGTTATAGCTAAGGACATGAACTTGGACAAAGACATCAATAAAGCAGTGAGTGAATTTAATAGATGTATACTACATGCTGCTAGTAAAACCATACTCAGGGGGGGGGGGGGGCGCACGCAGAAACTACAAACCCTACTGCAATGATGAACTGGAAAAGCTGCAAAATGAGATGGAAACATCTAGACAGCAGGCTGAGAACAGACCTAGCCAAGAACATCACAACAAATATCAGCAAACAAAGGCTAGATTTCAAAGAGGCAAGTTACAAGCCAGACGAAGCAGCTGGAAAGAAAAAACAGTCTCTGAACCTTTACAGAGACACTAGAAAATTATGGAAGCTGTAAAACAACTAAATGATGAAGGTACAGGAAGAAGTACAAGGATCACAATAAAGATATAAACATTTTAACAGGTAAACGTGTAGCTTATTACTTTTCACTAATCTGCGGGAGTTTGAGAACGAACGAACGAAGAAGAAAGTAGAAGAAGAAGAATATCATTATTCGTTTTGACACACGGTCTGATGTAAGTCTGCATCATAGTTAAGACATTGTACGAGCAGGGGAGAACTTCTCATGACTTCGTCGTCTTCTTCTTCAACGTTCGTTCTCAAACTCCTGCAGATTAGCAGGATGTAGTCCGGAGAACGGAATGCGTTGTGTCATAGTTTACAGCATTGCTGCAATGTCTGCGCCTTTTGGCCTGATACATCTGACTTCAGCACAGCTTTGGGTCACTGACCCTATATGAGATGGGACAGCTAACTCCATAACCTCCTTAGTTGCCTTTTACGACATGCGTGGAAAGTAAACAGTATTTCTATTCTTTGCTCTCCTTTCAGGCCCCGGCAACACACGGGCGTCCCATGACTAAATCTCTAGATCCATAGACGCGTAGGAATGTAACGTTGCTGGGTTGTTGCTCCTTACGTCTCCGTCGTCGTTCTTCCGATTTGTCGTTATTGAATTATCAAATGCACTAGCACAAGAATTGTGCAAGTTAGTTCTTCATGCCTTTCGATCTTTCGTCAGGTTTCCCCAGTATTCGAGCAAGATGATAGAGGCATTTATATATGTTTTGCAGTCTTTGTATAACAGCGTTGGTCTATCTTTTAACTTGCACCATGTGAGAGCTCCCATATTGTAGTCATTTAAAGATGTAACCGGTGCTCCCTATATAGTAGTTGTTTAGAGATGTAACTGGTGCTCCCTATATAGCAGTCGTTTAGAGATGTAACTGGTGCTCCCTATATAGTAGTCGTTTAGAGATGTAACTGGTGCTCCCTATATAGCAGTCGTTTAGAGATGTAACTGGTGCTCCCTATATAGCAGTCGTTTAGAGATGTAACTGGTGCTCCCTATATAGCAGTCGTTTAGAGATGTAACTGGTGCTCCCTATATAGCAGTCGTTTAGAGATGTAACTGGTGCTCCCTATATAGCAGTCGTTTAGAGATGTAACTGGTGCTCCCTATATAGTAGTCGTTTAGAGATGTAACCGGTGCTCCCTATATAGTAGTTGTTTAGAGATGTAACTGGTGCTCCCTATATAGCAGTCGTTTAGAGATGTAACTGGTGCTCCCTATATAGTAGTCGTTTAGAGATGTAACTGGTGCTCCCTATATAGTAGTCGTTTAGAGATGTAACCGGTGCTCCCTATATAGTAGTTGTTTAGAGATGTAACTGGTGCTTCCTATATAGTAGTTGTTTAGAGATGTAACCGGTGCTCCCTATATAGTAGTTGTTTAGAGATGTAACCGGTGCTTCCTATATAGTAGTCGTTTAGAGATGTAACCGGTGCTTCCTATATAGTAGTCGTTTAGAGATGTAACCGGTGCTTCCTATATAGTAGTCGTTTAGAGATGTAACCGGTGCTTCCTATATAGTAGTTGTTTAGAGATGTAACTTGTGCTTCCTATATAGTAGTTGTTTAGAGATGTAACTGGTGCTTCCTATATAGTAGTTGTTTAGAGATGTAACCGGTGCTTCCTATATAGTAGTTGTTTAGAGATGTAACTTGTGCTTCCTATATAGTAGTCGTTTAGAGATGTAACCGGTGCTCCCTATATAGTAGTTGTTTAGAGATGTAACCGGTGCTTCCTATATAGTAGTTGTTTAGAGATGCAATATTGTTTTTTTTTTGTGTGGACAGAACATGGAGGCTATGATTCCTGTTTGGATACTTATTTATTTATCGAGTATTAGTTTTGCAGTGACCTTGAAATCCAGATAGTTAAAGTTCTGTACTGATTCGTTGCATATTGTTCAGTGTGCTAGTCCGTACAATACAAGCGTTTTGGCAAAGGGCCACCACTGATTGTGAAACGTATATTTCTATTAGTAGTTTATGGTTTTCAAACACGGGCACTTAATAAAACAGCAACAAAGAGAATATGTCTCTTCGAAATGAGATGGTACAGAAGGATTTTGCTAATAACATGACCAGCGCAGATGAATGTCCATGTGGATCCGGAACCCTGACCCCGGAACACATACTTCAGGACTGCCCAACATACAAAGAGTAGAGACAGCAGACCTGGCTAGAAGATACAGACTTGAGGCAAAAGCTATGGGGCAGCCGCTCTGATCTGGAGAAGACAGTGGACTTCGTCTTGACGACGGGCCTGCCGGTATAGCATGACCACAGATGATGAACGCGGAAGAAGAAGAAGAGGACCAGCGAAAAAAACACATTAAAAAGTGATAAGAACACTAAGTGCTTACGAGTGTTGGCTCTTAAGCAACACTATAATTAAAAAGCATAGTTTTTTCCATATATAAATAGAGACACATGGATAAATATAGAGTATGGATGATAATGAAAAAAAAATCATTCTAACAGTGACCACGTAGCTCTTGACAGCGCATAGCTTTTCTAACCATAATCATCTTTGTGCTGTAACTGAGATGGCAGCCGGACTCATGAAATGTTTTCTCAAATGCATCTTTGTATTTTATATTAGCACACTCCGTAACATTTATTTTACTTAAATAAGATCACACTCCGTAACCGTTATTTTACTTATAAGTCATCACACTCCGTAACCTTTATTTTACTTATATAACATCACACTCCGTAACCTTTATTTTACTTATATAACATCACACTCCGTTGGCCTGTATTTTACGTACGACATAATTCTTTGCTGACCTGTATTGTAGGCCTACTTATATCAGCTTACTCCGTTGAACTGTATTGTACTTATATGATTATGCTTGTTTCTATATAAACTTGACTGCGTCTTGTAGTTCATGCAGATTACATATATTTTTGCTCGGTGTTGTTTGTCTGTGTCATGTGTTTGTTTAAAAATATCATGTTCTGAAAATTCTTGAAAACTGAGGTCTGCTGTCTGAAGTATCTGCTAGAAGGACAGTGTTGCCAATATTAAAGGTTTTATAAATATGACTGTGGTGTGGAGTGTTCTATTTTGAAGCTTAAAATGATATTTCATCTGATTTGTTCATAATTTGTTATGTTATGTTCCTCCAGGGTAATAGGCGGCGCATAGGGCAGAAACCATAGCTTTCCATTTCTGTCTTTGTGTTGCCAGGTCTTTCAATTGTTGCGTGTTGTTTAGGTTCATTGACATGTCTTCTCTATTAATGGTTCTTCGTAGAGTTTCTCTAGGTCTCTCTCTTCTTCTTACTCCAGGTGGCACTCAATATAGTGACTGCTTAGGAATTCTTAGGCTGTTCATTCTGAGAACATGGCCGATGTAAGTCCAACACCTTTGTGAAATGAAGAAAGATATATTGGTTTGTTTGCTTTCCTCTCTTATAGTAGAGTTAGATTTAAAATCACTCTACTTAACATTCAGAATGGTACGTAGGCATTTGTTTTCAAATGAGTCTAGTCTCTTATTTTATAATTAAGTTCTTTATTCATAATTTACTAAACATAAAATTTTATTGTGGGTAAATTTTATCTTGTAACAAGAAACAATATGAAACAAACGACACAACAGTACAAAGAGAATGCACTAACTTCATATCGTACATTGTGACATTATGAACAGATCAGAACAAGTTGTAATTCTACGTCTCAGAATGGGGCACAATCAACTCCGCAGTCACATGTAAACAAAATTATAGATTGGCAACACGGCCATGTGTACACGTAGACAGGCAGCACAGAGTGCCAAACATATACGTCAAGAGTGTTCAGAGTATGAACCGATTGTACTTACGTAAAACACAAGTTTATATAATCGCTTCAATCAGACACGAAAGACTATAACTAAAACTAGTGGGTAATGATGTGCTATAACCCACTAGTTTTAGTTATAGTTTGTCGTGTCTGATTGAAGCGATTATATAAACCTGTGTTTTATGTAAGTACAAATGTTGTTACGTTTCACGCAGTTACCTTGTCGTATTGAGTATTAAACGCTGAGGCAGACATACTGGCCAGAGGAAACATCACCTGGAATCAAAGCTCTATGAACCACTGTATGAACTACAAAAGACAGTGAGTTTTATTCAGGAGACAGAATTACAGATATAGACATGTTTCAAGTGAATGGAAGAAAATGAATCTTGCGCGCATTCTGGGCTGAATATCGCCTCACACGAACATAAACATTTCAAGCGTGAAAGCAGAGCGCGATGTGTATGAGTTGTGTAATAATTGCTGGTATATAATTGTGTTCTTTCATTGAAATTCTCTCTGATCTCAGAAAATGTCATCTATCTTGGACGATAACACTTTCCTGGAATTCTATCAGATCTCAGAAAATATCATCTATCTTGGACGATAACACTTTCCTGGAATTCTATCAGATCTCAGAAAATGTCATCTATCTTGGACGATAACACTTTCCTGGAATTCTCTCTGATCCCAGAAAATGTCATCTATCTTGAATGATAATACGTTTACTGTGCGTTTCACTAGCTTGCGACACAAAGTATACTCAAAGTAACAAAAGATCAGCCTCACCAATCAAGATAAGTGACGAGGTTTGGGATGAGTCTCATCAATCAAGATAAGTGACGAGGTTTGGGATCAGCCTCATCAACCAAGATAAGTGACGAGGTTTGAGATCAGCCTCATCAACCAAGATAAGTGACGAGTTTTGAGATCAGCCTCATCAACCAAGATAAGTGACGAGGTTTGAGATCAGCCTCATCAACCAAGATAAGTGACGAGGTTTGAGATCAGCCTCATCAACCAAGATAAGTGACGAGGTTTGGGATCAGCCTCATCAACCAAGATAAGTGACGAGTTTTGAGATCAGCCTCATCAACCAAGATAAGTGACGAGGTTTGAGATCAGCCTCATCAACCAAGATAAGTGACGAGGTTTGAGATCAGCCTCATCAACCAAGATAAGTGACGAGGTTTGGGATCAACGAATATAACTATTATGGAATGGACTATTCTTCACTCTGTCAAGTTCAAAGTTATTGATAGAGATTGACAAATTATATTGACTTTACCACTTCCCAACTACGTTCATTCTTTCCGAAATAAGTTTCCTTTTCGAGGAGTTCTTTGATGAAATTGATCTGGTTTTAAGAACTTCTTTCTTGTGTAAATATCAATCCATAAATCAAATCTTTCGGCTCCCTAGGATATTAACACAACCTGGAGGGCATAGTCCATGGTCAAAGTTTTACATTTATTTCTATCATTGGCAAGTCCACGGATATGGAGGGGGTTGTTTCAAAACGGCCATACCACTTAAAATATTAGAATACAACATGTAATATTAAGTAGCAAATCAAAAGGGGGTATCAATCCACCCCACCTATTAATTAATTATTCCCATATGGTCACCAAAATAATTGTTTAAAAAAAAATCGAATTACCACGAAAATGTAGAAATAACTTTTTTGGGGTAACCTTACTGAAGGTTACTGAAGGATGCACGCCCTGATCCTAAGTTAATTAGTTAATCTCATTTGACGTGATTCCTTTCTATGTTCTTCATGGTAACCCTTCTCCATGTGATTCACATCTCAGTTCTTCATGATAACACTTCTCCATGTAATTCACATCTATGTTCTTCGTGGTAACACCTCTCCGTGTGATTCACATCTCAGTTCTTCATGGTAACACTTCTCCATGTGATTCACATCTATGTTCTTCGTGGTAACACTTCTCCGTGTGATTCACATCTATGTTCTTCATGGTAACACTTCTCCGTGTGATTCACATCTATGTTCTTCATGGTAACACTTCTCCGTGTGATTCACATCTCTGTTCTTCATGGTAACACTTCTCCGTGTGATTCACATCTATGTTCTTCATGGTAACACTTCTCCGTGAGATTCACATCTCTGTTCTTCATGGTAACATTTCTCCGTGTGATTCACATCTATGTTCTTCATAACCTCTCTTCTCCATGTGATTCCCAACACTGTTCTTCATAGTATCTCTTCTTTATGTTATTAACACCGTAGTTTTTCATTTATATGTTCTTTCTGTGTGATTTACAAGTAAATTCCAGTAGAGAGAATGAGGATAAATGAAAATAATTCTTACAGTTGAAGGGAACTAAACCAGGTCCGTTCCAAAGTTACCGAATCGCCTTGCAATTTAAGTATTCATGTTTTCCGTACTTGACCAACCACATCCCCCAAAAAGATGTGATCTCGTTAAGACATTCAACCTATGTACTCAAGTCTCTGAGAACGGAACAATCGAGACAAGAAATATTACAGCAACAACGAACACCATGTAAAAGTATTGAAACATTCTCAGGAACACAACCATAAAACATCCATATTCGTACTACAGGCACCTAAAGGCCTTCCTGTAAACATAATAGTCTTCCTTTTTAATTTGATTCACATCTTTTCTGCCAATTCCTTCATGGTCCCTTTTCTCCCAATTCCTTCATGGTCCCTTTTCTCCATGTGGTACCTCATATCTGTTAAGTCCCTCATGTATTCTCTTCTCCCTGTGATTAATATCTCCTCTATCAACTCCCTGATGGTCGTTCTTGTCTCTGTGATTGATACCACTACTGTCAACTCCCTCATGGACTCTCTTCTCCCTGTGATTAATATCTCCTCTATCAACTCCCTGATGGTCTTTCTTGTCGCTGTGATTGATACCACCTCTGTCAACTCCCTCATAGACTCTCTTCTCCCTGTGATTGATACCACCTCTGTCAACTCTCTTATGATCTCTCTTCTATGTTTCCATGTTTTCATGTTTTCTATATACGCGCTTCTAACATGATGATAGTATTCTATGTTCAAATGTTAAGTATGGCCTTAAAACTGGGAAGAAATGTCGGCCGCATAGAATGCTTTCAGCCTTGGCTATTGGGCGAGATATTCTCTGCTCTAATAGTCACTTACTGTTCCAATGTAAAACTGAATACTGCTGTTTGTGTTTCTGTAACTATGGTGATTGTGTTCACACGTCATTAGCCCAGCCCCAAACTATTCTTAGTTGCCTCCCAAAGAACCTTGCAAACAATTTTTACCTAATAGGTATTAGTTCTGTTAATTATTCTCTTCGTATACCGGACACGTCCATAGGTGCTCAGATCTCCGCTTCAGTAAATCTCTCAGGGTATAACGGCTGATATTTCCTGTTCTATGTTAGTTCACTGCTCTTTTTAAATCTTTGTCAGGGGTTCTCTACGGGCCACGCCCATCCTCACTCCTAATTTGCTACCTGTTATTTTCTTCATGAGCCGCCCGTGTTTTGTCAGGTCCATTAAGAAATAACAACATTGTTTACCTCCTATGTATGTCGTAAGAGGCAATTAAGGACGTTTGGGTGTGAAGTTCATTGTCCCATCCAATATATGGTAAAAGCGACCCAGAAGCCTTGCTTAAGTCGGATGTGTCAAACCCAAAGGCGTAGATATCACAACTAAGTTGTAAACCATGACACAACACATTCAGTTTTCAGGATTGCATTCCGTTAATTTGCAGAAGTTTGAAGACGATCACTGAGGAATACAGCTTCCTGAACTAATTGTCCAGTTCCTGATAGCAACACGAACGTGTACTAAAGTGAAAGTAGAAAAATATATTACAGAATGTTCATTCTTTGTATGTTTGAGAACCCCAAGAATTAAAAGCGATTAGCTCTTACTTCCTATGAGCAGTGGGGTGGCTTTTGTGAGCTTTCTTTCATACCAATGAGACTTCTGATTTTGGCTTAGTGCAATGCCTATTGAAGGAGCCTTCTATTCAGAAGGGGTCTATAATTGTATAGATAGCGTATAGATGACATGATACAAAGCTTCACAATAGGGCCTCAATATAACGGCATGTCATCTACTAAGGTTTTCTGTTGCAGGTTGGTTTGTCTAGTGGGCCATTGGTGAGACCCACAGACGCCACGGCATGCGTATACAGAATGTTAATAGAAATGATGATTTAAAAAAACCCACAATTAATCACTACTTCACGCAATAAGGGTATACTATGTTGATAGGCCGCAGTGTTCTTTGGCCAACCGGACAACTAGAGATTATGTGGTCAGTATCACGACCACCGTCTTTATTTTCCTAGAAGATCTGGTACTAATTACTCGGACTGTTTCGACCTAGGAGCCTACTGGATTTTAATACTATATTCACCCGTGTGTTGCCGGGGCGCCAAAGGGGAGCAAAGATTAGCAACACTATTTACCTTCCATGCATGTCGTAAGAGGCGACTAAGGAGGTTATTGGATAGAGTTGGCTGTCCCATCCCATATAGGGCCAGTGACCTATAGCCATGCTGAAGTCGGATGTGTCAGGCCGAAAGGCGCAGATATCGCAGCAATGTTGTAAACCATGACACAACGCATTACGTTTTCCGGACACATCCTGCTAATCTGCAGGAGTTTGAGAACGAACGCAGAAGAAGAAAAAGAAGAAGAAGTATACCATATTAAGTTGAACTAGAAAACTAGAAAACCCGAAGACCATCTGATTAGGAAGTCAGCGTTTTTAACTACTGAAATTAATCGCTTTCATAACTGTTTAGTTGAGAAATGGCGAAAGAGAAAGGATAAAAAAAGATAGAAAAGATAAAAAAGTTGCTTAGAGAAATTAGGTGTAGTACTGGGGAAGGGGTATCGATAAAATGTTTTCTGAAACAGCATGACGGGAAATATCAAGAGAATTATGGGATAGCAATGGAGAAATGTTCCTTTCATGGAACGAGACGAGCAATGAGTTCCTGAAAACCCCGAGTATAAAAAACAAAAAGGAATTAGTAAGGAAAATAAAATATAATACCAGTACAATATTTTATACATATTAAAAGATATGATACCTTGTTGAAGATCTTACTTGAAGGTAGAGTTTCGGGGAGGTAAGAAAAAGGTAAGCAGAGATACATGTTGAAGGGAAACATCACGAGCTGGACAGGTTATAGTTTAGCAGAGTGCACCACCGAAGCAGGAAACAGATGTTGTGTTGCCTCGAACCTGCGAAGACGGCACTTGATGATGAATGAGGAAAATTTTGTGAACCAATGCAGGATATTGGTTCACGACCACACAGTCATGCGCTACACTAGAATATTGGTTCACGGCCACACGGCCATGCGCTACACTAGGATATTGATTCACATCCACACGGCCATGCGCTCCACTGGGATATTGGTTCACGGCCACACAGTCATGCGCTCCACTGGGATATTGGTCCACGGCCACACGGCCATGCGCTACACTGGGATATTGATTCACGGCCACACGGTCATGCGTTCCACTGGGATATTTGTTCACGTCCACACGGCCATGCGCTACACTGGGATAGTGATGTGAGCATATAATTATATCGCTTAAAAGGTCTTAAGAATTTGGTGATAGTGATGTGGTTACCATGGGAACAGTGATGTCTAGGATGCGTATTTTGATGTGTGTTCGTCCATCACATGATGATGATGCCAATTTTTTTTCCACATCCACTTTTGAAAACTCAGTTATAATTATGTCAATGCCTAATAGTTCGTAGATGGCGAATGAGCCATATTGTAGCTGTAAATGTCATTGGATAGTTCGGACCACTGTAGACGGACTTTTGTCTATCCATGAAATTCTAGCTACTCTCCGCTGTTGGGCAGCAGCATTTCTCCTCTTTAGACAAGATGATGCACTCTTTTTAATTGTAGAGCGCCATGTAGATCTATTGTGTGCAAGTGCTTCCCATGTATCTTGGTAGATTTCAAACGCTTTCAGTGAGGTCTTTAATGAGTCCTTGTTGCGCTTATTCTGGCTACTCTGGAGATCGTTTCCCTTCTCCAGCTCACCATAGAGAAGTATCTTTCGCAGGCGTTTGTCTTGCATACGTACCAAATGACTTTCCAACACATCTGTGTCTACATCAGGATAGTGTCAATGCTGAGGATACCAGATGTGTCAAGGACAGTGGTATCTGGAATCTTGTCTTGCCATCTGATATGTATAACTTTTCTGAGACAAGTTGTGTGAAAGTGATTGAATTTCCTCACATGACGTCTATACACAGTCCATGTTTAACTAGCGTATAACAGCACTGGAAGTATCACTGCTCTATAAACTTTCAGCTTAGTCTGTAGGTTAATGCCGTTTCTATGCCACAAATTTGCATGCAATCTTTCGTTGATAAGAATAGTGGGACATCATGGGTGATTATGAAGTGGTTACCATGGGAACAGTGATGTATGAGATACTTATGCTGATAAGAATAGTGGGACCGCATGGGTGATATGAAAAGTGGGTGTTGTGTGGAAGGGTATGATGGTAATGTTAATGGGGCCCTAAGGCCTATAATTATAGTGGGGCGGTAAGAATGTTAAGATTTGTAAGACGATAAGGGTAATATAAATAGTGAAACGTTATGGGTGATAGGGGAAGTAGGACGGTAAGGATGATAGTGATAGTATGAGGGTAAGGATGATAGTGATAGTAGGACGGTACGGATGATAGTGATAGTATGAAGGTAAGGATGATAGTGATAGTAGGACGGTAAGGATGATAGTGATAGTAGGACGGTAAGGATGATAGTGATAGTAGGACGGTAAGGATGATAGTGATAGTATGAGGGTAAGGATGATAGTGATCGTATGAAGGTAAGGATGATAGTGATAGTATGACGGTAAGGATGATAGTGATAGTAGGACGGTAAGGATGATAGTGATAGTAGGACGGTAAGGATGATAGTGATAGTAGGACGGTAAGGATGATAGTGATAGTAGGACGGCAAGGATGATAGTGACAGTATGGCGGTAAGGATCATAGAAGATCATGTCATGAGAAGAGGTGGGCTGGAGGACATCGTAACAACTAGAAAGATTGACGGTAAGGGAGACAGAGGAAAACAACGTGAGAAAATGTTGGATGACTTGAAAGCCTGGCATGATGCAGAATCATCAGACACTTTAAATGTATAATAAACAGAGGACTGTGGAGAGATATGATCGCTAACGCCGGATAGCATGATACCAATGAATGAAGGATCATAGGAAAATTAGGACTGTAAGTCAAGTAATGGTACGATAAGGGTGATATGTACATTTTGATATAAGTAGTTGATATGGCGAATATACTAAAAGTAGTCGATATGGCTAATATAATAAAAGTAGTCGATATGGATAATATAATAAAAGTAGTCGATATGGCTAATATAATAAAAGTAGTCGATATGGCTAATATAATAAAAGTAGTCGATATGGCTAATATAATAAAAGTAGTTGATATGGCTAATATAATAAAAGTAGTCGATATGGCTTCTTCTTCTGACCACATTTCTGTAAAAGCGTGTGTGCCCTAATTTATCCCAGTATCTGCGCCATCGCTGGCTAACACACTCCGTCTTCGGCAGGCTGGGTTGTAATTTTTCTGTCTGGGTTGTCTCCCCTAGCCTTTCCATCTCCCGATTGTGATTGCAAGGCAGAAATTAAACAAAATTTAAAAAAATCAAATCCCCCTTCCCCTAGCACGCTCCTGACTTGGAATTAATAACTCCATGCCATCAGCTTGAACTTATAGCGGCTCATACTCGCTTGAAGCTGCCCGTCACTGGACACATGGGGGTATGTCAGTGCGGATATAAGCACCGACTGATATCCCGCCTCGTCCTGGTGGGCAGCAACACCGGTTTGGTCCGTGGCTGCATAATTGTAGCAAGCACTCCATATATGGAGTGCCCTCCACCATCCGCCACCTGTGGACGCGCCTGGTAGGGGTCGGTAGCCCCCCCCCCCCCAGGATATGGCTAATATAATAAAAGTAGTCGATATGGCGAATATAATAAAATTTTATAAAACATTTACTTGAAATGTACAGAAGATTTAGATAGCTGTGACAAACATTTGTGTCGATAACCATTTACTTCAATTTCATAGAAGAATGAGATGGCTTTGACTGTGAAAGAAATCTAGAGACGAAGAGAAAGAAGAACAAAAAGATGAATAATTGACGGAAAGAAGAACTAGAAGTAGCATGGAACGAAATTGATAGAAAATAGTGAAAATAAATAATAATTATTCAACATTTTAACCATAAACTTTTGCCACGTTCTACTGATACACATTTCATAGTGTCACGTTCTATCGATATACCTTTTCTCGATTTCGCATAAAATAACTAGAAAGAATTGTTTCTTGTCTATCAACGTTTCTCACTGGACTCATGTACAACTTTCATTTTCATCAATAGATGTCACTTTAACATACCTTCATGAGTTTACCAATAGTGTCCCTAGTGTTTGTCTATCGTCACTCATACCGTCAATGTACGTCTGTGTATTATTATTAAATGTAGGTTTATGTCTATTACTAAGGCAGCTCAAAATAAGAATGAATGAAGTTGTTGACATGATAATTATATTTGGTTTACTTAAAGTCGTTTTGAAGTCGTTTCTCTACAATTTTATGATGTACATTTGCAGTTATTCTATTTAGAAATCAAGCGAGAGAAGTATATTACTAGCTTGACGCCATTACTGTCTATTCATAAGGTTGTGTTGAGAAATTGAATGAATGTTACTTGTTCGAATTTAATTTGTTAGAGACTGTGAATATCGTTGTGCAGACATAATTAATATGTCAAACAAGCACGATTTGTGGATACGAAAAGACAGCTGTGTCTAGTTATAACAACCTTAAAATATATACCATGAAATATATATATATTTCAAGTTCATATTTTCACACTTAATTGAGTTATGACAAGGAACCACATTGTCAGATGTCTTACCTAACTTTCTGAAGTGGATTATTGTAGCATTTGGTTAGTTCTGTGGGCTATAAAAAGAAAATGGGACTGATTATATTGCGACTTTGGTTGTTTGTTTCCAACACCAGGACATATAAATCATCAATGAAATTCTTGTTTCGTATGTGCAAATTACTCTTGGTTTTTTTTTTTGCAGCACTTTATTTCATAACTTTTTTTTTTGGCAGAAAGTGAACATGAACTACAAAGACTAATAGATCAAATCAATAAATCAAGTAATGAATATGAATTGGATATAAATATTAAAAAAACAAAAACCATGATAATCAGCAAAGACACAGAAGAACAAGAGGTAAATATAAATATAAATGGAGAGAAACTACAACAAGTAAAACATCAATATCTTGGACACATAGTCACAAATGATGGCAGATTTGAAACAGAAGTTAAAAGGAGAATAGGAATGGATAAAAGTACCTTCAATGACATGAAGAAATTATTAATATCTAAACAAATTATAAACACGTTAAAAATGATAATTATAAAATGCTACATCTATTCTATATTAATGTATGGCTTAGAAACATGGACACTAAATAAACAATTAGAAGACACAATTGATGCCTTTGAGATGTGGGTATATAGAAGAATAGGGAGAACATCATGGATAGAAAATAAAACAAATAAAGTGATACTAAAAACACTTAATATGAAGAAGGAACTACTAAGAGAAATAACGATCAGGCAAATAAATACTTTGGACACATTAAAAGACATGACACCTTATTGAAGACCTTACCTGAGGGTAAAGTCAAAGGGAAGCGAGCAAGAGGTAGACAGATACAAGTGGGAGAGTAACATCACACGATGGACAGGTTACAGTCTAGCAGAATGCACCACCAAGACAAGAGACAGGAGATGTTGCAGAGACGTTGCAGCCAACCTTCGTTGCGGAGACGGCACTTAATGATGATGATGATTTCATAACCAGAAGTCTCAATCTCTCAGTGTTATGAAGTGCTTTCAAAAGAATGTTCCCACTCTTGGAGTTGTTTATGCACCAATTCGAGTTGGACATTTTTCTTGGACTGTGAAAGTAGATTCCGCTGAAGACGGATGCTTCGGGTCATTGGAACAAACAAAACGGCATCAAGACCCATTTCCATTCTCTGGTCTACATCCTGCTGGAAATCTAGTAGGACAATAGTTCTGCTACAAAAGAGGTCCAGCGGGAGTTTGAGAATGAACGCTAATGACGAAGAAGAAAGTAGATGATTCTAAACAAGCGAATAAATTTTCGTTTACAAATACGAACTTATTGTCTACCACACCCAAGGGTGATTGTCTAAAATTTCTCTGTACGACCATATTAAGTAATATGTGTCAATCGAATTGGATCTATGTTGCTTTCCTCTCGTAGGCGAGGTTCTTTTCGCCAGCAGCGACAATATTCGTAGACACGGCGGCAGATTGGTTTCAGGAATAGACTTTTCCTCTCTTGTTATTTCATCTCAAGGACTGTTACACAATAAAAAGTTACCAAATAAAATTGAAAGTTTCGGAGATATATTTTGTTTTAGAAGAATAGTGAGAACCTAATGCAAAAGGCATTAGAGATGCTGACGTAGAGACACTCATAGCAAAAATTATAGACACACATTCTAGATTTATAGGGGATTCGCTGAGACTAGCTAAACATTAATATTTAGTTATGTTATGTTATGTTCCTCCAGGGCCATAGGCGGCGCATAGGGCAGAAACCATAGCTTTCCATTTCTGTCTTTGTGTTGCCAGGTCTTTCAATTGTTGCGTGTTGTTTAGGTTCATTGGCATGCCTTCTCTATTAATGGTTCTTCGTAGAGTTTCTCTAGGTCTCCCTCTTCTTCTTACTCCAGGTGGCACCCAATATAGTGATTGCTGGGGAATTCTTAGGCTGTTCATTCTGAGAACATGGCCGATGTAAGTCCAACGCCTTTGTCTAATGAAGGAAGATATATAGGTTTGTTTGCTTTCCTCTCTTATAGTAGTGTTAGATTTAAAGTCACTCCACTTAACGTTTAGAATGGTACGTAGGCATTTGTTTTCAAAGGAGTCGAGTCTTTTATCTGTGGCTTTTGTGGCTTTCCAACTTTCGCACCCATATGATAGAATAGGGATGATGTTGGAGTTAAATAAGTTGAGTTTTGTGGTGTTTCTTAGTGTGTTTGACGTCCATATAATATTTAGTAACCACATGAAAGAACAAATCTCATAGACAAGGACAGAAGTTACTGGATGGGTTAT